>LPNX010136504.1:221926-294870 GCA_001517045.1 Pseudotsuga menziesii | reverse complement strand
GAGGCCCATACCGCTAACCTATGTGATTCCTGTGGGTTCGAGCGGTTACTGATAACTAGGGAATCAGATCGGGACTGATGCCATCCATAGAAGATCTACGGCATATCACTTGGTCAAGAAGGGCCACCTAGGCCAAAGGCCACCTTCATGCATGACCATGCTCTTTTCCATGTTCTTGGCATGACCATGCTCTTTGCATGCAAGTCAACGGCAAATTAGAAGATAAAGTGACCTAATTAGGTCAAAGATTAGGTTTTGCGCAGTTGAACTTTATAAATAGAAGGTAAAGCAAGAGGAGACCTCACTTATGATTATTGATTATTTTGGGAGCACTTGGATAGCAGCACAGCATGCAGCACAACAGTTGGGGTTGGAGACGAAGTCTTTAGCTAACAGGATTTCGGCAGTGAAACATCTGTCCTAGTCTTATTCCGGGTAAGCCATACTGGTTCACCACTTGTTCTTCATTTCATTCATCAGTTATATAGCACAGGGTATAGATTGTTGCAGAGGCACGGTGCAGCCGTAAGAGGGGGTTTTCAACCAGAAAGCCCTAATCAGCTATTGGGCCTTCAGATCTCAGTTTCCTTCCGAAACTCAGGCATCATTCTCACCAGCAGCTTCATACTCCGGTACCCAGTGACTATCAGCTCCATCTGAGCTCATCCGAAGGAGTTATCAGCATTTCCAGACCACCAGGGGCGTGAGCAGCTGCCTCAGAGAACCAAGTCGCTATCATACTTAGAGGGTTCAAAACTGCAGTATTTTTCAGTCAATCTCTCCGGCACAGCAAGGCTATCAGCCCTGCAAATCGGCAGATCCATCGGGCCCCTCCTTCCTTGAGGGCGTCACCTTTTTCTCTGCTGGGGCATCTTATTGCTGGAGCATTCACCGGAGACGGGAGAGATCAGTTCCTCTCCGATCTAGATCTCAGTACTTGCAGACTTTATCTGCAGCAGTTCAGCCAGTTATCAGTGGTAAGTGTGTATCCTATCTCACAAACCCTAACCCTAATTTTTCCTATAAAATAGGGATTTTTGCTTGGCAGTTTTTAAGCCCAGTTGTATCCGCATAATTGTTTAGAAATAGAAAATATCGGGATTTGGGATATTTCACAGGGTGGTCACAACAAAGCATATATTTGGCTTGGTATTAGTTATATACATCAACGACCCAATAATCTGTCTGTATTGAGTCACATCCACTAACTCTGACGATTCATCAAGTAACAACTTTAGGTTGGTATCCATGGGTGTGGCCATGGCTTTACATTCCAACATATCAAATCTTTTTAGGATTTCCATGGCATACTTTCCCTGGTTGAAAAAGATTCCTTCTGGGTTATGCTATACTTTCAGGCCTAGAAAATAGTGCATCAATCCAAGGTCTTTCATCTCAAATTCTTCAACAAGCTTCTTCTTGCACTCTACAATCTGTATCTCATTTCCTGTCAGAAATAAATCATCCACATACAACAATAATATGACAGGTTCATCATCCATAACCTTAAAGCAAAGGTTAGGGTCAACTTTACTTTTGGTAAAGCCCAAGCTCGTCAAAAAGCTATCTATCCTTCCATACCAAGCTCTAGGAGCTTGCTTCAATGCATACAGAGCCTTCTTCAACTTGCATAGGTGATTCTGTCTGTCTTCAACTTCAAATCCCTGTGGCTGTTCTATGTACACTTCTTCCTCAATAACACCATTCAGGAAAGCTGTCTTCACATCCATCTGGTGTAAACTCCACTTCATCATGGATGCAAGTGCCATGATGGTTCTAATGGAAGTGTACCTTGGTACTGGTGCAAATGCCTCTTCATAATCAATTCCCTCTTTCTGAGAGAATCCTCTAGCCACAAGCCTTGCCTTGTATTTCTCAATACTTCCATCAGCTGCATGCTTTATCTTGTAGATCCACTTGGAAGATACCACACTTTTGCCTTCTGGTTTGGGAACTATATCCCAAACATCATTCTTCATTATTGATTGGTATTCTTCCATCATTGCTTCTACCCATTCTTTCTTCTGTTTAGATTCTTCATAACTGGTAGGTTCATGATGTACAAGATCACACATCAAAGCCACATAACTAGAAAATGGTATTGATTGGTATTCTTCCATCATTGCTTCTACCCATTCTTTCTTCTGTTTAGATTCTTCATAACTGGTAGGTTCATGATGTACAAGATCACACATCAAAGCCACATAACTAGAAAATGGCTTTGGCTTCTTGCGTACTCTTGTGGAGTCTTCTAGAGCTCCATACTCCTCTGCTTCTTGTATAATTTCTCTTTCCCAAGCAGGCTTTCCCTTTCGTGACATATTCATAGTGGGAGGTTTTTGAGGTTCTAGCATATCATGGTCTTTTGGTGTTTCATCTTCGGCGGAGGGTGCAACTACTACATTTCTAGGAGGTACATCTTCTTCATATACTTCTTTATGCTGGCACTTTTTGGATCTCTTGAGAGTTGCTTCTTCGTTAAATGTTACATCTCTACTAATCTCCATGTGATGGAATCTTGGAATGTATATTCTGAATGATTTGGAGTCTTCACAGTATCCAACAAATATTCCCTTCTTTCCGGAAGGGTCCAACTTGGTTCTCTTTTCTTTTGGTATGTGAACATACACTAAGCAACCAAATATCTTGAGGTGGCTCACTTTAGGCTTCTTTCATGTGAAAATTTCTTTTGGAGTCTTGAATCCAAGGGCACTAGGGGATAATCTATTCTGTACATAAACTGTCGTCCTTGCTATAATTCACTTGGGCTAGTGGTCTCATGAAAAATGGCTGTTTCTGAATGTCCCTTGAGTTTATATAAGCCTCCTTCTTCACCAGTGACAATTGCATCTTCAATTGTTTTTCCTTCGGGCCACATAAGTACTTGTCCATTTATGAATGCAACCCAATATCTTTTCTTAGCTAAGTTGAGATAGAAAGTAAGTTCTTCTTCAAACTTGGTACATATAAGACTTCCTTCATCTTCATGGGGGTTCCAAAATCAAGCTTGTAGCTTGCTTCACCAATTCCTTTGATAGGATTTTGATAGTCATCTCCTAATGATACTTTCTGAGGCGAGTTCTTCTCTTCAAGTTTTGACAGAGTTTTCTTTTGTCTCGTCATATGCTTTGAAGCACCGCTATCAATAAGCCATGTATCTTCTCTACGTGTCACAAACCTAGAGAGAGCAGAGAATAATACATACTCTTCTACATCTTCTTCTTTTGCTTGTTTTCTTCGAGGTCCTTCTTTCTCTTCTTCTTCATCTTCATCTTCAGCTAGGTGTGCATGATGTCTTTTGTTGTTGTTCCTCTTCTTGTATTCTTCGTTCTTCAATGAACAATTTTTGGCAGTGTGTCCTAGCTTGTCACAATTGAAACATTGAACGCTGGAGTTGTTTCTTCTTGGATTGTTTCCTCTTGTCCTTTGAAACTTCTTGGGAGGTTGAGACTCCTTGTGGCTTTCCTTCCTGAAGTTAGATTGACTTCTTCCTCTCTTGGTATGGGTGGCTAGGGCTTGATCATCTTCTTTAAGTAGAGCTTCTCTATTGGCTACTTTAGCCTCCTATTGGATGCAATCTTCCCATACAATGTCGAATTTCATGCTTTCTTTTCTGGCACACATAGTCTAGATGATTGAATCCCAAGGTCTAGTGAGACCATTGAGAGCAACCATAACTAGCTCATCTTCATCAAGGGAGTCTCCAATGGCTTCTAGTTGCTCCTTGAACTGGGAGACCATTGTGAAGTAGTCTTGGATGGATTCTCCTTGGCACATCTTGGTACTCTTCAATTGAGTTCTTAAATTCATCTTTTTTTTGATGTTCCTTCCTTTATACATACTGGCTAGGGCATCATACATCTCCTTCGGGGTCTTCTTGGATGACACTTGAGGAATCAAGTGGTCTTTGATAGAATCAACAATGATCTTCATTAACCTAATCAGGTCTTTGTGCTTCTCCTTAGCTTCATCCTCTTCAGGTTCTACAATTTCTTCCTTGATGTATTTGGCAAGATCATTCTCTTCAAGAATGAGGCCAATCCTCTACTTCCATGCTCGGAAATTCTCCATGCCTTCTAGCTTATCCTCAAGCTTAGTGCTTGGGGCCATCTTATCCAGGAGGGCACCAAAAAATGAAATTTCTCAAAATCCAAAACTGACCTTACCAGGAGATGCACTTGACTGAGGCGAATTGATTGGTACACTCGGTTTTTGGAGATTCCAAATTTTCACCTCTCAAAATTGACTTGCGAAATTCTGATCTGCAGTTTTTTGATCCAAAGTCAAACTAGGGTTTGACTTTCCCGAAGATCTACCCACTCAAAAGTTTCGATCTAGGGCTCAATAGATGCGCCCTAGGGAGGCACAACTTATGTAATCAAATTTCCAAAATTCCAATTTTGACAGAAACCCTAATTTCTTGCCGGAGGGAGAAGAGAGAGAGTCTCACCTTGTGAAAGCTGTCCTATTCAGGCTAGCTCTGATACCATATTAAGATTCAATAAGCTAAGATAGCTAGCATTAGTATTCAATTCAATTTCACAACAATAGCATATACAGGATCACTGAAAGAAACACAATCACAAGATAGACACAGATTTATCCTGGGAAATCCTCTAGGGGAAGAAAACCCAACAAAACTTCCTCAATATAGATGATCAAAAGGACAAAGACAAAACCCCAAACAAGTGCTCCTCCTTGCAGATATCTCTCTCTCTTCTATGCGAATTACACAATTGAGGGTGTGTCCAAATGAGCACGTCACACCTATTTATACTTTATCTTCCACTTGACTTTTTCACTAACTAGGTCGACCCCAACAAACTTACTGGGCCGACTTACCTAGGAAGACTCAAAACAATATAATATTACTTTCTGGAGAGTTCTATTGACCCGACTTACAAGGGAGGTTTTACCTCATGACTCTATGATAACCAAATACAATAATAACATCTCGACCGAGGAATAAAACATCTCCGAATAAAGAACACTAATAAAATACAATAGAATATTCTTCGAAGTTACAATATTTCAACAGTATGCCATTGTATAGGCTAACGCAGGCTGCGAACAAGGTGACGCAAGGCTGTACAGATTGATGCATGGGCCGTATAGGCTGCACGTGTGGCTGACGCAGGGGGTGATGTAAGTAGGGTCGATTTTCTTGAGAGGCCCATTTCTCTAGTGTGTCGATTTTCTTTGGGATTGAGTTAGAGGTTCCATTACTGTAAACTTTTTATTTATCTATGAGCCAAGATTAATAAAGAAGATCATTGAATGTTGGCTTTTCCCCATTGGGATTTTCCAGGGTAAATAACTGTGTAAAATGTGTAAATGATTTCTTGTTTATTTTTGCTGCATTACTGGTTAATTTTGTTTATAATTTCTATGTATAAAAACTATTGGGAGAAAAATTAGATTTTGGTATTGAGTAAAATTTAACATGGTATCAGAACAAGGTTGGCTCTAAAAAGGAAATCACATTTGACAAGGTTTTATAGCAGAAAACAAAAAAATAAATCTTAGGTTAGGTCATTTGATTGGAGAGAATGGCAACACATAGACTGAGATTTGAGGAATGGTTGGAGGGTGCTTCCAACTTAAGTCGATGGAAGGAGAGGATAACATTAGTGTTGATGGAAAATGAGATTTGGGAGTTTGCATAGAAAACTTTCCCAATTCTTGTTGATGCTACTCAGCTGGCTAAGCATAACAAGAAGGTCGTAAATCCAAGAGGATTATTTTGGATGCAGTGAAGGATCATGTGATGCCTCATTTGTCTAGAAAGAAGACATCTAGGGAGATGTGGGAAACTTTGACGAAGCTATATGAGAGTGATAACCACAACATGAAGATGGTGCTGAAAGAGGAACTCATGAGCACCAAGATGTTTAGATCAGATACAATGGCTTCTTATCTCATCGGGATCACACGGGGTCTTGACGAGTTGGCAGTAGTTGGGGGGACACTGAGAGATTTGGAGTTGGTGAGAGTAGCCCGGAATGGCTTCACGAAGCCATGGGCTCGCTTTTGTCAAAGGTATTGTTGGACGAGAAAATACTCCTAGCTGCGAGAAATGTTATTAGAACCAAATCAATGGTCGAGCTGGTTGACCCTAGGACCCAGAACCAGACAAAAACCGAGGAAAAAACCAAATAAAAAAACTGGTTGAGCAAAAATACATTAAATATTCATATTTTATATATATATATATTCATCTGTATCCATGTGAATTCAAACCATTATACAAAAATATGCAAAGTTTTGTTGATGTATTTGTAACTTCAGAATGTATTCACTTGTATATCTTATATTGTATTTTATTGTACCCCGATGTTCCTATCGGGAGAATCATTAATATATTAAAGTCATGTAAAGTCATTGAGTTTAACCCTCCGTTGTAAGTCGGGGCAATAGTCCCCATAGTTGAGGGGTACTAGGGTTATTAGACTCTCCTAGAGAAGTCGGCCTTGGTGAGTAATTGTCATGTGGAAAATTAGTATAAATATAGAGTGAGACTCTCTATTTGACACACACACTCACTCAACTGTAGCGCATGAGTGAGAGAAGAGGAGCTCGCACAAGTGAGAGAGAGAACAACTGTCGAAGATAATCTTTCTGTCTTTGGGTTTTACTTTTGCCATTGGTGCTCATTCTATCTATGAGGAAGTTGCGGGGTTTTCTCTTTCATGGTTTCCCCGAGGAAAACTCTTTGTCTCTTGTCTCTTGTGATTATTGTTGTGCATGTTATTCTTTGAGATAAGATCCGAAGATCATATTGACTAAATGATAAAAATTTAACATGGTATTAGAGCTAACCAGAGAAGAAGACACTGTGCAGCTGTGGAAGCTAGGGCTTCTTACTTTTTGGGTCTCTCTCCACAGATCATCAGCAAAAGGAGGCTAGGCTAACTCTCCTTTGAAGGGCGCATCTTTCTGTTAAAGCAGAATTTGATTCCAGGCATTTTCAGTTTTCGACTTATCACTGCTGCAGGAAATTAGGGCTTTTCACAGAAGAAGAATTTTTGAGTGAGCCCAGCATAGGATTGCTATCCTCAAAATCGAAATTTAGAGACCAAGATCGAAATTTTTGGTTGGGTAAAACTCCAGGAAAGTCAAACCCTAATTTGACCCTGGGACCAGAAAAGCCTAAAAGACTAAAACTAGTCATTTTGGTGAATTTGTTATATCTAGAGATTGGAGAAGGCTAAGGCGGCGAAACTTTTACGAGCCGAAGATAAATTCCTGATGTACCCTGTGTAAAAGTTTCAACTTCAGATTCGCTATATTTTGGGAGATATGGTTCCTCCAAATCGGGGTTCCAGCCTCTCCCAGGATTCATCGTTGAACAAGACACCTAGGGAAAATTGCTATATCTCGGGCTACGAAGGGCCAAATGAAATTTCTCAAGATGTTCCAGATAGGGCAGGGACTGTACTTTCTGTGATAAAAGTTTAAGAACCCGAAGGTGAAATAGTGACACGTGGCAGTCTGTACAAGTTCGCTATGCTGAACAGTCCTGAAATAAGTCACCTTGGGCAAACTCTCATAAGTCCCAATTGGTGAAACCTGTTGTCCACCGATTGCACACCAGCAGCAGAAATCTTCCGAAAGCTGTCTCCTCACTTATGAAAGTGGGAGAGGTGTGACCTTGGGGGCAAGCACAGAGCCAGGTACTGTCACCTACTCTTAGCTCCTCCGTTCAGGCTAACTCCTAACGAAGCCAAGGGGGGTAGTCCCTACAAAAGAGTTTCTATGGCTCTTAAGTTGTTAAAGTGTTCTTAAAGGTTGTGGATGCGGATGGGTGTTGTTTAGGAGTTATTATGATTTGAAGGTGTTATACTTGTTATAAATGTGACACAAAATCAAAGAGCAATCCACATTGCAACAAGAGATTGAAAGATAAGTTTAAATTCTAGACTTCAATTAAGCATTCAGTGATAACAATTATAACAAACCATAGACAATTGATCAAATAATGTAATTATGCAAATTAAAACAAGGACCAGTGCCTTATGGAGTCAATGAAGCTGAAATGCACTAAAGAATTAAACACACGTCTAGAAATTAAACTAGTGAATGTTAGATTGTGTGAGTGCTCTTGGTAAATTTTAAGGATTTTAGAGATGATCTTGCTTAAGGTGTCTATGAAACCTAACTGGAAATACTTTCAGTGGCTCCGTTCGAAGACATGACGGACCTGTCTCGAATCACAAGCTAGTTGTTCAGAGAATTTAACCAGCGAGTGTCCAGATTGGGTTGCCCGGCGCCCACACTTGGAATTTTCCCACTACCGGAGTATTTATCGAGACAACGCCGGTGCGTTGGTTATGGGGTGAAAGTTTTATTATGTCATCACTTCCAAGATTAACAAATCCGATCACCGTTCTGAGTATGAGTCCAACTTTTCAGGGTCGGCAGAGCATACTAGGTGAGGGATAGCAACGAGGAAAATTTTAAGTGGGGAAATGTGAGTTGGAAAGATTTTATTATTAGGAGCACACAGTTCAATTCTCCGATAGAGAGCACTCTTGACTTCGTCTTATGACGGAAGTTCAAGAGACTTTAACTAAACTATATGCTTGATGCAAGGAAATGCAGTGGGAATACTCTCCGATAGAGAGTACTCTTGACTTGTGTTATGGCAAGTTCAAGAGACTTTAGTTCTTTGTTAAAAGACAAGCAGCTTGAAATAAGAACATAAAGATGATGTAGTTCAAATAAACAAAAGATGAGATGACTAAACTAACAATTATTATCTACTTTGCAAAAAATGAAACTACTTTAAGTATTTGAAATAAATCTAAGCTAAGAACAAAGACACTCTTTCCCAAATGGGGAAGAAAAACCAAGTATGGGAGGCCTTATCCCACTTAGCCTTGTTTTATTAATGAAGTACAAATGCCTTGGGAATTTAATCCTTGTAAGGAGTTTTGAGAACTAACTTTAGTAAAAATAAAAAACTTGTATGAGTTTGTACAAAGGAGAATGACTTCTTTTTGGTTGTGGATCCTTGTCTTTGGATCTAGTTCTGCTTGCTCTTTGTTGCTTGGTTTTGTTTTTAGTTCACCTGTGGATAAGAGCTCTAAACAAGGACTAGTAAGAGTGTTAGGAAACCAAATTTAACCTGTGATTCGAAAAGATTAAGTGGATGAGAAGACAAGTGCCTTATGAGATGAAACAAAAGACCAAAACAATGGAATGAGACCTAAAATCAAAACTTGGAAAGGACCAGGCAAGCTCACTGATTTTTATGTAAAATGCACGATTTTTGACAAAACGACTTGAGACTTTTTGCGAATTTAAAATTAAAGATTTTTTAACATTTTAAGCTAATTTTCAGAGTCTGGAAAATAGCAGAAAATTGCAGAAAATTAGTAAAAAAACAGAAGCACAAAATTGCACGTTTTTCGAGAAAAAATGTCAAATTTTTTTTCAAAATTTTCAAATTTTTTCTAATTTTTAGGCTAATTTCGATAATTAAAAAATAGCAGAAAAATGTCAAAAAATCAGTAAAAAACCGCAAGCTTAAATTTGCACGTTTTTCGAGAAAAAGTACAAAAAACTTGAAGAATTAATTTTTTGGAAAATTTTCGAAAAAATTTCTGATTTTATGAATTTCTAGAATTAAAAAATAATGAAAAACACAGAAAAAACAAGCAAGCCTAAAAGTGGAAAATTTGCACGTTTTTCGAGAAAATTCGTGCAAGTTTTCCAAGGCAAAAAGAAGTCAAAATATTGACTTTTAAGCACTAGTCTTCAAATTTTCAGCTCGCTGAAATTGTTCAAGAGATAGCGGGGAAATATAAGTGGCACGCAAAACAATGCGACAATTGGGGACAAACCCCAAAGTACTTCTCACGACAAAAGTCTGGCAAACAAAAGAATGACGGATTTACAAATTTGAAGTGAGACAAAGATCTTAGATCTAGTAAAAGTTAACGATTAAAAAGGTAGATCTAAACCCAACAAGTAGATCAAAGTATGAATCTTTGATCTACTTTAGCCAATCATAATGCAAGATCTAGAAATGTGAATAAATTGAGAATACTTGCACTACTTGGAAAGCAAATCGATAGGATAAAACCTATAAAAATGTAGATCCGCTTTGTAGTAACCAATGTAACCAAGAGATTTTTTGAAGTTTGTAGTTTGATGGATGAGGCAAGCAAACCCTTCGTTTCTCGATTTCTTAAAGTAGAAGACTCCCTTAGGCACCTGTAGAATGAATGCATAAACCAAACAAGAGCTCTTGTGTTTGGGAGAATACCTGAAAGCCACAAAACTTAAGAGAAAAGCATAGATCAAATAATATTGTGCTAGATTGTTAGCCTTCTAATCACAAGATCATATACTTAAGAACCAAAAGAAATGAGCTAAGAATGGTATCACCTTGAACAAGATGAAGCATGGCACACAAATAACTCCCACATGGACCTCCAAAGTCTTCTTGCTTTATTCAAATTCAAAAGATATTACAAATTTTTCTAGAGTGTACTTGCACAAATTCTCCATCTGAATAGAGCTGAAGGAGTCTCTATTTATATAATGAGATCAAGCTAAAACCCTAAAATCAAATCACATAACCTGACTGGCTCGGCATATAGCTAAGAGCCCAAACCTAGAAATGAAGAGCTGGGAGTGAGGGGAGGCCTCCACCTAGGCAAGGCGCCCCCACTCCATCCCTAACCACTGCAAACAAGCCATAACTGAGCCCACACGTGTGGATGACGCCCTCATGCGGAAGAGGGGCGTGAATGATGAATGGAGGCGTGAGCTGGTAGGTGAGGCCACAACTTAGGTATGGAGGAGCCATTGCTAGGTCTCGAGAGGCCACTGCTGCTGTAATCTTCAGTCTTTACCTCGATCAAATCATCAAACCAATGAGTGCTCTCCATTTCATCCAATTCGGGAGTTTAGCTGGAGATGACAAATCCGTTAACTGAATATAACTTTAGTATTCACTGAATGCTGGTTGAAGCTGAGTTATGATAACTCCAATCATCATAAATGCCCATTGAGATGTCATTTAGCCTTTTATTTCGCTGAATTTGGATTAATTTAGAGAGTTTTAATTTTCTCCAAAATAATCATTTTTTAATAAATAATCATTTTTTTTGTCGAAAACGTCTTTTTTGAGAAAATGAGCGTTAGGTGTCCGATTGATGCTCTGAAAGTTGGATCTGACTGGCTGGCTGATCAAGAATGATTTTTGGCTTAAGGTTAGAGCCTTCAATCACTGAATTCGGGGTCTGGATGACCGACTTATTACAAACGAGATTTTTCCAATTAATTTATGGAAAATTAATAAAAAAACTTAGGGAAATAATTAAAAAATTAAAAAATTAAAAAATAATTTTTTAACCCGTCCGGTAAATGTTTTTCGGAAATTTTTTAAAGGTCCTATTGATCTAGGACAAGACCATGCTCTATTCTAACAATGCCTAGTAGGTTTATAAACACTTAGTTGGGCTCTAATAACCCCCCAAGGCCGAGAATTCAAAATCGGGCATTCCAGCTTTGGAGGAAGCGGGAGAAAACCTTGTCAATTATATTCGGCTATAGGCAAAGCATAATTGTCAAGGGCAAAAAACTCCCTGGAATACCTTAGTTGAGATTCTACGTCTTAGGAGACCGAACCACTCAAAATACCCTACTAGCACATTTTATTACAAACCCCGCAGGGCCATGGTCAAAATTATTCAAATGAAAAACTGGCTAGCCAATATTTGCTAGACATGAAGATGGATCAACTGATACACTAGAATCAAACATTGAACATATTTGTCAACCGGCGGCTCCTCAGGTAACCCAACTATGGTGCAAAAAGTTGGTAACATCTGGCTCCAACTACGGGACGTGTGCTCGATCTAGTCTTTTATGCAAGGAGAGCATACGAGAACCCCAGAATCTCTGGTTTCCATATCCTGTGAAAACATCTCAACTTGACAAGAAAACCTTAGTAGCACATGTTTCATGAAAAAGAGTCAATGATCCAAAAGTTGCTTTATTCAAAGAAATGACAAAATTTCACTGAAAAATTTATTTATTCCTAAGTACATAAAAAATGCTAAAGTAAACGCTCACTTTAAGGAGCCTATTTTTCGGTTTCCATATCCTGTAAAAACATCTCAACTTGACAAGAAAATCTTAGTAGCACATGTTTCATGAAAAAGAGTCAATGATCCAAAAGTTGCTTTATTCAAAGAAATGACAAAATTTCACTGAAAAATTTATTTATTCCTAAGTACATAAAAAATGCTAAAGTAAACGCTCACTTTAAGGAGCCTATTTTTCGGTTTCCATATCCTGTAAAAACATCTCAACTTGACAAGAAAATCTTAGTAGCACATGTTTCATGAAAAAGAGTCAATGATCCAAAAGTTGCTTTATTCAAAGAAATGACAAAATTTCACTGAAAAATTTATTTATTCCTAAGTACATAAAAAATGCTAAAGTAAACGCTCACTTTAAGGAGCCTATTTTTCGGTTTCCATATCCTGTAAAAACATCTCAACTTGACAAGAAAATCTTAGTAGCACATGTTTCATGAAAAAGAGTCAATGATCCAAAAGTTGCTTTATTCAAAGAAATGACAAAATTTCACTGAAAAATTTATTTATTCCTAAGTACATAAAAAATGCTAAAGTAAACGCTCACTTTAAGGAGCCTATTTTTCGGTTTCCATATCCTGTAAAAACATCTCAACTTGACAAGAAAATCTTAGTAGCACATGTTTCATGAAAAAGAGTCAATGATCCAAAAGTTGCTTTATTCAAAGAAATGACAAAATTTCACTGAAAAATTTATTTATTCCTAAGTACATAAAAAATGCTAAAGTAAACGCTCACTTTAAGGAGCCTATTTTTCTACTCTAAGCATGATACACAAAAGGTTAGGTGTAATCATAGATCCAGTGTAGCCACCTAAGCATTTTATTAAAAAAAAGTTTTGCCTGGTCTTTGGTTACCAGCCAAAGTAAGGACACAATTTCCAAAAAATGCAAAGTTGCGTGATGATCCAGAATGGGCGGGCTGGATGGGGAATCATAGGCATGAATAATGTCGTCAAACTTCTTCCCAAATTGGTAGGTGCTTGCGCAGGCTGCTTCTATCCATGGCTGGATAGCGCTGATATACAAATCGAGATGATGCGGCAGGTCGACTACTCCATCATGCTGATCATCAAGGCTTATCAAATAATAACTCGTTGTATAAGCCCCAAGCTGCTCCAAAACATAAGGAACATCTATATGTGAAGACGATGGTTGAGAAAAAACTTCAACTAGTTGTATCCCATCTGAATCTTCACCGCACTTTTTTTTCAAGTCCTTATTATAGATACTCAGATACAATTCTGACTGCTCATATGAAAACTCTAACTGTTCCGCTTTACAACTTTCATAAGTCTCAAAATAAACACTCCCCTCGTCGGACACATCATAGATGAGATTCTCAAAAGTATTCTCAAAAATATCATAGGTTGGATTTTCAATAAGAGTCCAATAATCATCATCGCCATCTGTGTCGGATATGAGAGATGCCTCATCACTAGTATCAGGTCCGTGGCTACACTCCTCATTCTGCTCAAAACAATCTTCTTTGAAAAGTCGGGTTTCAAAGATATCACATGGGACCCAACTTTCCAAATATTTGTCATCCGGTGGAGAGCATGGAGGACTCTCATCACATGAAACTTTTAAGATTTGATTTTCCATTAAAGTCTCGTAGTTATCATCCATCTCAGATGTAAGGGATTCTTTCTCACTTGTATCACATCTCTAGCTATATCCCTCCTCATGATCATAGTCATCTTCTTCAGAAAAAAGGTCACAAGGTAGTAAACCTTCCAAACTATCATCATTATGCTCATTTGTAGGGTTAGTGCCAAAGTTTTTAGTGAGGTTATCCAATTGTTGATTATAATCTTCTACTTGACCCTGAGTTTTTGTGGTGACAGGATGGAGCTGTCCAACTGCGTTAATGTACTCAGGTTCTCTTGAATATTGTTTTGCTTCTCTCCAACTTTCTTTAGAAATATCATGCATGTCATCTACATAGTTTATGTATTCAGGCTCGCTTGATGATGCTTTAGGACCACAACCCTTTGGAAAACCATGCTCCTGAACATAGCATGCATAATAGCAGGAAGATTCTTCATGAAGGTCTTCACATGCCCTACAAAATGGCGTGTAATTTTCAACCATGTTAGCAGCCTCTAACTGATGAGGAGGCCTCTGTTCATGGCTGGCATTTCTTGTTTGCCATGTTGGTTTTGCAGGGAAGGTTCTAGGAGGTGGTGGAGGTTGAGTTCTTTCAACAGTTATGACCCGATTTTGAACTTCTTTAATCTGTGCTAAGTATTTCCTTTCCATTTCTTGCATTTTCTTAGTTAGGTCGGTGAGCTTTTTCTCATAAGCTTCGTTTGATGGCTCCTTCCCTTTAGGTTCAACATTTTTAAGAGGAACGAATGACCTAGAGTAACCCTAGATGTTTGACTCTCCTGAAGACTGCATATTCTTATCAATTTTGATGGCCAAACCCTGAGGTAGAAGTAAAGTAGCCGGCTCCTTGTCTCTAATCTGGTACTGGATCTTGCCACTTGATGCTTCAATGTAATAATCCAAAACAGAAGCTGCAGGAGGAGCATAAGTAGCAGGGATGGAATTTGATAACTCTATGAACCTATTATTGAACTCATCTAGTAACCCTGGATGTTTGACTCTCCTGAAGACTGCATATTCTTATCAATTTTGATGGCCAAACCCTGAGCTAGAAGTAAAGTAGCCGGCTCCTTGTCTCTAATCTGGTACTGGATCTTGCCACTTGATGCTTCAATGTAATAATCCAAAACAGAAGCTGCAGGAGGAGCATAAGTAGCAGGGATGGAATTTGATAACTCTGTGAACCTATTATTGAACTCATCCATTGTTTCAGTGTCAGATTTCCTCATGCTAGTCAAAGCTTCTGATGCAGGAGCACCAAGTAAAGTCAGCAATGTGATGTCTTGATCACATGTTGTGACTAGGGGAATGATTCAAATGGTCAGAGGAAACACTAATTGAGATGTTTTTTAATTAAAATTCCAGGCAGTCAGCCTTGTTGTCAATTTTAGAGTTAAAATAGAAATAGATGATTATCAACAGCTCCCTGCGAGGAAACTGGGATATCTGTTTATCTGTTGAATAAAAATAGGAGTTAGTTCATTCTAAAATTAGTAAATTCCTCAATCTAAGGAAGGGTTTGTTAGTTGTTAGCATGAGTTATAAGAAAAGAAAAAAGATAGGAAGAAGATGGTAGTTGAGAGAGAGGAGCTAGGATAGCTTGGACAACTCAAGAAGTAAGCTCTTGGTTAGCTTGTAGAAGGTTTTTTTTTCCAGATAGCTCGCAGAAGTTTTTATCAACTCACAGAAGTTGGGAATTGCTTACAGAAATGGTGATGACTTGTTAGTTTAGGGAAAAAGTGGACAGAGGGTTAATAGAAGAAATTTACTGAATGGAAACAAAGTTGTTGTTAGTTCTAAATTTCTGAATAAAAGAACCTGTGCATTCGAATTGTGTTACTGTGCCATGGTTAAAGGAAAACATTGAATCAAATTGACCAGAAGGAATACGTTTTCCAGACTTGGGGATGCCTGGAACCCTCGCATTAAAAATTGTCTTACTCTGTGCGTGGTTAAGAGAAAAACGTGTTTAAGCTGCCCAGAAATCACATGTTTGCCATATCTTGGAGTCGACTATGTAGATCTGTAAGTTCTTGCAGGTATCTGGTTTTCATATTGAAATCGTGTTAAGTTTACAGAGTTCAGCTTTTTGCTCTAAATGTTTCACCCATGGGCCTATTTTATCCCTCTATTTTAATTCTAGAGGAGTACTCGCCGTTTACCCATCCTTGGTAAGCTTTTACAATGAGAAGCGATTTGCTAGAAATAATCTGAAGTCGTAAGCTTTGGAGGCTAGTCAGACAGGAGTCAAGTTAAACATTTCTAGTTATCGGCTCTGTGGTTGAGTAGAGTTCGTTTATTTCTTGTGGGACCAATTCTTTTCTCAAATGGAATAGGTTTCACGATTACGAGGATATGTTGGAGAACAGTCTCACACTTCACCCTTGCACTAGCTGCTACTAGATGTCTAGGTTCCTTTTTACTATCAAACTTTCCAAGGAAAGCAGTCTTGAAGTCCGCTATGGTGGTAAAAGAATTGTTTGGCAAATTATCATACCAGTTGCCAGCCTTGCCATCCAAAGACAAAGCAAACAAGGTCATGGATACATCTTCATGTTTATCAGCACCCCTAACATAAAACCCGTAGTGCTTGGAGAAATTTCTGAGATGTTGCTCAGTAGAGACGGAGGCATTAGTGCCATTATATGTCATAAGTTTGTCGATAGCCTTTTCAAGAATGTCATGAGGTTGACCTGCTATCTGAGTAAAGTTGAGTTGAGTAAAGAACTCACCCATTGTGTCAAGGAAACAATTATTACTTTGCAAATTTTCTAAGTTTTCTGGAAACAAAAGGTGGATGTCTGAAACAGACTCAGATCCAAGTTCTGCAAGAATCCTACGAGAAGTTAGTTTGTTCAGTCTCCTCCTATAGACTTTTTTCAGAGTCAGGGATGAAATCGAACAAACCTTCAGAGTTTCTTCTAGTAGAATACCTTGAGGTGTTAACTAACAGTGGAGTTGCCAGGTGGACTTAAGTCTAATTTCGGAGAGTGATTGGATTAAAAATCTACCAAAAAGAGAAAAAAGGTAAAAAACTAAAAGAAATAAAGGTCGTCCAGGAATAAAAAGATTTGTCCCCAGCAACGACGCCAAAAGATGTTGTTCGCCGATTGCACGCCAACAACAGAAATCTTCCGAAAGCTATCTCCTCACTTAGGAAAGTGGGAGATGTGTGACTTTGGGGGCAAACACAGAGCTAGGTACTGTCACCTACTCCTAGCTCCTCCGTTTAGGCTAACTCCTAACGAAGCCAAGGGGGGTAGTCCCTACAAAAGAGTTTCTATGGCTCTTAAGTTGTTAAAGTGTTTTTAAAGGTTGCGGATGCGGATGGGTGTTGTTTAGGAGTTATTATGATTTGAAGGTGTTATACTTGTTATAAATGTGACACAAAATCAAAGAGCAATCCACGTTGCAACAAGAGATTGAAAGATAAGTTTAAATTCTAGACTTCAATTAAGCATTCAGTGATAACAATTATAACAAACCATAGACAATTGATCAAATAATGTAATTATGCAAATTAAAACAAGGACCAATGAAGCTGAAATGTGCCAGAGAATTAAACACACGTCTAGAAATTAAACCAGTGAATGTTAGATTGTGCAAGTGCTCTTGGTAAATTTTAAGGATTTTAGAGATGATCTTGCTTAAGGTGTCTAGGAAACCTAACCGAAATACTTTTAGTGGCTCCGTTCGAAGACATGACGGACCTGTCTAGAATCACAAGGTAGGTGTTCAGAGAATTTAACCAGCGAGTGTCCAGATTGGGTTTCCCGACGCCCACACTTGGAATTTGCCCACTACCTGAGTATTTATCGAGACAACGCCGGTGCGTTGGTTATGGGGTGAAAGTTTTATTATGTCATCACTTGCAAGATTAACAAATTCAATCACCGTTCTGAGTACGAGTCCAACTTTTCAGGGTCGGCAGAGCATACTAGGTGAGAGATAGCAACGAGGAAAATTTTAAGTGGGGAAATGTGAGTTGGAAAGATTTTATTATTAGGAGCACATAGTTCAACTCTCCGACAGAGAGCGCTCTTGACTTCATCTTATGACGGAAGTTCAAGAGACTTTAACTAAACTATATGCTTGATGCAAGGAAATGCAATGGGAATGCTCTCTGATAGAGAGTGCTCTTGACTTGTGTTATGGCAAGTTCAAGAGACTTTAGTTCTTTGTTAAAAGACAAGCAGCTTGAAATAAGAATATAAAGATGATGTAGTTCAAATAAACAAAAGATGAGATGACTAAACTAACAATTAATATTTACTTTGCAAAAAATGAAACTACTCTAAGGACTTGAAATAAATCTAAGCTAAGAACAAAGACACCCTTCCCCAAATGGGGAAGAAAAACCGAGTATGGGAGGCCTTATCCCACTTAGCCTTGTTTTATTAATGAAGTACAAATGCCTTGGGAATTTAATCCTTGTAAGGACTTTTGAGAACTAACTTTAGTAAAAATGAAAAACTCTTATGAGTTTGTACAAAGGAGAATGACTTCTTTTTGGTTTTGGATCCTTGTCTTTGGATTTAGTTCTGCTTACTCTTTCTTGCTTGGTTTTGCTTTTAGTTCACCTGTGGATAAGAGCTCTAAACAAGGACTAGTAAGAGTGTTAGGAAACCAAATTTAACCTGTGGCTCGAAAAGATTAAGTGGATGAGAAGACAAGTGCTTAATGAGATGAAACAAAAGACCAAAACAATGGAATGAGACCTAAAATCAAAACTTGGAAAGAACCAGGCAAGCTCACCGATTTTTATGTAAAATGCACGATTTTTTATGAAACGACTTGAGGACTTTTTGCGAATTTAAAATTAAAGATTTTTTAACATTTTAGGCTAATTTCCAGAATCTGGAAAATAGCAGAAAATTGCAGAAAATCAGTAAAAAAACAAGTACAAAATTGCACGTTTTTTGAGAAAAAGGTCAAAATTTTTTTTGAATTTTTTTCGAAAATTACCTGATTTTTAGGCTAATTTCGAGAATTAAAAAACTAACAGAAAAATATCAAAAAATCAGCAAAAACCAACAAAGCTTAAATTTGCACGTTTTTCAAGAAAAAGTACAAAAAACTTGAAGAATTAATTTTTTGGAAAATTTTCGAAAAAATTTCTGATTTTATGAATTTCCAGAATTAAAAAAAATGAAAAATACAGAAAAAACCAGCTAGCCTAAAAGTGGAAAATTTGCACGTTTTTTGAGAAAATTCGTGCACGTTTTCTAAGGCAAAAAGAAGCCAAAATATTGACTTTTAAGCATTAGTCTTGAAATTTCCAGTTAGCTGAAAATGTGCAAGAGATAGCGGGGAAAGAGAAGTGGCACGCAAAACAATGCCGCAATTGGGGACAAACCCCAAAGTACTTGTCATGACAAAAGTCTGGCAAACAAAAGAATGACGGATTTACAAATTTGAAATGAGACAAGGATCTTAGATCTAGTAAAAGTTAACGATTAAAAAAGTAGATCTAAACCCAACAAGTAGATCAAAGTATGAACTTTTGATTTACTTTAGCCAATCATAATGCAAGATCTAGAAATGTGAATAAATTGAGAATACTTGCACTATTTGGAAAGCAAATCGATAGGATAAAACCTGTAAAAATGTAGATCCACTTTGTAGTAATCAATGTAACCAAGAGATTTTTTGAAGTTTGTAGTTTGATGGATGAGGCAAGCAAACCCTTCGTTTCTCGATTTCTTAAAGTAGAAGACTCCCTTAGGCACCTGTAGAATGAATGCATAAACCAATCAAGACCTCTTGTGTTTGGGAGAATACCTGAAAGCCACAAAACTTAAGAGAAAAGTATAGATCAAATAATATTGTGCTAGATTGTTAGCCTTTTAATCACAAGATCATATACTTAAGAATAAAAAAAAATGAGCTAAGAATGGTATCACCTTGAACAAGATGAAGGATGGCACACAAATAACTCCCACATGGACCTCCAAAGTCTTCTTGCTTTATTCAAATTCAAAAGATATTACAAATTTTTCCAGAGTATACATGCACAAATTCTCTATCCGAATAGAGCTGAAGGAGCCTCTATTTATACAATGAGATCAAGCTAAAACCCTAAAACCAAATCACATAACCTGACCGGCTCGGCACATAGCTGAGAGCCCAGACCTAAAAATGAAGAGCTGGGAGTGAGGGGAGGCCTCCACTAAGGAAAGGCGCCCCCACTCCAACCCTAACCACTGCAAATAAGCCATAACTGAGCCCACACGTGTGGATGATGCCCTCATGCTGAAAAGGGGCATGAATGATGAAGGGAGGCGTGAGCTGGTAGGTGAGGCCACAACTTAGGTATGGAGGAGCCATTGCTAGGTCTGGAGAGGCCACTGCTGCTGTAATCTTCACTCTTTACCTCGATCAAATCATCAAACCAATGGGTGCTCTCCATTTCATCCAATTCGAGAGTTTAGCTGGAGATGACAAATCCGTTAACTGAATATAACTTTATTATTCCCTGAATGCTGGCTGAAGCTGAGTTATGATAACTCCAATCATCATAAATGCCCATTGAGATGTCATTTAGCCTTTTATTTCGCAGAATTTGGATTAATTTGGAGAGTTTTAATTTTCTCCAAAATAATCATTTTTTTTGTCGAAAATGTCATTTTTGAGAAAATGAGCGTTACGTGTCCGATTGATGATCTGAAAGTTGGATCTGATCGGCTGGCCGATCAAGAATGATTTTTGGCTTAAGGTTAGAGCCTTCAATCACTGAATTCGGGGTCCGGATGACCGACTTATTACAAACGGGATTTTTCCAATTAATTTATGGAAAAATTAATCAAAAAATTTAGGGAAATAATTAAAAAATTAAAAAATAATCTATTAACCCGTCCGGTAAAATTTTTTCGGAAATTTTTTAAAGGTCCTATTGATTTAGGACATGACCATGCTCTATTCTAACAATGCCTAGTAGGTTTATAAACACTTAGTTGGGCTCTAATAACCCCCCAAGGCCTAGGATTCAAAATCGGGCATTTCAGCTTTGGAGGAAGGGGGAGAAAACCTTGTCAATTATACTCAGCTATAGGCAAAGCATAATTGCCAAGGGCAAAAAACTCCCAGGAATACCTTAGTTGAGATTCTACGTCTTAAGAGATTGAACCACTCAAAATACCCTACTAGCACATTTTATTACAAACCCCGCGGGGCCATGGTCAAAATTATTCAAATGAAAAACTGGCTAGCCAATATTTGCTAGACATGAAGACGGATCAACTGATACACTGGAATCAAACATTGAACATGTTTGTCAACCGACGGTTCCTCAGGTAACCCAACTATGGTACAAAAAGTTGGTAACAAAATCAATTATGCTCAAACCTGCGGTGTTGGATAGAGGATAGACGAGGCTACCTCAATGCGAAGTTTCAGACACAGAGGAGTAGTACTTTCGGATATATTGCAGAAACAATATCAGGCAATTCTATAGAAGAAATTCAAGAAAATTAGGGTATCAGATATTTTGCAACTCTGATGACAGTTTTGGGAAAATGAGTATGCTGCTCAGCTCACCTTCGGGAGGCACATCTTTCTATGTAATCAAATCTGAAAGATTTCGAGTTTTGAAAATTAGGGTTTCTCTGAAAAACCCAAGATCAGCCAGATCGGGAACTAGGACGGACACCTCAAATCAGTGAGATCTAATCTTTTGCTATTTACATTTGAGGTTCTCATTTCAAAATGACCTATCACACCAGCTTGATGACAAGGTTGGTGAAGGTGAAAACTTTCGAGCATGGAAGTGTAGGATTTCACTGGTTATTGAAGAAAATGATTTGGACACCTACATAAGTGGAGAGGTTCTAGTTCAAGAGGGAGATGAGGCTAAGGCCTTACACAAGAAGAACTTAGTCAAGGCCAAGAGGATTATTGCCGAATCTATCAAGGACCACCTTATACCACAGGTGTCTTCGCTAAAGACACCTAAAGAGATGTTTGATTCCTTAACCAAGCTATTTGAAGGGAAGAACATAAATCGGAAGATGACTTTGAGAAACCAGTTGAAGAATGTAAAGATCCAGAATGCAGAGACCATATAGTCATACTTTACAAGGGTTTCTCAAATCAAAGAACAACTTGAAGCAGTGGATGAAGAAGTATAGAATCTAGAAATTGTGATAACCACCTTGAATGGCCTCCCAGGATCATGGGATTCATTCATTCTAGGAATGTGTACCAGAAGGAAGTGATTACCTTGGAGATCATCTTTCTGTCTTTGGGTTTTACTTTTGCCATTGGTGCTCATTCTATCTATGAGGAAGTTGCGGGGTTTTCTCCTTTATGGTTTCCCCGAGGAAAACTCTTTGTGTCTCTTGTCTTTTGTGACTATTGTTGTGCATGTTATTCTCTCAGATAAGATCCTAAGATCATATTGACTAAATGATAAAAATCTAACAAGTTTCTCATATATATAGCAAGAGTGGATAAAACCAAAATAGCACTGAATGCAATCCATATATGAAGCAAAGTACATAAACACTGTTACATGTTGAAAACTTGAACAATGAGAATCTGAGATAATACTTACAAATGCCAGATGGATGAGCGATGAGTTAATTGCTGAGAAATGAGAATCAAAACAACTGCAAAACTCGGCCCTACCACAGTCAGTGACTCTGTAACACAGTTGAAATTCATAATGCCTTGCCATAGTTTGTACTTCATACTCCATAAACTCAACCCATCTTTAGGGAAACTCCAAAGATGAGTGTGATTGAAATAGAGGGTGCCCACGTCAATTTATAGTGTTTGTAGGGCCATTAGGTAAACTGAAGTGTCTGAATTTTAGGTTTTTTATTAAAAAAACTTCAAACGCATGTTTTTTTTGCCCCACAAAATTATGTATAGAACTGGTCGGTTCCATACGCAACCGACAAAAAACGATTTGAAAGCGTGATTGGTCTGGAAAATCCTTGAACTTGGTTGGACCGACCGATTTTGATAACATTGGATAGGAGATGTTATGTGATGACTTCATCCAGGAGGAGACTCGAGAGGAGTCCCTGTATGGAGGCGAATGGAAGGGTGATGACGATGAAAATTTTGGTCTTGCAAGTCATGCAAGGAAGGGCAAAGTGAAGGCCAAGAAGAATATAGGTGGAGAGGCTTCCAGTCATGACGGGAAGAAGGACATGAACAAAGTCAAGTGCTTTGCATGTCACATTTTGGTCATTATGTAGGTTAATGTATGAACAAGTAGAAGGACAAGGGAAAGATAGGTTGCAACATCAATAGATACATAGGTGAGTTTATTGCCAAGTTTGAGGAGTTCTCATTAGTGTCTTGTCTTTCTGGCACCTTGGGAAAGGATGCATGGTTCATGGAGAGTGGAGCTTCACGTCATATGACAACTTTATGAGATGTGTTCACCAGTATCACACAGGAGGACTCAGAGCTACACGTGGATATTCAATTTCAGCTAGAGTTAGGAGATCCTTTGGAGGTGAAGGTTGTACTATATGTACTAGGGATGTCGAAGAACCTACTAGTGATTTTGGCCATGGAGGATAGGGGATATGTGGTCTATTTTTTGGATGGACATGTACTTGTTCGACCAAAAGGCTCTAGTTTAGATATAGGATGAGTAATAGGGAGTAGAGTGGGGAACTTGTACTTGCTAAAGGCTTAACTAGTATGTTCTCTAGTTCATTGTGACAGTGATAGTTTGTGCGAGTTATGGCATAGGAGGATGTGTCAGTTGCATCATAGGGCTTTATCGATACTAAGGAGATTGTCACTGGTCTTCTAGAGTTCAGCATGGAGCAGCAGGATGTGTGTAAGGGATGTGTGCTTGGCAAGTATGCCAAGACCAACTTTCCTAGCAATGATAGCATGTCCAAGGGGATATTAGATTTAGTGCATTCAAACATATGTGTTCCTATGTCAGTATCGTCGTTAACCAAGTATAACTATTATGTGACCTTCATAGATGATTTCTCCAGGAGGACATGGATCTACTTTATGAAGACCAAGGATGAGGTCTTCATTCGGTTTCAAGAGTTTAAGGCTCTTGAGGGTAAAACATAGAGGAAGATAAGAGTTCTAAGAACAGATAATGGAGGTGAGTATACAAGCAACAAGTTCAAGAATTTCTGCAAGGAGGCAGGAATCAAGGAGCTGACAATACCTTATAACCCGCAACAGAATGGGTTTGCAGAGAGGAAGAACAAGGCCATCATTGGAGCTACCAAAGCAATGATCCACGATCAGGATTTGCCCATGCTTCTCTAGGCAGAAGCATCTAACATGACAGTGTATATTCAAAACAAGAGTCCTCATAAGGTTCTTGAGGACAAGACTCTTGAGGAGGCATTCATAGGAGTTAGACCATAGATTGGTCACCTTTGTATCTTCGTATGTCTCGTGTATGTGCATGTACCATCGGAGAAGAGGATGAAGTTGGAACCTTCTTGAGAGAATGGTATTTTTGTAGGATACAGTGAGACTTCAAAGGCATACATGGTATACATTCCATCACTTGGGAAAACAACTGTGAGGAGAGATGTTCGGTTTGATGAGAGTCGAGCCTTTAGGAAGTCACATGACACCATTCTAGTAGTGGAAGAGGATAAGGAGCGAGAGGCTTCGAAGGTTGAGGTGAGACCAGCACCAGTATGTATATGGACTCGGTCTTCAGATCATGAGTAGGAGTTGCAGGCTACTTCTACTTCTATCAATAGGAGGTCGAGATGGCTAGAGCAGACACTGAGAGATGCTCAGGAGCATGTGTAGGCTCCTAGGAGTTCTTTCAGGTAGAGCATACCATCGAGACAGTTTTCGAGTTACATGACAATCATGAGTGACATCATTGATTCCGAGCCTACCAGTGTTGAGGACGCAGCAAGACATCAGGTTTGGAGGGATGCCATGCTAGAGGAGTATGTATCCATCGTGAAGAATGATGTGTGGGACACTGTTATGAAGCTAGAAGAGAAATTAGTGGTTTGTTCGAGATGGATCTTAAGATCAAGCATGCTGTGGATGGCAATGTGGAGAAGTACAAGGCATAGTTCGTGGCTAGAGGGTTCTCCCAAAAGGAGGGAGTAGACCATGAAGAGACATTCGCTCCAATATCTAGGTATAGTTCTATCAGGGCCTTATATCTATTGTTTTAGGGTTGGGGTGGAGGATAGATCAGATGGATGTGAAGGCAGTTTCTACAACGAAGTAATTGAGGAAGAGGTGTACATTGAGCAACCTCAGGGACTTAAGGTGCATGGGAGAGATTCTCATGTTTGTAGGTTGAAGAAGGCATTATATGAACTCAAGCTGGCATCGAGGGCATGGTACTCGAGGATTGGTGGGTACCTATTGGCTATGGGCTTCATCAAGAGGGAGGCGGATCCCAACTTGTATTTTACACTTGTTGGAGATGATCCACTCATCTTGGTACTTTATGTGGATGACTGGTTCCTTACAGGGTCAGAGAAGCTCAATGAGATGTGCAAGAGAGATCCAGCTTTGAAGTTTGAGATGAAGAACATCAACATGATGCACTGGATTGGAGGCGTGGCAGTGTACAACTGAAATTTTCTCGGGACATGGAAAATATGCAGTTGATATTCTAAGGAGATTCGGGATGGAGGATTGTAAGCTTGTGTCTACACCTTGTTACCACCTAAGTTGTACTTAGTGGTTTTTTATCAAGTGAGCCTGGTGAACCAGACAAAGATGATTTGTTCGGACTTCAGAAGACTTTCAGAATAGCTTTCGGGAAGTGCTTGTTGTACTATATCACATGTTCATATCCCGTAGGGGAGTTGTAATAAAATGTTCTAGCATGATAGTGTCTGTAAAAGACTTGGTCTCCTAGACTTACTTGTCAATTTGATCAGCCCAGGGTGTTTTTTCCCTTGGTTATTATTGGTTGTTGAATAAACGACTGATAATTTCTGAGTTTTTCACCAAACTCCTCCAAAGTTGGGGTGGTCGGATTGACATTTAGGCCTATTGAGGTTATTAGAGTCTGTGTGTCAATGTATAAACATGCTAGGCATTATGGTTGAGTCATATGAACATGTCTAAGTTCCCCTAGGTTTTAATTTTTTTATTTTTTTAAAGTTTTAATTTTTCCAAAACTTAGGCTATTTTTTGATAGTCTAAATGGAAAAATTGGTTTTGTAATAAAAGTGGGCTCTGAAATCAGTTTCAGTCATGCGGGTGCTCATTTTCTAACTCAGAGCACCCGGTAAACCCATAAACCCACTTTTCTTAAGTTTTGAGTGATTTTCCCATCACTCAGGGTAAAAAACCCTAAAAATCAAATATTGATTATTTTAATTGATAAATTATTTAAATAATGGAGAAAACCTAGAATCCTAAATCAGTGGGATTTGCTCCGATTTGACTAAAATCAATCTCATCGGCTTTGGATTGACTAGAGCTGACCATTCCTTGACAGAAGGAGTTGATCTGGGCTGAAGAGGGAGTGCACCACAACATGCATCCTTGAGATTTGCACCCTCTCTCTCTCCTCCACACGTGTGGGCTCATCTGGATGTGATTTGGTTGATGTTTCAGTTAACCGGTTGAGGTGTCAGTCCAATCAGCACTTCGATTGCCAGTTACACGCAGTCAGACTCAGATCAGACTCAGATAGACTCAGATCAAGCTTGGTTTGACTTCTCATGCAGCTGCAGTCTTTCTCTCCTTGGGAATTGCGCCTCCTCTGGGCTAGGGTTCCAGTTTTTGTTATAAATAAAGCACAGTTTTCCTCTTCCAAGCTAGTTAGAGTTGGATTGAAGAGCTGTTGCTATTGTAATGTTGCTATATTTTTGTGAATAAAGAAAAGCTTTGGAGGCAAGACGGTGTCATGTTATTATGTGTGGATGAGCATTGCCATGTTTTACTAAGGTAACCTGTATCTGTGTTTATAACTTGCTTATTTTGATATTGTGGATCTAGTGCTTAAAGATTGATAATAAGTTTATTATGATTTTGGTAGGAAAGGAATTTGTTAATAAGTTTATTGGCTATCTCCTTTTCTTTTATGCATGTCTAGAGATCTAGATTTAACATGCTTTATAAGATTATATGCATGCTATTCTAATATCTCTGTTTATGTATTAACCGGATCTCACAAGCATCTTGGCAAGCCTTTGGATTAGTTGCAGGTTCCTAGCTTGGAGAGGGTGCTGATCTAGTTTGCTACCTCACTTTCTTCGAAACTTTCTCAAAGGTATAGTCCCTTGACATTCCACCTGAAAGCTTCATGGTTGATCTTCAAGGCTACAAGCTTGCCTTCTTCTCTTTCTCCTCTTAAATTTTAAAATCTACTAGGTTACTTGTTTCATAGGTTTGATTTGTTTAGATCTATCATCTTAGAGTAAAATTTAACATAGATCTATCTCCTTAAAGCTCATAATCTAGATCTTGTTCTTAAAAGGTTTCATAAGCATTCTAGATCTAGCTTTGTGGAAATCGTCATTTTTGCATGGCATTTTAAAGAAAATTTGTAACTTGCATGTATTAGATTTCTGTTTTCTGTTATAAAAGATAAATCCAGCAATCAGTGCACATCATATTGACTGCCGAAAAGGAAGGCCAAGATCCAAAGGAAAGCTTGCTTTCCTTGGTTCCTTTTTCACCTTTTTATTAACTAGTTTTGACTTAGCTCTTTTTGTTTAAAAGTGGGCTGACCCAAAGGCACTTTCAAAGTGCTTTTGGGCATATTTCAGTCTAATAAGCTCGCTGGTTTTTAGCAGGTATAATAGAAAAGAGGAGGAGGTGCTATCTGAAAAGTGACTTTTGGGCCATCCAGAACCCCCCACGAGTCTCCCCATTTTCCGAAATCTTTAATTTTTGCACTTTGTAAGCTCTTGGGTTCGTTCTGTATAAGAACCAA
Organism: Pseudotsuga menziesii; assembly: GCA_001517045.1. NCBI lineage: Eukaryota > Viridiplantae > Streptophyta > Pinopsida > Pinales > Pinaceae > Pseudotsuga > Pseudotsuga menziesii. The sequence goes on along the minus strand of LPNX010136504.1, from coordinate 267,280 downwards.
GAGGCATTATATCAGTTTTATGATATTGTAACCGCTGGTAATACAAAATAATTTTGAATAGGCTCTTTCGAGCCCATTCTCCATCCCCCTTAGGGGGATTCGTGTCCTTTTTTCTTTTTTTACATTTTTCCTATTTTTTGCTCTAGATTAGTTTTATTTATGCAAAATAGTGTACTTTGATTACTTTCATCATATCTTCCATATTATAAAGTCAAAGTAACTTGAATACTTACTCCATGAATCCCGATTGAATCGAAAGGTGAAAGAGGATCGTGGTAGATTTAATTAGAGAACCTGTGGTTTGTTTTATTTTTGCTGCTTCATTATTCACTGTTAATTTTTGCAAGCAATCTTTTAAAATCAAACCCCTCCTTGATTCCCCGATTGAGGTCCACTTGGACTGAAAGAGGTTTCTGGAGGGTTTTCTTTTTTAATAAAAACACATCGATTAAAATTTACTAAAAATTACAAAGACTCCGGTGTGTATGCTTTGTGTTTTGGTTGCAGTTCGTCCGATCAGTCAAGCTGCATCAAAAGCAATGTGAGTGACTAGATTAATTAGGTTTCACCTTCCCAGATTAACCACCATCAGGAGAAAATCCAACGCCTCGATCAAACTGTAAATGGTGGCAAAATACCCAAAGGAAGTGGGAACTACTGGACAGTGACCTCGAGGCATCGATCTCTATTACACCCTAGCGGGTGTATTATGAACACAGTCTCAGAGACTCCATTCAGCCCACATATTCCTTGCGGGTAGCCGTGAAGGTTTTATTTTTGGACATATTCCAAGTACCCCTCGGGTATATTTGGAGTCCCCCTTCGCCTAATTTAATCCACTCATTTTTCATATTAACTTAAAACGTACCAAGAGACAATTGCAAAACATTCACTCCAAGCACATGCAAGCACATTTAATCATTTTGCGACTCCATTTTAAGGCACTGGTTATTTGTTTACTTTTTTCGATATATATATTGTGTCATCATTGTGCTTACTTGTGTTTTTCATCTTGTTATCTGTGGTTCTCAATTGTTAATTTCAAACTTTTAAGCAACTTATTCAATTTAATACCATCATACTAAAGTAATTAGCCTTAGTAACTTAATAGGGTCTATCCCCTTTGGCTTCGTTAGGAGTTGAGCCTAAACAAAGGAGTCAAGAACAAGGTGACAGCCTTGACTCGAGACTTGCCCCCAAGAACACACTGAGTGGCTTGAAGATTTCTGCCATGTTCCCCCCAGGTGTGTGAAAGGTGGCAACACACCTATAATCACTAATCTAAAGAAGCTAGATGCTTCTAAGTCAAAGTTGATGGTCCTACATTGTACAAGCAATTGATTGGTCCATTGATGTATTTGGTTAACATTAGGCTAGAGAATCCAATGTTTCATGACATGTCCAAACATAGAGAGATGAGATATCACTTCATCAAGGATAGAGTTCAGAGGGGGAGCTGTGATGCTTCAGTATATTTTGACAGATGAGCAAATTGCATATATTTTTCAAGGCTTTGATGAAGGGCAAGTTTTTGTTCTTTAGAGATGAGCTGGGAGTGGTGCACAACTCCTTGTTGAATTTTTAATGGTTATATCAGATCTTAAAACATTTAGCATCATAACAGCATAACCATAAGCCAAAAGATCATTGAAAGATAGACATGCACAACCACACAAAAAGAACACAAATATTTATCTTGGGAAAACCCTAATGGGAAAAACCCAGCAAAAGCTTCCTCAATATAGATGCCCCAAAAGATAAAAAGGTAAAAACCAAAAGACTAATCCTCCTCTTTCTCTAGCTACAACTCTTTATCTCTCTCTCTTATGCGCTACACAAGTGAGTGTGTGTGTCTCAAATGAGGAGCGCCTCCCTCTATTTATATTCTTTCGCTCACTTAATATTTGACTTAGTTATGTAGGCTCGAGTAATCCTAACTCAGTTATGTAGGCTCGAGTAACCACATTTGGGGTACTAATGACTCGACTTACAACGGAGGGGACTTCTTCATGACTTTTAGTAATTCTCCTAATAGGAACATTGGGGTACAAAGAAATACAAGTGATTCTCCCGATAGGAGCATCAGGGACCACTAAAAATATATTTAGAATATTCTTCGAAGTTACAATAATTCAACACTCCCCCTTAACGAGAAGGATATTCTACAACAGCATCAACAACAACAACAGTAGGAGAGAGAGGGCATCATCAACATCGTCATCAAGGTGATACATCTATAAATCATTGGAAGCTTTTCATCATCTTCGACATATAGTGTTCATCTTCAATCTTCAGCAGCAACAACACTTTGATCGCTCAATCGACAACATCATCATCAACATTTTAATCTTTTCAATCAGCAATCATCATCATCAACAATACTTTGAGTAACATCATCAGCAACATCATCAACAATACTTTGATCTCTCAATCAGCAACATCATCATCGTTAGCAACATCATCATCAACACTTTGATCTCTTGATCAACAACATCATCATCAATACTTTGATCTTTTCGATCAAACAACATCATCGTCATTGGTTTTGATCTTTCGATCAAACACCATCATTATCGTAATCAACAATACTTTGATCTTTTGATCAACAATATCATCATCATCATACTCTGAACTTTCGATCAGCATCATTATCATCATCATCATCATATTCTGAACTTTTGATCAGCAACATCATCATCATCACAATCTGGATTCTGATCTTTCGATCAGCATCGTCATCATCATCACGTTCTGATCTTTCGATCAGCATCGTCATCATCATCACGTTCTGATCTTTTGATCAGTATCATCATCATCATCACACATTGATCTTTCGATCAGTAAGATCATCATCATCACATTCTGATCTTTCGATCAATAACATCATCATCATCAACAACAACCCGCAATCCACAGTATGAAGACAAAAGTCTTCAGATCACTTTTGGACTTAAAGGCTAGGGATGATGCAATCCCACCACATTCTCGATAACCGAAGTTACCAGATTCAATTACGGGATAATCACTCCCTATCACTTTAGGACTAAGTCCAAGGATGATGCAATCCTACCACGTTCTCGAGTACCGAAGTCACCGGATTCGTTTTGAACAAAAGTTCAAGGATGATACAATCCTACTGCGTTCTTGAGTACCGAAGTCACCGGATCCGTTCTAAACTAAAGTTAAAGGATGATACAACCCTACCACATTCTCGAGTACCGAAGTCACCGGATCCGTTCTGAACAAAAGTTCAAGGATGATACAATCCTATCACATTCTCGAGTACCGAAGTCACCGGATCCGTTTGGAACAAAATTTCAAGGATGATACAATCCTACCACATTCTTGAAGATCGAAGTCACCGGATCTGTTCTGAACAAAAGTTCAAGGATGATACAATCCTACCACATTCTCGAGGACCAAAGTCACCGGATCCGTTCTGGACAGATGTCCCGAGATGATACAATCCCTCCACATTCTCAAGGACCGAAGTCACCAGATCTATTTTAGACAAATATCTCGGGATGATACAATCCCTGTTCATTCTCGGAGACATAAGTCTACGGATCACTTTAGGACAAATGTCCAGGGATGATACACTCCCACTGCAACATCACTGCTCCCCCTTTCGAGGAAGGTCTTTCCGAACAACACCAAGCTTGTCTTGAAAGTGTTCAAACTTTATCTGAGATAGAGGCTTCGTCAACACATGAGTGTTGGATCATCATCTGAACCATCATCATCTGAACCATCATCATCTACATCTTCAATATGTGAATACTGAACTATCATCATCTGTATCTCCAGTATGTGAATACTGAAAGCATCATCATCTATATCTTCAATATAGAAATACTGAAAGCATCATCATCTGTATCTTCAGTATGGGAATACTGAAACATCATCATCTGTATCTTAGCTCGTATGTAGAAATACCGGATTTCTATGTGCTTTGATGGAACACTTGGTTCTTTGTCATCTTTATACAACTCTGGTTATCACATAGAATCACTGTGGTATCCAATAAACCTGACATCACCTTCTGAAGGCATATGGCTTCACAACTAGCAGAGCAAGCTGCTATGTATTCTGCTTTAGCTGTGCTAAGAGCAATACTGGACTGTTTCTTGCTAAACCATGAAATCATAGCAGACCCCAAACAAAAGTATGCACTTGATGTGCTTTTCCTGTCTGAGATACTTCCAGCCCAATTTGCATCTGTATAGCCATACAATATGTAATCATGGTTTCCATCATAGTATAGACCAAAGTCTATAGTCCCTTTTAGATATCTCATCACATGTTTTGTAGCTATCAGGTGAACACGTCTAGGTTGAACTAGATACTAATTCAAGGTGTTCACATCAAAACAAATGTCTGGTCTAGTATTTGTTAGATACATCAATGATCCAATAATATGTCCGTATTGAGTCACATCCACTAACTCTGACTAGTCATCAGCTAGCAACTTTAGGTTGGAATCCATGGGTGTGTCCATGGCTTTACATTCCAACATATCAAATCTTTTCAAAACTTCTACTGCATACTTTCCTTGATTGAGAAAGATTTCTTTCGAGTTCTGCCATACTTCTAGGCCTAGGAAATAATGCATTAGACCAAGGTCTTTCATCTCAAATTCTTCGACGAGTTTCTTCTTGCTTTCTACAATCTGTTTCTCATTCCCTGTCATAAATAAATCATCCACATATAGTAATAGTATGACAGGTTTGTCTTCTATAACCTTGAAGTAAAGGTTAGGATTGGCTTTACTCTTGGCAAAGCCCATGCTCGTCAGGAAACTATCTATCCTTCCATACCAAGCTCTGGGAGCTTGCTTCAGGCCATACAGGGCCTTCTTCAGCTTCCATACGTGAGTCTTTCTGTCTTGAACTTCAAATCCTTGTGGTTGTTCTATGTATACTTCTTCTTCAATCACACATGTTATCACTCCAGGAGTCCTTCTAGGTTGTAGCTCAAAGAAGCCTGGTAACTTAACTATAATCTCAATATTTCATTCAATGGATCAAGTCAGATGACTAATTAGACCTCATTGATACAAGACATGCATAAACTTAACCAAATAAACAAGGCTTCTAACTATCATTGTTCAGAGGGTTTGTAATAAAGGTGAATAAATGAAGAATTCTCACTATGCTGACAGATTCATACATAAAGCACTTACATATGAATGGCTAATCATAACAAGGAAATGATACTTGCAATTCAACTCATCAACACAGAGATAGGATGACAGCTATTTGGTATTAGACAAAAAGAATAATCATGAATAAAATATCCAAGTACAAGTATAGAACAGAAAGAAGATGTAATCTGAACATATAATGGCAAAAGAGCTTGTATTATTTGACAAGAACATGAGAAGCTTGAGTACAAAAAGTGTCTAAGAGCCTCCAAAGTTGAACCCTTTACAATGATTCTTCAATGAGCTTAAATCAGCTTTACAAATCAGTTTCAAGATCCTCAAAAGATGGATCTGATAACCTCTTTTCTTATCTCAAATCTGAATTTGTGAGGTGGCTGGAAAATGCATAAATTTCTCGAAATATGCTGCTCAGAGATTGACCTATATATCTCATATCGAAACAGATTTTGGAAAACTGAGAGAGGTTATTGTTCTTTGGTTTGTTATGAGAAAAAACCCCTCTCAGTTCTTTGAGATTCGTTTTCATTTGCCCGACATCTGTATTTCAAAAACATGTGTCAAACAGGGAAATTCTGAGATCCATAAATTAGGGCTCAGAGATGGATTTGATTCTCCCAATCTGTGACACTTGTAGGAAAACTGAGAGAGGTTATCGTTCTCTGACATGTTAGGAACAAAAACCCCCGACCGTTTTGCAAAATGATTCTCCAGTCGCTCAGAATCATCATTTGAAAATGATGATTTTTCACAGTAAAAACGCCGATTTCAATGGCTTGGAGTGCCCTGAAATTTCCGTCTTGGCTGCTGAAAGTCCACTTTTGGTGGCTTAGAGACCGTTTTGAAACAATGCTTAGCCACGAAAACCAGTGTTTCGAGTTTTTTGAAATAAAGACTAACTCCAAAGTTTAAAAAAAAATATTTACAAGTTAGAACTCATTAAAATGGGCCTGAAAAAATTTAATAAAGTTTTTCCTAATGACTTTCTACCTCTTAATAAAATAAATTTGACTAATTTATTTGAGGAGATAACATTTGTCTCCTACTTGGGGATGAAAGTATCCCTGTGAGGTTTCAAGAACCACAAATCCAATGCCTTTCCTGTAAAACAAAAATTCAAACCTATCCTCTAGTGTTCCATTGGGCATGGAGTCATTTGTCCTTTATAACTGATCCCTTGCAACCTGCCTGTAGCTTGCTTTGCTTATTCATGAAAACAACTGAAAATGATCTAGCTGCTCATATGAAGAGCTTATTTTCCTTCCTATTCCTACTCTTAACCAGTAAAAACATGCTCATCATGTGACATCATGCTTCCAATGAAGCCATGATAACATCGAACTATTTACAAAATCTCTTTGCATGCAGATAAATTTCAGAGAACACTTCATGTCGTGCAGCAGAATTTCAACTTGCAGAGCATACTTACAATCATCATTTGCTTTGATTCCAAAGATTGCACAACTAAAGACTTTTGAAAAACATAACTCCATATAAACGACTACCGAATCATAGAAAGAAGTTAACTTTGCTTGCTGCTCAAGCCTTTCTTCTCCTTCTGATATATGGATCTGCTCATAAACAGGTTTCTGTAATTCTGAAAATAGCAGTGAGTTGATTTGACTGCTAATCCCTTGTTTGATATTTTTTTCAATAATGATATCAGTCTTTTGTTCATGAGATGCTGCAAACAGAAGAGAAGATCTTAAATCTTTAGGCAGATTAAACTTATCATGTTTAATGTCTGCTGCAAACATAGAATGGCTGATTTCAACATGATGCTGTTTCCTTGATGGGCAAAGAAAAATGCTCATCAAAATCAGATTCATAGCTGTCATATATGGGCTGGCTGCTGCTCAAGTCAACATCATTTGCTGTAGAAATCTGTTCTTCTTCATCTTCATAATTATCGAAAATTGGAGAACAAAAAACCTCTGCATCTTGCAAAGAAGAACACAAAACTTCTAACTCTTCTCTTCACTTATAGGTGAGAACATATTGTAGGCAGCCTCTTGAAAAATTTCAGTAAATTCTTCTTCTATAACTAAATTCTTCATACAAATCAAAGGCAACAGGGGCATTAGAGACAAGGCTTGATGCATCTACAGCCATGCAATCCTCATAATTAATTGTATCAAGAAGCTCTTTCTCAACCACATAATTTTCATTTTTACAAACAGAAGAATGAACTACTTCCTGCTGAACTTGCTTCTCAAATTCATCACAACAATCTTCAAAGAGACTTTCAACTGGAAATTTATCTTTACAAAACAAATGAAAAGCATCATGAAAACTTGCTAATGAGTGAATACTTAAAGTTGGAAAAGATCGGCACCAATTAAGGGCTGCTCCCTTCAATGAATATCTGAAAAGCTTAATTTGAACATCCTCATGTATAATTTCAAGCCGATGAATAAAGTCATGAAAATCCAACATGTGTTCAGCTGGCACTTCCCACTCTTCTCCTCGAAATCTGGGAAGACTATTTTCCCATTCATCTCTACTAGGTATTAGATGAGGGTAACCAGAAATACTTGAGAAATTGCAAAATGCATACCTCTTGTTCATTTCATACCAGTGGAGTCGCCAACAGATTTTTGAACAATGGAGTTGCTACTAAATCTGTCCTTCATGGAGTCGCCAGATAGATGATTACAACCAAGATAATGTCTAGGCTTTGTCTATCATCAAAGCTGGATCTATGTCGTCTCCCATGGAAGCCGAGCTTCAATCTCTTCTCCCTGGCAACGACGCCAGTTTGTTAGCACTCCAGGAGTCCTTCTAGGTTGTATCTCGAAGAAGCTTGGTAACTTAACTATAATCTCAATATTTCATTCAATGGATCAAGTCAGATGACTAATTAGACCTCACTCACTCAAGACATGCATAAAGTCAACCAAATAAAGAAGGCTTCTAACTATCATTGTTCAGAGGGTTTGTAATAAAGGTGAATAAATGGAGAATTCTCACTATGCTGGCAGATTCATACATAAAGCACTTATATATGAATGGCTAATCATAACAAGGAAATGATACTTGCAATTCAACTCATCAACACAGAAATAGAATGACAGCTATCTGGTATTAGACAAAAAGAATAATCATGAATAAAATATCCAAGTACAAGTATAGAACAGAAAGAAGATGTAATCTGAACATATAATGGCAAAAGAGCTTGTATTATTTGACAAGAACATGAGAAGCTTGAGTACAAAAAGTGTCTAAGAGCCTCCAAAGTTGAACCCTTTACAATGATTCTTTAATGAGCTTAAATCAACTTTACAAATTAGTTTCAAGATCCTCAAAAGATGGATCTCAAATCTGAATTTGTGAGGTAGCTGGAAAATGCAGAAATTTCTGGAAATATGCTGCTTAGAGATTGACCTATATATCTCATATCAAAACAGATTTTGGAAAATTGAGAGAGGTTATTGTTCTTTGGGTTGTTATGAGAAAAAACCTCTCTCAGTTCTTAGAGATTTGTTTTCATTTGCTCGACATCTGTATTTCAAAAACATGTGTCAAAGGGAAATTCTGAGATCTGTAAATTAGGGCTCAGAGATGGATTCGATTCTCCCAATCTCTGTCACATGTAGGAAAACTGAGAGAGGTTATTGTTCTTTGACATGTTAGGAACAAAAACTCCGACCGTTTTGCAAAATGATTCTCCAGTCGCTCAGAATCATCATTTGAAAATGATGACTTTTCACAATAAAAACACCAATTTCGGTGGCTTGGAGCGCCCTGAAATTTCCGTCTTAGCTGCTGAAAGTCCGCTTTTGGTGGCTTAGAGACCGTTTTGAAACAATGCTTAGCCACGAAAACCTGTGTTTCGAGTTTTTTGAAATAAAGACTAACTCCAAAGTTTTTTAAAAAATATTTACAAGTTAGAACTCATTAAAATGAGCCTGAAAAAATTTAATAAAGTTTTTCCTAATGACTTTCTACCTCTTAATAAAATAAATTTGACTAATTTATTTGAGGAGATAACAACACCATTCAGGAAAGCTGTCTTCACATCCATCTGGTGTAAGTCCCACTTCATCATGGATGCAAGTGCCATGATAGTTCTAATTAAAGTATACCTTGCTTCTTGGAGCAAGTGTCTCTTCATAACTAATTTCCTCTCTCTGAGAGAATCTTCTAGCCACAAATCTTGCCTTTTATCAACAACATGTTTTGTCTTGCAAGTCCAATTGGAAGATACCACGCTCTTGCTTTTCGGTTTGGTTACTATATCCCAAACATCATTCTGGTATTCTTCCATCATTCTGTTAGGTCATCAACATATCCTAGTCTTCCGCATTCATCCTTGACGGTTGGAACCCACTTTACTCTTGGTAAAGTTTCGATCCATCAGGAAGTTGTCCATCATGTCGTACCATGTCGAACTCAGAGATCTTTTGTAGTCACTCCCCCTAAAGCGGAGTATCATCTTCCCTCTTCATTCTGTACAGGTGGTTCTCTGCTTGATATATACTTCTAGTGGGTCTGGTCAATAGAGTATTTCATGTCATAGTCTATTCTTTCTGAGGCAAACCACGAACCTTGCTTTGTACACTTGTTCTTGTAGATCCATATGGAAGATACTACAGACTTCCCTTTAGGTCTCGAAACCATATTGTAGACATCATTCCCCATGATTGACTGTTACTCTTTGATCATAACTTCTTTCATAGCCGGAAGGGTTAGCATCAATGATGTCACCCAACTGTGTTACACAACTAGAGTGTGTCCGAGGTCTCTTACTTTGGTTTGGAAGTCTTGCCATTCTTTTCTTCATCTTGAGTTATATCTCGTACCCATGGTGGTCTTCATCCTTCGAGGTGGATCTACCGCTCTCTGAAGCTCTTTTTTCCGTCACGGTATCTTTGACCCTGGGATCTTCAGATTCATGTTTATTGGAGTGAATCTTGAATTGTCATCACTTGTTCTTCGAAACAAGTCTCATCCTTCTTTTCTTGTAGGCGGTTGTATAGGACCTTTCCTACAATTCAAATGCACCAGTTGCATGGTTAGAACCATTTCATAGAACATATGCATAACGACGCATCATTCTAGTGTTTAGCCAATACAACATTCATCCATGTCTCACATAAACTTTCTAGATGACATCATTGAGATTGTGCACTAATCCAATATGTCAGCAAGGAGGTTTCATTCTAGATAAGTAGCAATGGAGAGTTATATAGCACCATGAGCTACTTACCCATCACATGCATATTAGTAGTATACTGTCATTAATGCAAACATTCTATCATGCATAACACATCAACTGAATATAAAACAATATCATGAAATGACAATTGAATACTTATCTTTTATTTGTTTCATGGGTAGACTCCTTGATCCTTCTGCTTCATCATCTTCTTCATTCTTGACATCATCATTTCTTATCCAAATGCTAAGATGGATAAGAGCTTCTTCAAGAATTGAGTTCTTCATATTCCTCATCGCTTGAGGGATCTTCTTTGAATTGTGAGCGCTTGATTTTCAGTTGCTCCCATCTTCTCTTCTCTTATTATGAGTCGCGTTTCTTCTTGTGTAAGGCTTTAGTCTCATTTTCCTTTGGAATTGGAACCTCTCCACTTAAGTAGGTGTCCAATTCATTTTCTTCAAGAACCAGTGAAATCCTATGTGTCCATGCTCGGAAGTTTTTAGCTTCACCAAGCTTTTCATCAAGTTGGTGCTAGGTCATTTTGAAGTGAAAACCTCAAATGTAAATGGCAAAAGATTAGATCTTATCGGTTTGAGGTGTTCATCTTGGTTTCATATCTCGCTGATTTAGGATTTGTCAGAGAAACCCTAATTTTCAAAACTTGGAATCTTTCAAATTTGATTGGATAAAAAGATGTGCCTCCTGAAGGCGAGCTGAGCATCATATTCATTTTTCCAAAACTGTGATCAGAATTGCAAAATATCTGATGCCCTACTTTTCTTCATTTTTTCTACAGAATGCCTGATATTGTTTCTGCGGTATCTCCGAAATTACTACTCCTTTGTATCTGAAATTTCGTATTGAGGTAACCTTGTCTATCTACTTTTCAACACCGCAGGTTTGAGCAGAATTGGTTTCACCAATTGGGACTTATGTGCGTTTTCCCAAGGTGACTCATTTCAGGACTGTTCAGAAGAGCGAACTTGTACGGACTGTCACGTGTCACGTTTTCATCTTTGGGGTCTGAAATTTTTACCACAAAAAGTACAGTCTGTGCCCTTTCTAAAACATCTTGCGAAATTTCATTTGGACCTTCGTGCCTCGAGATATAGCAATTCTCCCTAGGTCACCTGTTTAAGGTTGAATCCTGAGAGAGGCTGGAACCCTAACTTGGAGGAATTGTATCACCTAGAATATAGCGAATATGAGGTTGAAACTTTTACATAGTGTACATCAGGAATTTATCTTCGGCCTGTGAAAGTTTCGGCTCCCGAGCCTTCTCCAAATCTCGATATATAGCGAATCTACCAAAACTACCAGTTTTAGTATTTTAGGGTTTTCAAGCATGAAACCCTAATCTTCAATAGCTGTAGTTGTAGCACTGTTTCGGCTGCACAATGACTTCTTTCAGGGTGGCTCTGAGACCATGTTGAATTTTTAATGGTTATATCAGATCTTAAAACATTTAGCATCATAACAGCATAACCATAAGCCAAAAGATCACTGAAAGATAGACAAGCACAACCACACAAAAAGAACACAAAGATTTATCTTGGGAAAACCCTAATGGGAAAAACCCAACAAAAGCTTCCTCAATATAGATGCCCCAAAAGATAAAAAGGTAAAACCCAAAAGACTGATCCTTCTCTTTCTCCAGCTATAGCTCTTTCTCTCTCTCTCTTATGCGCTACACAAGTGAGTGTGTGTGTCTCAAATGAGGAGCACCTCCCTCTATTTATATTCTTTCGCTCACTTAATATTTGACTCAGTTATGTAGGCTCGAGTAGCCACAACTGGGGTACTAATGATCCGACTTACAACAGAGGGGACTTCCTCATGACTTTTAGTAATTCTCCCGATAGGAACATCGGGGTACAAGGAAATACAAGTGATTCTCCCGATAGGAGCATCGGGGACCACGAAAAAATATATTTAGAATATTCTTCGAAGTTACAATAATTCAACACTCCTTCCTCGCTTGTAGGGACTGTTGACAATTATAGCTTGGACAGGAGCTTTTGCATAGGCTAGGTATCAAGGATGTAGAAGTTGTCCATTTACTCTCTAGGTACTTGCTTAATTATTGAGTGACTTGTATATCTCGCACGTTACTAACTTAATATTTGCTAATGACTAAAAAGTGAACTTAGAATTAAGTCACAACCGTTGATCTTAAGTGAGGCTTAAGATCTAATCTTGGCCATCTATCACTTTGGAGATTGGGGGGTAGGGTTTTGGTCATTGAGCTGCTATAAAGGACAACCAAAGGAGAGGAGAAATATACACAAGATCACAAGATCATTTTCTGAGTATAAAATTTATTGAGAGCATAAATCAGAATTTGGTATTGGGTAAAATTTGACACTGGAGCAGTGGCGTAAGATAAATCCATCTGCAAAGTGCCACCTAAAGTGGCTCCCTAGAACCTAGAAAGAAGCATGCCCCATGTCTTGTGCATCTCAACTACTACTACATATGTGCATATGACTCTCCCAGGGAATGCAACCAACCGAACCTTCAAATCCTTGATCAATCCCCACATATCAACCTTCCTACTATCTATTCCATAAACAATTTGATACGGTCTAGTGATATTTAACCCTAGTCACCTTATCACACCAAATGGCATGATGCTGTTAGAGGCTCTTGAATCCAACATACCATTATGCAATACCAAATTACCAAGAAGCAAGGTTATGTAGAAAGGCATATCTTTAAAATTATCTCTCACAAAAACTCGTGGGTAATCCTTTGTCACATCAATCAGAAGCTTCTAGTGACACCATTGATGGTAAACACTAGAAGATCTGATGGTAAACCAAACAACTGCATAATAGCAGATCTTCGTTCAGGAATCTTAACCAAATCAATAAGAGAATTGGGGACTTTTACCTTTAAAAGTTATTGTGCAACATCAAACTTGCTAGTGAATCCAGAAGGGGCTGAAAACGATGGAGTTAAAATGTGAGGTAGCGAAATTAAAGGAATAAAAACACTAGAAGGACTACTCACCATCTTGTTACCTGTCCACAAAGGAGAAGCTTTAGCTCTTTCTTGACAAAATAGTTCTTCAAGGTTGTCAAGGAATGGATAAACACCTTGATTGAGATGTCCTTCTGGGTGTTCTCTAACTCAGTGGAGTTGCTATGTAAGTATAAAAATCTACAATATAACACAATACTCATCAATGCCGTAGCAGCAAGAAGCCTATCTCACTCCCCCACAATGGCACCAAAATGTTAATGTTTGAAACCGTCCTGTTCCAAGTCTATTAGAAACAGTGCACTGTCACCAAGTCACCATGCACCATTTCCCTATACTTTGGGTTAGTGCTTGCTAACCACAGGGGGGAATCCCTAATGACTTTAGAGGTCAACTAATAATTGAACGAAAAGGCCAATAACTCTTTAAACTTAGATAAAATTTGCTGTCCTAAAAATCTGCATATGAGAATGAAAAAAAAGTAAGATAATAGATGAATTAAGGGCTGAAAAATGCATGGAAATCAATAAAAAATTTGCTGTGAGTTTGCACATGCAACTTGGATGAATTAAGTATGCTAATTAGATGTAAAAAACAGAAATTACAATGGTAAATTAGGACTGTTTTTTAGTGTTTTTAATGTTGGTTTTCTATTTTTTGGGTTTTAATTTTTTTCAATGACTATTTATGAGTTTTGTGCAGAGAAATTGAGAAAAACATATGGTTTCTCTCTGTTTATGCAACAGAAGGTAAACTACAGCAAGCTGATCTTGCTGTAGTGTCCCTTGTTACCACACAAACCAACATCTTCAAGTTAAAGCCCTATCATCAATGATGGTTTATAGATAAACAGAAGGCAACCATCGTCACCACAACAACCCTCTTCTACTCTTTAGGCTAGCTCTTCTCTAGTTCAAGGGAGGAGTCCCTAATATGATTACTAGGGTTAAGCAATGAAGCACAAGGTGAATTTGAAGAGTAACCCTAGCAAAACAAGGTGCTTTTTATTTAAAAGAAAATATAAAGGTGATGTAGGGATTGGAGATCATTATCATATGGGCAAATGGGGTCAATCAAGGATAGTGACGAATAACATATTAACATCCAAGGATAGCTAGTGTTTGAGAGCCAATTCCTACCATATCCAAAAAGGCCAGATTTATCCTAGGATCTCCAAGGGAATAACCTGAGTGTTATCTTCACATCAACTAGGGCGTAATATTAATCAAGGATGGAATCCAAGGGAATACAATCAAGAGCTGAAAATATACCTCCTATTCAACCATAAAACCAAACAAATTTAACCTTACAGAGTAGCAATATTTTCTCATCATAGTGCAAGCATTAATCATCCATAGGCACCAAGAGATATTTCATTAAGTCTTAGTGGGATTCCCCCAATCCAAACATGAACAAATGAGGAAGAGGCTCTCTTATATACGAGAGGAGCTCAACTTCCTTTGCAATAAAATAATCATAAAATCCTAGATCTAGTCGAGGATGGAGTAAACAAGTCAAAATACTCCAACAAACCATAACAAACTCTTACAACATCCATGAAATATGGTGGTCAAAGCTACAAGTACAATATCCAAGAGAATAAAGGCCCAAGAAGGGGGTGCACCCATCAAATGGGGGTGAATGATGACAAGAAGTCAAACGTAGCCTCCAAAGGCTCTCCAAAGGTAGTGCTCCAAGAAAAAGGCCTCGAAAGGTGGAGCGCTTCCTCAAATAAGGTGAACTCTCTCCATGAAAAGGCTCCAAAAGGCACGTGCATCAAAAACACGGTCCGACTATTTAAACGATAGTTTTGGAATTGCTAACATATTATTTATCATATTTTCGATTGTAACTGCTTTTCGTAAATCCTACGATCACTCTGCGTCTAATTGCATTGAGATGGCACAATTCTAAACAATTTGTCAAAAGATAATTTCTTTTGAAGCTAGGACACCCCTCCAAAGAGGTCCCATCAAATTGGCCTAGATGAGTGTGTAAACAACCGCCCAAAGGTTGGGCACTCATCAAGGGAAAACTAATGAAGGTAGAGCAAGTCAACAAGTGCAAGAGGTTGCTTCCATACATCAAGGGGTCAAACCCTCAAACAACAAATAGATCTATGTGCAATACTCCATCAAGTGGGGAACAACCTCAACATATGTGCAATGAATGTCCACATAACAACCAAACCCCAACCTCCATGCTAACTCATCAATCCATGAATGAAGGAGACCATCAATAAAAAATAGGAGCACCCAACTCAAGAAAAAGTGTCCCCTTCTACAAGTCACTAGAATGCCACCACATATACCACAAGAGAGAAACAACAAGGGCGCTCAACTAAAGATGATACCCAAAAGTGCTATGATGCCATCGCCAAGGATCAAGAATGCTCCACAAGAAATACCTCCACATGTTGCCATGTCATCCATTTGAATCAACAAAGTCTCTAGAAATAAGGGCACTCCAATTAATATCCATCACAAGCCATCATGTCACTTAATCATGCCAAATAAGCTAGAGCTTTTGCACGGACAAGCCTCCAAATGGCACATCATTATGTAAACAAGCCAAGCACTCCATGCATAGTGATAGTACATGCGATATGAAACCCCAAACACTAGGGTGCTCTTCAAGAAAGTGATCCACATGCAACATCATCCATAACCAATCATCATTAGAAGTAGCATCCCATAGTTACTCGCATCAAGAACCCAGGGCATCATCACAAAAGCAAGCATCAATACTAAGCCATTAAATCTCCATCAGCATATACGATATAAACCCCTACTGAAAATGTGATAAAAATAACATGTGGGCACTCATGCAAAACGGGGGGTAACATCCCTAAAACAGAATTAAAGAAGTATAAAAATACCTATCTTTAAATTCCCTAGGAAGCAAGATTGAATGTGGCAGGTGAAAGTTTGTCGTTCTTTAGTGTGAAACAATACATAAACTTAGTGAACCAGTGCCTTTATGTAGTCAAAGAGAAGGAAGAAACAAGAAGGAAAGAAAGTGAATTGAGTGGAAGAAGATTTGAGGCCTATTCACTTTAACTCATGTCAAGATCAATACTAGCAGCACACTAAAGTCTAAAACAATTAGAAGTTTCAATACATGAAGAATTTGCAGTGGTTGCTCAAGATGATTATGTCTTTATTATCATGAGTTGTAGGAAAGACAAAGTCTTGGTAGGTCCAAACAACAATAACCGAAGGTACAAAGCACTTTGTTGGATGGGACAGTACTAATCACAACCCAACAAAGTCAACTCTCCACTACCTGTATTTAACTCTAGTAGCCAATATCACTCTGTCTAGGAAGAACAAACAAGGAATAAAGGAGGAGGGAGTCGAGACACACTAGCTCACCATCTTAACAAATACAAATTGATCCCAAACGAAAGTCTTATCTCCCTTATGCTTCATACAATATATAGAAATAGAATGAGAGAACATAGAAGAGAATAGAAAACATAAAAGTCTTCTCCAAGTAAATCAACCTCAAATAATAATAGCTGCATGCAATGCAAACTCTAAACATCCATGCATGGAACATGTCAAATCTCCTTGAAATAAGGCATCTACATGATAAAGAAGCTTCCAAGCCAATTCAATTCCTTTAGATGATGTTAATTGCAAAAATAAGTCCCTTGAATACCTCATGCGACCCCTCAAAAATAGGCTAGGAAATAGGTTTCTAAATATACTCCATAGGTACTCAAAGATAAAAAGCCTAATTACTCACTAAGGCACATGAATTCAAGATGAGTTGGATTCTAAAAATAAATCAACCGAGGATTAATTTAGAGCCACGATTTTAGGGAAATACCAAATTAGGTTAGCTTATTTTTTGGAAAAAGATAAGGCATAAAAATAGGGATTTGGATAACTTTATCCAAGATAATAAAGATAGCAAACCCTAACCCTACGAAAGGCACATCACCTGATCAATGGCTCAAGGACGTTCTAAGGTCAAATAGGGTCATCGAGTAAGTCACATCAACTAAGGTCATGTGCAAGCCTCCTAGGGCTCAACATAATCTAAAAAAAGCCAATATCTCCATGTGGGCCCACTGAGCCATATATAGACCTTGCCAAAATGCAATTGGTCTTTGGAGATTCAGAGTGCCTGGAATGGCTTGAAATTTGACATTGGTGCTGCTCACCATACTGAGTCCTCATATATCCAATTAGCTACGAATAAATCATGCATTTCAATTCTCTATCTCCCCAGGCAGGCCGTAGCCGAGGCTATGCGATCAAATTGAGGGAATAGAATATTCAAGACCATCAGAGTTGGCCTGAGTGACTGGGACACACACCCCACCCAGACTCTAGAGGAATTCACTTTTCAGGTTAGATTTATGAATGAACTTATAAGGTCAATAGATTTCTTCTTTGCTAAAACTAACAATGCTAAATAGTAAAAATAGACTATCCTAAAAAAATGATGAAATTCAATACATAAGTAAACCTTCGATTTGGGTCCCTCAAATATGAAATTGGATCATCAATCTGACTAGTCTCCAAAAACTGCTAAAAATAGAAATGGCTAAAAATAACAATTTCTCAGATTTTCCTCAAAATTGAATCCAATGCATATATCCCTAAAGGGTGTCCAAAAACATGATCAGATCATGTAAAATATAACATTGCAACTCATCTTGATCACTTCTTGTGGTGGTCTTCAACCTCCCATATTCACTTTAAATATTGTGTTGAATCTGTAAGTGTTAAAGTATTGTAACTTCGGAAGATATTCCAGATATATTGATTGTATTCCTCCATCAGGAGATGAGTTTGGTCATGTAAGAGTCATTGAAAGAATCAGTGTAAACCTCCAGATGTAAGTCCGGTCAATAGTACCCAAGTGTCATTATAATAAATGTTATTTTTGGTGTCTTGCTAGACAAGTCGACACTGTCAGTTAGACAAGGGCACTGTGTATTTTTCGACTGACATCACCTGTGGGGTTGCCAGACCTTCTCTTAGGGTACCATGACACCATCAGAGCATGAATGACCACAGAATGGGTCATTAATGCTTCTTCAACCCATCTAGGGCTTCTCCAACTTCTGTAAGGTCTTCAGGACCATCTCCAGGGTCTTCAACGACATCAGCAGGGTCTTCAACATCTTCAGCAAGGTGGTGGCATCAAGATCCAAGCTTGTGGGTACATGGACCTTGTCAACCAGGTACAAGGTGGTTCAAGGCACAAACCCACTCTGTAAGGGATCAAGGCACTGCAGGTGGGACTTGGTGGCATCAATGACATCTCGTGGGGCCACTGCAAGTCCATGTTGGCATCAATGACAATTTCATCAACAATCTCCCCCTTTGTCATTGATGACAACAACTCATGCTCCCCTTTTGTCTTCATCTCTCCCCCTTTGGCATTAATGGCAAAGGGTGTCCACATACCTGTGTCTGAAATCTCTAATCACTGGTATTTGCTCCCCATGTCAACATGCACGATCCTAGGACCTGTCTGTATGCTTGGAGTAACCATCCTTTCTCCTTTGAGTTCATTCTCCAGCCTCATGAACTCAAGGTGTGTTAAGGTCTTTGAGAGACCTTACACTTGGCTTGCCATATGGCAGCCATCCTCCTTGCTCTGATCAACCTCTCTTATCTGCCACTGCTCGGTCTTCCTCATCCATACTTGCTTCTTGGCATCCGTGCTTTGAGCATTTGATCCTTCATCTGTACTGGCTTTCCTTGATGAGCTGTATAGGAAACTTCTCACGTGTTGTTTCTGGGTATTCCAACAATCTTGAGCTTTGTGCCCAAGTCCATTGCAACTATAACACCTCATCGTGTGACAATATGCAACAATGTGACCAACATTGTTGCATGTCCAACACCTGACTAAGCTGTTGGAACTTCCAACACTTCTTTGTTCAAATTCATTTCTCCATGCCTGAGAGTGTCCCTGACTGTAGGCATTTGTCTTTTGATCTTCAAATCTTCTTGCTGATGTATATGAAGGACTCCTTCTTGGCTGACTTCTTTGACTTGCACATTCTTGGGCTTTGTGGCTAAATCCACTGCAGGTGTAGCATTTCAATGTGTGACATGTGGCAGCAACATGTCCGACTTGATTACATGTCCAACATCTAACTGAGTCATTGGGGCTTCCAGCCCTTCTTCTTCCATAGAATCTACAATCCATAGCCTTATGACCAAAGTTAGAACAAAAATAACAATAACCATTGAATTCATATTCATACCTTGGACCTTGTTTCCTTCTTGGAGTTGAATCTTTGCATTGAGAAATAAGGTCAGCTTCTTGATGTGTTCTTGAACATTCACCATCCTTGTTATCATGTGCAGGTACATAGGATGCATCCTTGGTCATTGATGGACCAGCATTTGGGGTCTTTGGAGACCACTTGTCTTCTTCTAGATTGTCTTCTACCTTTCTAAACCCAAGACCAGATTTGTCAAAGGGAGACCTTTGGCAATCCAATAATTTATCCAACTTGACAGAGCTACTGTTGAACTTCTCATGATGCTTTGATTTTTCAATCGTCTTTTTGAGATTGACAATCTCAAACTCATGCTTCTGATTTGTTACTTCTTTTTCTTCCAATTGATCTCTTAATGCTTCTTCTATTCTCTTGGCTTCTTCTAGCTGAGTTTTCAGATTAAGATTTGCCTCTCTTGCTTCTTCAAGTATTTTTGAATCTTTAACATGGTTCTTTTGTTCGAGGGTTAGATCGATTAAATCAATCTTTAGCTTTTCTTTTTCTTCTTCCTTTTCCTTCAGCAATTTTAGCCAACCTACTCCTTCATGCTTAAGTTTCTTAAGCAACTCCTTTAGTTCAACATTCTTCTTTTGGAGATTATCCATATAATCAAAGGTTGTCATCCTAAACATCTTGTAATCAGATTGATTAAGATCAACTTTGTTCAAGTACCAATTAGCTCTGAGATCTATGTTGCATACATAGTTTATAATTCTCTGTTTAGCTTTCAACATTGCTTCATCATCATCTGCAAGAACCTTCTCAATTTCATCACATAAGCTATCATTATAATTACAAGAGTTCATACCTTTCTTGGAGTCCTCTTCTTGTTTGTCTTCTTCTTGATTGAGCTCTTCTGGGGGCTTGTCTTCTGATTCCTCATCTGTCTTTTCGGGTTCTGGTCTTGCCTTCTGATACTCACTCTCCAACTTGAACCATAGGTTTTTTGCTGAAGTGTTTTCTCCTACACTTACCTTCACTGAGTTGGGAAGTCCATCCAAAAGGAACTTCAAGGCTGTAGTGTTGTCCTTCTTTGCTTCCTTCTATGCAGCTGATTTTCCTTTCTTGTTTGATGGAGTGGGTGGATTGATAACAATTTCCCAAATACCAAACTTCTTCAGATAAGCCTTCATTTTGCTTCTCTAGCTGAAATAATCTGTAATATCAAGTATAGGCACGTCATTGCTTGATGACTCTTTCTTTTCCTCCATTGTGTCTAAGGATCTCCTTCAAGCTTGCTAGGCTTGTGACGAAGGCCGGGCTCTGATACCAATTGTTAGACACTGAGAGGGGGGTGAATCAGTGTAAAGCCAATTTTTAAACTTTTCTTAGCTTGTCACAATTAACTATCAATTCATCATTCTACCAATCTCATAATCATTTCATAAACATCTTTCACTTCATCATTCACATAACATAAGCATTTGAATCATCAAGAACCATAACACAAAAGAACACAACGCCATATAATTTTGTAATCTTTTTGTATCAGTTTTGGACCGGCTACAACCGTGAGGTAAAATCAGCACCTACTCTTCATCCAGGACCTTGTTTGGTTTTCCAGGACCTTGCTAAGAAGGGTTTGAGGTATCCTAACCTCAAAAGCAAGACAAGCTTGCTTTTACAATTAAAGCTCACTGTCATATCAACACCATTTGTCTCTTCAATCTGTTCTGCTGCTGCTCATCCTTTTCTCAGATCATCATTCTTCATGTGTAAACATGGGCAACTACTGTCATCAACATTGCTCATCCAGTCATCAATCACCAAGGTCTGCTCATCTCTACTGTTGCTGGTAAACTGCTCATCAACACTGCTCATCATCTCTTCTGCTGATCATAGGTCTGCTCGTCAATTTACTTTTCAATCACTGCTGGTCAATCTGGTCATCGTACTGCCTTATGAACAATCCATTGTCAATTGTCCAAATCACTGTCAATTAATCATCACTTGTCAATGCACAGGCTGTCATCATCATATGCTGCTACAAAAGTCTGCTCCAGCTCAGTCACTGAACCTTGGGTATAGACTACTGCTCTTCATCTTCATCAACAACTCATCATCATCAATAGATAAACATCAAATAAGTGTACATCATCATATGGTATTGGAGTGCATTGTCATAGCATGCATCATCATCATGGAGTGTTTAGCATCCAGCATGCATCATATAGAGTTTGCAGTGATCTTACCTTTCATTGGCTATGCATCAAAACTTTGGAGTCCCTACCTGGGATATGTATGACTGCTGTAGAAGACCTATGTCACAGGGTTCGCCGGACTTAAAGGTTGAAGTTCGAAATTCGGCGAACCTTAACAAAAAATTCAAATTCGTTTGAATTCGTCGAACTTTATGGCAACTGAAGCAAATGGCGCTGAAGCGAATGTCGACTTTGTGATTCTGTTCCTGTTGGAGACAGGCCCATTCTTGCTGGCGATGGACGCTTCCACGGCCAGAGCGGGTGCTGCGGGAAACACAGTTTTTGTTATTTCATAAATTGGCAAACAAATTCCTCGGCGGATGGATGGCGGTAGAGCGAGGAACACCACGTCGAGCCAATCCATTCTTGTTGATTGCGGCCTTTCTGCAATTTCCTAAAACAGTCGAAAAATTCTCGGGGCATCGATGGCCATAGAGTTAGGATGACCAAGGGTTGCTACGGGCCACAAACAGTGACCAATATGTTTTTTCGATATGCCCTCACTAATATTGTATTATAATGTAAATTTTAATTTATTCTAAAGTATGATTTTAATTTTTGATGTCCCATCAAGTATTATTTTTTTCTTTGGACTCATGTTTTATAAAATATATGGGTTTTAAATATATTTATAAATTTTAAAAATTAATTTAGAATATTGATATATATTGGTTTCTTGTTTTATAAACTATATTTTATATAGGGTTTTAAATATATTTATAATTTGTAAAATTTAATTTAGAATATATATTTATAGGCAAATTTAATGCCGAACCTAATGCCGAACCTCATCCCAAACTTCATAAAAAAATTCGAATTCAAACCGAATTTCAAGGTCGCCGAACTCGAACTCGAACCCAAACCATGTGACATAGTAGAAGACTTCAAACCATTCTTCATATCAACTGCTGCTCAAGAATCTGGTCATACTTTGATCATGCCAATGAACAAAAGATCTGCTCACGTGCTGCTCATGCCAATCACCAACAGCCTGCTCTTCAAAGGTTTGCTCATAACATCAAGTTAGCAAAAGATTTGCTCAATACCATGTTGCTCGTGTCAAGTCATCAAAGTTCTGTCCACACACTACTCATTACATACACATCAAGGATCTGCTCATGTACTTCTCAATCCAAATCACTGCTCAGGACAACATACAAAGTTGTCTGATCATATGGTCAATATGTCTTTATTGTGAGCTTTCACTGTCAAGTGTATACAACTCAGTCCAATCATAAAGAGATCTGCACTAGTAACTTTTGTCGTCAAGGGCTATCAAGTTCACAATCCAGGCCAACCTCAACATACCATCATGTGTTATTAGGTCTTTGAGGTTTCTTCAACAAGTGTCCAAATCAAATTTCAATCTATGCTCTAACCACTACACATTCAGCTAGACAAAGTACTGAGATCTATTAGCAGAACTTCTTCAAGATGTCTGCAATAAGTGCTTACTGAGATCACTTCTTCACTATGCAAAAGGGTCACTTCACACATCACTGTCATCATCATCATGATTGACTTATACACCACTGTCATTGTTTAACCACTGTTAAATGAAGCATGTCACTATCATCATCTATGCTACTGTCAAGGTAGCTGTGCATGTATCAACACCGTCTTCACAAGCACATACCACTGAAAAATAGACAGTTGGACAGTCGAAAAATACATGGTGGACAGTCGAAAAATACACAGTGAGACACTCTGAAATTGCACAGTTAGTCAGTCCCGGAATCACACAGTTAGATAGTAGAAAAATCAAAGATAAAGATTGTAACCTTCAATGTGCTGCTCTCCTCCACAAATTGCCTCAGTAGCCAATGAAAATCAAAGTGTGCTGCCTCAATAATCAGTCCAAAAATCAGTAAAAACAACCTTCCTCACCACAAAAATTTCTCAGTGCAAAAAGACATCAAAACATAGCTAAGTCATCCTCTGTTACTGCGACTCTGCTGCTGCCTCAGAGACACCCGAATTTCCTCAGTGGCTGCCTCGGTCCTATACCCGAATTTCAGACTTCCTCAGTGAAGTTCGAAAATCAGAGCTCAGTTTCCACTTTTTGCATACTGCTGCTACCCCCGAAATTTACCTCAGTCCAAATTGCCTAAGTTCAGCGAGCTTCTATCCTTGCCATCATTGGATGTAATTTCGTGTTGACATGCTAGGGTATTTATACTCATTTTCATAACCTTTTTAAGGAGCCGACCTTCGAACAATAATTTATATATATATATATATATATATTTTTAATTTGAATTTGACTTGAATTCTTACTGGGCCACCTTCACATCATCATTTTATTGCCATTGTATCATCATTTGATGGGGCTTTAGGGTTTGCTTCAAGCCATTAAGGTCATCAAGGACCCTTAGCCAAGGATATGACTTCTAGGTCAAGGCAGGTGTGCTATATGTCCTCCACATCATCAATGCCAAGGGTTTTACAAGCCACAAGGGCTTCATTAAGGATCCCATTATCAAGGTGCCATTTCACCATCCATATTTACAAGGAGCCACAAACAAGGGTTGTTTGTTTCTTCCTTAAGTAAGGGGTTTCACACACACATGAGCCTCTTCAAAAAGCTTCTTCATCATACCTTCATGCAAGTTCATGGCCATCCATCATATAAGTGGGTGCAAGATCTTCCTTATGCTCTTAGGACCATCTTCAAGAATTATCATCTCCTTCAAGGCTCATCATGCCATCTAACCATATCAAGAACAAGCAATGGGTTTCATGATCTTTGTAAGGGCATCAAGGTCATCATCAAGGGTTCCAAGTCTTCATCAAGTCATCAAGGACCTTTAATCCAACAAATGTGGGTCCAAGGGCTTCTTCATCAAGCAAGAGGCATCATGGGCTTCTTCAACCACCTTAGCCACGCAAGGGGACCTCTATGGGTCAAGATCTATCATGAAATCACCTGTGGGGTTGCCAGACCTTATCTTAGGGTACCATGACACCATCAGAGCATGAATGACCACATAATGGGTCATTAATGCTTCTTCAACCCATCTAGGGCTTCTCAAACTTCTATAAGGTCTTCAGGACCATCTCCAGGGTCTTCAACGCCATCAGCAGGGTCTTCAACATCTTCAGCAAGGTGGTGGCATCAAGATCCAAGCTTGTGGGTACATGGACCTTGTCAACCAGGTACAAGGTGGTTCAAGGCACAAACCCACTCTGTAAGGGATCAAGGCACTGCAGGTGGGACTTGGTGGCATCAATGACATCCTGTGGGGCCACTACAAGTCCATGTTGGCATCAATGAGATTTTCATCAACAAGTCGGCCCTGTTAGGTCCTAGGACAAGTTAAGTGACAAATATAAATAGGGAGGTGCTCCCTTTCATTTGTACACACTCACTCAAGCAAATTTGCAAGAGAGAGAAGAACATGTGTGCCATAAAGAAGAGAGAAGCAGTTGTCTGGGTTTTACACTGCTCTGGTTGAGTTCTATATTGAGGAAGTTTTGCGGGGTTTTCTCCCTTGTGGTTTCCCCGAGGAAAATATTTGTGTTCTTTGTGTTTCTGTGCTGATTTTCTTTTAGTGATCCTACTAGTGAAAATTGTTTTAAGATATCATCTAAGCAATTAAGAAAATTTAACATGTTATCAGAGCCACCCTGAAAGGAGACACTACACAGCTAGGGTTTGTTACTCCGAACAAATCCCTCGACAAATCAATCAGAAAAGAGGGCTCACTCAACTCGCCCCAGAAGGGCACATCTTTCTATGGAAACAAAACTGAATTCCAAGAAGTTTCAGTTTTGGACTAAACACTACTGTTGTGAAGAACTAGGGCTTCAATTTTCCTGAGACTCCATCATCAATCTCAGAAAAAGCAAGATACAGTCTAGCTCGCCCTGGGCAGGCACATCGTTTCCATCACTCAGCCTTACTAGTGATCCCAACTGGAAAATTAGGGTTTTTACATCAAACCCTAGGTCATCCTGAAGGAGGTTAGCCGTAAGTTGTATTTATCAAGTAAGTACTACTCCTAATTCCATTTGAAGTTCTCATTCTGTTAAAAGATGACAAAGAGGACCAAGCTAGATGAAAAGCTTGAAGGTGCTGAAAACTTTAGAGCATGGAAATACCAGATCATGCTCATCCTAGAAGAAAATGACCTAGAAGGATTTATAAAGGAGGAAGTTGCAGAACCAGAAGAAGCTAAAGCTAAGTCCAAATACAAGAAGGATATGACTAAGGCTAAGAGGATCATAGCTGACTCCATCAAAGATAACTTGATTCCTTAAGTATCCTCATGGAGCACACCAAAAGAAATGTTTGATGCTCTATCCAACCTATTTGAAGGAAGAAACATCAATAGAAAGATGACCTTGAGGAATCACCTCAAAAGTGTAAAGGCTCAAAAGTCAGAAACCATGCAATCATATTTTAGAAGAGTAGCTCAAATCAAGGAGTAGTTGGAAGCCATTGGTGATATGGTTGAAGAAGCAGAAATTGTAATGACTACCTTGAATGGTCTTCCAAGAGATTGGGAATCCTTTATCAGAGGAATTTGTTCAAGAAGAAGACTAACTAAGTTCCGACAATTATGGGGAGAATGTGTGCAAGAAGAAGAAAGAATAGCAGCTAGAGAAGAGAAGCTAAATGAAAATGAGGATCAAGCTTTGGCAGTCCATACCATAGGCAAGAACAAGAGAAAGAGTTATGACCATCCTCCTAAAAGGACTCAAGCGTTTAAGAATCCCAATAAAGACTTCTCAAATTATGAATGCTTCACTTGTCATAAGATGGGACACATTGCTATAAACTGTCCCATGAAAGCAGAACGAGTCAAGAAGAAGAAAAGATTTCAGGCCCATGCTGCTGAAGACAATGATCAAGAAGATGAGAAAAGAACTAAGGAGAATGAAGATTCTTGTGAAGAATATGTCTTGATCTTTGCACTCACAGGGTCAGTCTCACTAGGAAATGACACCTGGCTAGTAGATAGTGGTGCCTCCAAGCACATGACAGGATACAAGGACTCACTCTCATGTCTTGTACAAAAGGAGTCCCCACACAAAGTAATGCTTGGAGATGATTACCAATATCCCATCAAAGGAATGGGAGAAGCCTCCTACAAGTTGGACTTTGGAAAGTCCATGAAGATGAAGGATGTCCTGTATGTCCTAGGAGTAAAGAAGAATCTTCTTTCTATCTCAACCTTAGATTAGAAAGGGTTCAGAGTTGCTTTTGTGGATGGAGAAGTCCTCATGTGGACAAAAGGAAGAACTATAGATGATGCAGTAGTAATTGGAGTTGAAGAAGGAGGACTCTATAGATTGAAGGGACATGTAGATTCAAGAATGATGACTAGTACCATAAGCCCATGTGAGCTATGGCATAGAAGACTTGCTCATATACATTACAAAGCATTGCCAATTGTGAGCAAGGTTGTAACTGGTTTACCAGAGATTCAGATAGATCATGAAGGAGTGTGCACAATGAAAGAATACTAAGAACCCTTATCCAAACAGTGACATCAAAGCAAAATGGATCTTAGATATTATTCATTCAGATATATGCAGGCCAATGCAAACTACTTCATTAAGCGGTTATGTTTACTATGCTTCCTTTATTGATGACTACTCCTGCAAAACTTGGATATATTTCCTAAAGAAGAAAGATGATGTGTTTAAAAGATTCAAAGAGTTTAAGGCCCTGGTAGAAAACCTCTTTGAAAAGAGGATCATGATCTTAAGATCAGATAATGGAGGAGAATTCACATCAAGTGAATTCAATGAATACTGCAAAGAAGCTGGGATTAAGAGGGAGTTTACCATTCCCTATAATCCACAACAAAATGGTGTGGCAGAAAGAAAGAATAGATCTATCATGGAAGTTGTGAAAGCTATGATACATGATCAAGATCTACCTATGTACCTATGGGCAGAAGCAGCCAGAACATCAATATATGTACAAAATAGAATCTCCCACAGTACCCTTGGTAACAAAACTCTAGAAGAGATGTTTACCGTAGAAAAGCCTAAAGTAATTCACCTAAAGATATTTGGTTGTCTGGTATACATACACATTCCCAAGGAGAAAATATCAAAGTTAGATCCTTCAGGAAAGAAGGGTATGTTTGTAGGATATAGTGAGAAATCAAAAGCTTATCGAATCTATATCCCAAGATATCGTCAAATTGAATTAAGCAGAGATGTCACCTTTGACGAAGATACAACCTTCAAAAAATAAAAAAAAGACAAGAAAGATGAAGAGGACATGAAACTCCTAGAGTTGGAGAAGGTCCTAAACCAGTTAGGAACGAAGAAGAAGATTAGATGCCTGAGGATCATGACATGACAGAACCTCAGAGACCTGAAGAATTGCCCAGTGAAATGATCTCACGAAAGAGAAGACCTACCTGGGCTCGTGAAGTAATCGAAGAAGCAAAAAGACATGGTGTCCCAAAAGGAACCATCAGAGAAAGAAAGAAGCCAAAGCCATACCCTAGTTATGTAGCTTTGATGTATGATCTCGTTGATAAAGAATTAACATGTTTTGAAGAAGAAACAAAGCAAAAAGAATGGGTTGATGCAATGGTCGAGGAATACCAATCCATTATAAAGAATGATGTATGGGAAATAGTACCAAGACCAAAAGACAAGTTAGTGGTATCCTCAAAATGGATCTTCAAAATAAAACACTCAGCAGATGGTAGTATAGAAAAGTACAAGGCAAGATTCGTAGCTCGTGGATTCTCCCAGAAGGAAGGAATCGACTATGAGGAAACCTTTGCACCAGTAGCTAGGTATACCTCAATCAGAACCATCCTTGCCTTGGCATCCAATATGAAGTGAAAGTTACATTAGATGGTTGTAAAGACAACCTTTCTAAATGGCTTGATAGAAGAAGAAGTATATATCGAACAATCGCAAGGTTTTGAGACTAATGATCAGGAAACTCATGTATGTAAACTCAAGAAGGCATGGTATGGGCTAAAGCAAGTACATAAAGCATGGTATGGAGGAATCGACGGATTCTTGATGAGTTTAGGATTTACCAAGAGTAAAGCAAATTCCAACCTCTACTATAAAGTTGAGGGTGATGAACTTATGATGTTGCTACTATATGTAGATGATCTATTCTTGATAGGTGAAGATAAGCCCATCAACGAATGTAAGAAGAAGATTGTTGCGGAATTTGAGATGAAAGACCTTGGAATGATGCAATATTTTCTAGGTCTTGAAGTATGGTAGTATCCAGACGAGATTTTCCTAAACCAAGGAAAATATGCAGTAGAAATCCTAAAAAGATTTGGGATGATAGATTGCAAGGCTATGACTACTCTGATGACAACAAATTTGAAACTATTGAATGATGACACTTCGGAAGCAGTCGATGCCACCCTATACAGACAAATTATTGGCTCTCTGATGTACTTAACCAATACAAGACCATATATATGTTTTGCTGTAAACACTTTGAGTCAATATATGGTGAATCCCAAACATATTCACCTAGTTGGAGCAAAACAAGTGATGAGATATCTAAAGGGGACTTTAGACTATGGTCTCAGATATGCATCAAATGGAGAGATCAGATTACATGGATTTACAGATTCATATTGGGTAGGAAGTGCTGAAGATAGAAAGAGCACTTCAGGATGTTGTTTTAGATTGGGATAAGGCATGATCTCATGGTTCAGTAGAAAGTAGACCAGTATTGCACTTAGCACGACAGAAGCTGAATACATTGCAGCATGTTCAGCTTGTAGTGAAGCAGTATGGCTTCGCAAGATGTTGGTAGGTTTATTTGATGCAGAGATAGATGTTACTAACATCCTTTGTGATAATCAGAGTTGTATTAAGATGATGACATAAAACTCGGTATTTCATGACAAGACGAATCATATCAAAGTTAGATATCATTACATTTGGGATATGGTTCAGAAGGACGCTGTAAAGCTCAAGTATATTCCTATAGAGGAACAAGTGGTAGATGTGTTGACTAAGCCTCTCTCTCGTGTAAAGTTTGAATACTTTCGAGACAAGCTTGGCGTAGTCCAAAAGGACCTCTCTCTCGAGAGGGAGTGACGGTAGATGGTAGAAAGATGTAGTGGTGGTAGCTCAGCCTAGAGTAGGGTAAGTTTGGCTAGGCATGTTGACCCAAAGGGGATCCTAGGTAAGTCTGGCTAGGCTTGTTGACCCAAAGGGGATCCTAGGTAAGTCTGGCTAGGTTAGTAAGTTAGACAAGGCATGTTGATCCTAGGGGGATTAGTATGTCTGGCTAGGTTAGTAAGTCAGACGAGGCATGTTGATCCTACGAGGATTAGTATGTCTGGCTAGACCGGTTTAAACCAAGTGGGTTAGTAAGCTGAAACAAGACTTGTTGGTCCCTAGGAAGATCCATCTATATGACTAGGCTTGTTGACTCGAAAGAGTTAGTAAGTTAGACAAAATGCTTGGATGGTTCTACTGGAGAACTCACCAAGATACTGCTCCGAGATAGTTAGTGGGCAAGATGTGGTTTCAGTATTGTTATATTGATGATTGTTGAGATGATTGCTGAGATAATTTTAGTATTCCTATACTGATGTAGCAGGTTTAGTATTGTTATACTGATGATTGTTGAGATGATTGCTGAGATAGTTTCGGTATTCGTATATTGATGTAGCAGGTTCAATATTTTCATACCGATGACTGTTGATGAGTTTGTTTCAGTATTTCTATATTGATGATGATGATGTTGTTTCAACATTTTTTATGTTGATGATGATGATGTTCCAACATCTCTATGCTGGTAATGCAGATGATGATTTAGCATTTAGTGATGATGTTGTTCTTAGTACTAACATGCTAATGATGTTGTTATTGATGTTTCAGTATTTATATACTGATGTTGCAGATGATGTCTCAGTATTTACATACTGATGTTGGCAGAAGATGATTCAATATTCACATACTGATGTTGTAGAAGATGATTCAGTATTCACAAACTGATGTTGCAGAAGATGATCCAGTATATGCAGAAGATGATTCAGTATTTACATACTGAGGTTGCAGAAGATGATCCAACTGAGATCGATGATGAAGATGTATGATGGTGTTCCAAAAATTCCTATGACATATAGAGACTCACCAGTCAGATGTACAATTGTGGTAGTAGTTACTACCTTGGTTGAATACCTTCCTAGTTAAGAGGGAGTGTTAAAGTATTGTAACTTTGGAAGATATTCCAGATGTATTGATCGTATTCGTCCATTAGGAGATGAGTTTGGTTATGTAAGAGTCATTGAAAGAATCAATGTAAACCTACGGATGTAAGTCGGGTCAATATTGCCCAAGTGTCATTATAATAAATGTTATTTTTGGTGTCTTGCTAGATAAGTCGGCCCTGTTAGGTCCTAGGACAAGTCAAGTGACAAATATAAATAGGGAGGCGCTCCCCTTCATTTGTACACACTCACTCAAGCAAGTTTGCAAGAGAGAGAAGAACAAGTGTGCTGAAAGAAGAGAGAAGCAGTTGTCTAGGTTTTACACTGCTCTGGTTGAGTTCTATATTGAGGAAGTTTTGCGGGGTTTTCTCCCTTGTGGTTTCCCCGAGGAAATGTTCTGTGTTCTTTGTGTTTCTATGCTTGTTGTTCTTTTAGTGATCCTACTAGTGAAAATTGTTTTAAGATCTCATCTAAGCAATTAAGAAAACTTAACAGTAAGCAGTGTTGCAAAAATTGTCGAAAAATCGACCACATAGCGAAAAATCGTGAGATGAATTGCAAGTCGAGTTTTCAGTAAAAAAATGGCTAAAAAATCACGTTTTTTTGCTGAAAAATTGCTAAAAAATTGTGACTTTTCCTAAAAAATCATGAGTCAACAAGCAAAAACCGGCCGGGCTGGAAGTTAGAAGAGAGGCTTTTAAAACCAATTTTCACTTGTGTTTTTGATCATTTGCAAATTATGGAGGCAACCCCTGATTGGATAGAGGATGATCATGATACAGATGCTCGGGATGAGGATGTTCCAGAGGATTTTCAGTTTCACACCGAGTCTGGGAATGTGCCATCTTCAGAGCCAAAGTCAGAGTTAGAGGGGGATAGACCCAGTGGTAGCACTAGTAGTGGTAGAGAACTTGATCAGAGTCTACTTGCTCTACCTTCTTCTTCTATAGGATATTGGTGTTGAGGGTCTTCTTCAGTTTCTAAAGGACGTCAGTTTGTAGGGTCTTCTTCTAGAGGACGTCAGAGTCCAATGTGAGGTCCACAAGCCTCAAGGGCACCTACTTCTAATTCTAGAGGAAGATCCATTTCCACAGTGATTACCTTTACCTGTAACAGGGGTAGAGGGAACCAATAGTTTATTTACTTGATTTCATTGTAGATGACTCATGAGTCATCATGATGATCATGAGATACATTGACTCAGGACTCAAGACACGATTACTTTTTGATGTGTGATGTATCACTAGACATCTTATATATCTTATATATTAATTTTCTTTCCATATTCATCATTCATGTGACAATGTGTTTATTTGATGTTCTTGTTTCTTTAGATGTTTAAAAAATTGAAAAAAAGAGAATATTGTTGTATTTTTTTATGTTTGGCGATATATTGTCGATGTTTGCTGATGAGTTCTCGAGATATTCCAAAACGATGTTTTCTGGACCTTGACAATTTTTTCACCGAGACGATGTTTGCAACATTGTCTGTAAGTATGAGTTCTCCACTATTGTTATATCACCTGTCCATATATGTACTTAAGATGCATGCTATGCCTACACTTGTAGAGAAAGAATTTATCTGAACTTTGTCCAACCATCTATCCCATGGTAAGAAAGACATGCGACCATGTGCCAAGTTTGAAAAGCACTCCGTGAACCGTTGATGTTACATCAGTGAACTACCTAACCAATCCAGCTCGTAATGTACTCATGAACCATCAATGTTGAATGCTGAACTCTATAACATGAATCTCACCTCGAATGATATCCATAAAGTTAGGAAATACCCCAAATGAGTGCCTCGAGGGTCAAGAGGAGCCACATTGGTAACCATTAGAGACCAAGAGAGGGAAGGAAACTAAGGAATCAGGACCCTACCAAAGTACTAGGCATCCTTAGGATGTCATACATCTAGGCTACGGTTGGGTGACTCAAGGAGCATGATTTATCAAAGGACATCTAGAAAAGTATTGTGTCATCTTAGGTGGGTCACGCATGAACATGGCACAAGAGTAAACCATACATTGCAACATCCAAATGAATCAACATGTGTCTGTGAAAAGAATCTCAACCTGTTCTATGTTAATGATAAGTTTTCCTGTAGGAAGGATTCTAAACGCACATTTCAATCTTTCGATATCACCACTTATAAATTTCCTTTTTAGATACCACCTCATTTGCAATCATGTTCCTCTAATTGGTTATCCATCATGACAATTCAAGCTTTGAAACAACTAGCAGAAGAACCAATATTGTCTCTCCACAAGTAAGACAAGTTCATACACTAATCATAAGAGAGACAATATGATGATACTAAAAAATATCTATATTTCTGTTAGATTTTCATAAAGATAGCAACATAACAATAATAGGATCACTGAAAGAATAACCAAGCTCAAAAAAAATATTGAATATGGAGCTTGTTTAACCACGGTGATGATCTATCACTTCCCAACCATAGACAATACAAAACTATTGTCTCACCCGAGCTCACACCTTCCAATAGAGATAAAATGTTCATAGATCAATGTACATCCAGATAGTAATAGCATAAACCCCAAGAAACATAAGAGAAACTTCTCCTAAGATGGAGAACCCCCAAAACAATCTTCTTGTAGCATAGCGAACTTCTTCCTTCACTTGGAGCAAACTTGCTTGTTGCTGGATGATGAAAATGAGAGGAAGCACCTTCGATTTATACTTTAAGTTGTTGATCTTTTAATTTTTCAACTGGGGTCGACTTGTCTTCTTTACTGGGGCTAACTTGTCTTCTTTTGAGTGTAAACTTGTCTTCTAGATAATTCTTCTGGGGCCAACTTGTGAGAATGTGCCTCACATAGCTACTACAACAACACTCCCTCTTAGCCAAGGAGGCATCATCCTACTGGAACACATCTGAATATCATTAGTACATCACAACTATCTTGAACATCTCTATATCATAAGGAAGGTCTTCCAACACATTCACAATCCGTCGAGAAGTGTCAACAATCTACACAATCCATCGGGGAGTCAACATGTATCAACTCCACCTAGTTTATCGAAAACATGCAATAGCTCAACGTGCCTAAGCTCAACCCAGTCCATCGGGGAACATGCACCAGCTCAACGTGCCTCAACTCAACCTAGTCCATCGAGGAACATGCACCACCTGAACATGCCTTAGCTCAACCCAATCCATTGGGGAACATGCACCAACTCAACAAGTCCATCGGTGAGTCCATATAGAAGTACCGGTGTGCGCCAACTTCTCCATCACATCTCAGGATGTTTGAGAGATCTCCTCACTCTCTCTCGAAGTGATCGAGAGAATGCATGACATCTCTCCATCATATGATGTCCAAGAAATCTCCTCACTCTATCAGAGTGATCGAGATCATATCGAGATCATGCGCTGGCCTCTCCATCCCATCTTAGGATGTCCAAGAGATCTCACTCACTCCCTCTCGGAGTGATCGGGAGAATGCATTGGCCTCTCCACCCTTTTCAGGATGTTCGAGAGATCTCCTCACTCCCTCTCGGAGTGATCGAGAGAATGCTTTGGCCTCTTCACCCTTTACAGGATGTTTGAGAGATCTTACTCCATCTCAGAGTGATTGGTAGAATTATTGGTTTTTGTATAATCACCCTTTCCTCTTAGCGAGGGACACAATCATGGAACCAATCTCCCACTCCATCACATAGTGTTAGGGAGTAAAGTCAACCTTCCCTCTTATTGCGGGAGTCAATAATGGGACCAATCTCCCCACTCCATCATAGAGAGTCAGGGAGTAAAGTCAACCTTCCCTCTTACCAAGGGAGTTAATCATGGGACCAATCTCCCCACTCCATCACAGTGTCAGGGAGTAAATTCAACCTTTCCTCTTACCGAGGGTGTCAATCATGTGCGCCAACTTCTCCATCACATCTCAGGATGTTTGAGAGATCTCCTCACTCTCTCTCGAAGTGATCGAGAGAATGCATGACATCTCTCCATCATATGATGTCCAAGAAATCTCCTCACTCTATCAGAGTGATCGAGATCATATCGAGATCATGCGCTGGCCTCTCCATCCCATCTTAGGATGTCCAAGAGATCTCACTCACTCCCTCTCGGAGTGATCGGGAGAATGCATTGGCCTCTCCACCCTTTTCAGGATGTTCGAGAGATCTCCTCACTCCCTCTCGGAGTGATCGAGAGAATGCTTTGGCCTCTTCACCCTTTACAGGATGTTTGAGAGATCTTACTCCATCTCAGAGTGATTGGTAGAATTATTGGTTTTTGTATAATCATCCTTTCCTCTTAGCGAGGGACACAATCATGGAACCAATCTCCCACTCCATCACATAGTGTTAGGGAGTAAAGTCAACCTTCCCTCTTATTGCGGGAGTCAATAATGGGACCAATCTCCCCACTCCATCATAGAGTGTCAGGGAGTAAAGTCAACCTTCCCTCTTACCAAGGGAGTTAATCATGGGACCAATCTCCCCACTCCATCACAGTGTCAGGGAGTAAATTCAACCTTTCCTCTTACCAAGGGTGTCAATCATGGGGCCAATCTCCCCACTCCATCACAGAGTGTCAGGGAGTAAAGTACAGACCCATCTTGTATCATACATATACTATTGTGTTATTGTAGAATCTTCTGAGAACCTGTATGGGAGAGGATTAAGAGATTAGTAACTATGGTAACTTATCTTAGCCAATGCAATACACAATATGGTAACTATCTGGATGCCTGTTATCTCCATTAGATCATACTATCAAGAGTGTGCACTACTCTAAAAATGTTAGAAGGAGATATCATCCAACATGGGTTCATTGAATGTTGTGCAACATTTACAACTATCTAACAGTGATACACATAATAAGTACTATATGCCCCCACTGTCATCAATAAAAGAACTATATCACATACTCAATAAACTTCCTACTTCTAGGAATCTAGAAAAAATAAGTTCAAGATAAACATATCTAGTCTATAAGAGCAATAAATCCAAATACTCATATTTTATTGTTTTGTGGGTGGGCTCCCACTGCCTCCTTGTAGGAATTATTTGAGTCCTCTGATCTGCATGTTCTTGCTTGAAGCCCGTCATGATCTGAATCATCATTGCTATTGATAATTATTTAATATGGAAAGTACTAGAAGAAGAACTCCATACGATCATCATTCCTTGACTTCTTGTGAGAAGTGTTGACCACCTAACCAACTAGGTGGGAAACCATGTACCATGTACCTTGAAGATGAGAAAGATGTACTTGACAAAATTTTTCAAGTGAGGAAGTTTTTTTTCTTTCATCTCTTATCTTTTCTCCATGAAATTTCTGCATGCTTGTGGGGCAATTTTGTAATGATATGTTAGCACGAGGGTCGTCTTTTGTAAAACTTGATTGCTTAGGACTTTATCATTAGGGAAGTCCTTTCATCAAGTGTTTTTTCCCTTGAATAATTAAAATTCCTTTTCACTGATTTTAATTATTTGAGTTTTCACTCAAAATCACCCCCAAAGTGGTGAAAGGCGTTTTAATGATCGAGTCCATGGGGTGATTAAGGTCTAGGAATGTTGTTTATTACCATGCTAGACATTATCCAGAGTCTTGCGGAATTTCATTAAGTTTTGCCTAAGATTTTTTAATTTTTGGTAATTAAAAAATGTTTCTCAGCATAAAAAAGTTGTAATGTAAAGAAGGAGAAGTGGCTCCTAATGCCCATAAATAGCGGTATGTGTACTCAAAATCAATGGCATGAGACCCTCTACAGCTTTGGGCCAAATTTAAAGTAATTTGGAAAAGTTTTGCTAAGGTTTTGGACATGTATTTCTAAGTTAGTCCAAAAAATCAGGAAAATTGGCCATTAATTAGAATGGCAAAATTTTGTAAAGTGACTAAAGTCACTTGGGGAGAAGAAATTAAGTTTTCAAATGTGATATTATGTTCGTAAGGTGATTTTAGAGGCAAAAAGCCCACCCCCTCCCCTGCAAGTGTTTCTTAAGTTTGATGTTGCCCTCTCTAGGAAGTGTGCCCCCCTGTCCATGGGCCCTCCCCTCTCTCATTTGACAAGTGACAAGGATGCACATGGGGTCCCCTCTCACTCTTTTCCTATTTAAGGAGGCTTCCCCTCCTCATTTGGGTTACAATCCCTCTTCTTTCTCAAGCTATTGCTATTCTTGCTCCCTCTTGCTCTCATTTTATGAACCATTTTGTAATTTTCAGCTATTGTCACCAATAAAGAAAATTCTTTGGGGGAGATTGAGTGTCTTGCTCATTGTGGATAGTGTGCTCCTATTTTACATTGCTATCATATGCCATTGGAGGCCAAAGAAGCAAATTGTTTTGCTTGGTGAGATCTATTGCATTTTTGTAGTAGATTTTATGAGTTTTTCTTCCTTATATTTGAAAAGTTTATGCATTTCTCGGTTGAAGAGTATGATTTTTCAAGTCATTGTTAGGAACTCACCTCTCTTATTTGTGTGAATCAAAATCTTTCAAGTTGCAGGTTATCTAGAGTGGAGAGTGAGATTTTTTGGTTAGATGCCCCACTTCTTCAAGTTGAAGAGCAAAGAGCACTATTTCTTCACCCATTTTTTCATAAAATTTCTGCATTTTATTTTATCTCTTTAAACCACCATTGGATCTTGTTAAAACCTTTATTTGTACAAGTTATTTGAAGTTATTCACTCTGTAAATTTTTGTATAAATTTTCATGCTTGTATGCAAGGTGTCCCAAAGTGATTTTGGGCATCTTTTACTGTTTTTTGCAGGTTTTTAGCAGCACAAGGAACTCTATCAAAATTTGGACAGAAAATTGTGCAAAGGACCCCCAAAAGCAACCACTTCAAAATCCATAACCCAAAGGGGTCAAATCTCTTCTCTTTCTCTTATTTCCCCAAATTCTAAAGCGCTAAAATTTCATCGTTTGTAACAAGTTCAAGAGAATCTCTTGAATTTGATTTTCATTTTATTTTAGGAGCATTCAAGTTTCTTTCCATTTTGAGCCATCCCTTGCATGCAAAGGAGGTTGGGCTTGCCACCCTTGCATTGCAAACAAAGAGATGTTAGATTTAGGTGCTTATCTTTATTTCATTATTCATTTACTTTCATTGCTTGCCTCATTTCTTCGCTAAGAAGAAAGGTGTGCGGCTAGGTTGAAATTTCAATTTCTAAAGCTTTGCCATCCATTGTTTGCTAGGAAGTTGGGTTCTCCCACCCTTGCAAGCAAAAGAGAAAGCGCTAGGTTAATTGACTTTCTTTTTGCAAGTTTATTTTTTGCCCCACACTTTCCATTCGGAAAGTGGGTTGTGATGCTAGTGTTAGTTTGTAATTTTTCTTCAAGTTATTCTTTTCTGCCCACACCTTCCGAGTGAGTTGGCTTTGCCATCCTTGCAATATCGTGCTGGCTAGTATAGTTAAATCTCTTTAAAGTTATTTTATTCTTTATTTTAAAGCAAATAACCATTGCCCCAATCTTTGCCCCGTATTCACTCCGCTTGCCGGTTGGTCCGACCCTAGGTGACAAGAAAGAGAGAAGATTTGAGTTGGCTAGATTAACAGGCACGCAACTTTTATCTTAGTAAGAAATTGAGAAAAGAAAAGTTGATTTGTGGAGCTAGAGGGGTAGAGCCTCTTGGGAGCCTCGTGGCACTTAGTGTTCTCATGTTGAGCGCCCAACAATCTTTGAGATTGACTTGCAGAGCTAGAAGGGAACCTTGTGTTCTCTTGTTAAGCAACCAACAATCTCTCTCAATTGAAAGAGAAGTGTTCGGGGAAGACACATTAGCTAGGTTGTGCGTTTCATGTTTCAAACATTAATGCCCTAAGCTAAAGTGAGACTCAAAATTAATTGAAAATTTACAGGACTACTTGCAAAACATTTCAATCACTTGTCATTTCGTATTTACTTTCAAAGCATTGCATTAAAGTTCTTTTATTTCCTGCAAGTTAATTTCATTTTTGGATGTTTTAAAGTTTGGAAGTGAAATTATTACAATTCTTTTATCTATCTTGTATAATTTATTTTCATTAAGCAAGCATTGGTTTATTGACTCCATTTAAGCCCAATAGATAAGGCACTGGTATAATCATTGTTTTTATTGTTTCATTCTTTAAAGCATTATTTAGTTGAGTTTCAAGTTGGTTTGATTGTCATCAATTTATTTGTTGCATATTGCATGATTGCTTGTTATATAAATAATAATTGTAACTCCCAATAAAAACCTTTGAGAAACTTAGTAAGTAGGGACTACCTCCCTTGACCTTTTGGGTGTTGGGTCTAATAGAGGAGTTAGGAATCGAGGTGACATTAGGTTCTAAACTCATAGTTTCCCCTCAAGAACACGCTTAGCGGTTGGGAGACTTTTCGTGGTTAAGTGTGTTTTAGGCGGCAACAAGAAGTGTCTTCATTGACATCTGCAGTTGAGGCTTCATGCTTCCTTTTGTTTGAACCATGCCACTGTTTGGCAAAGTGTCTGTATTTATGACATTTGTAGCACTGGATGTGTGAAAGATCCTTCTTCTTTTGTTTTGTAATAAGGCTTGACCTTCCACCTTTATCTTTCCTGTCATGAAACTTTCTTCCCTTACCTTTTCCTTTCCTGGCATGAGATATAAGGGCTTGAATTTCTTCATGTTGAGTGCCATGTAGTCTGCCTCTTGCTACAAGTCTTGTCTCTCCTTGCATGCAAACTTCCCATATATGATCAAACTTAGGTAACTTGGGTTGCCCACTAAGATTCTGGATGAATGGTTCCCAAGATGGAGGGAGACCATTAAGAGTGTTCAAGACAAGTTCTCTATCGTCAAGTGGATCTCTAATGGTGCTTAGTTGATCTCTTAGCTTTGAGATCCTCATGAAGTAAGAAGCAACTGATTTTGATCTTGACATCTTGACATTCGATAGTTGATTTCTGAAAGCAAGGGCACAATTGATATTGCTATCTTCAAATAGCTTCCTCAAGGCTCTAAACGTCTTTCTGGCAATTTTCTTCTGAGAGATCTGAGGAACCAAATGGTCTTTTAATGAATCTACCAAGATTCTTCTTGCCTTAGCATAATTTTTTCTCCATTGAGTCTTTTCGGCTTCCTCTTCTGGTTCTGAAACCTATGATCACAATTCTTGTAGTTGCTCCTTAAGATGATCCTATCCAGGATAGTAGAGGGGAAGCAATTAAATTTGTGACCTACGATACCCCAGACCTCTGAAAGATTTCAGTTGTCACACCAGTCCAGGATACTGACACTTTAGACCAAGTTGAGAGCTAAGCCTAGGGGGCGTTCCTATGATCAAAATAACCCTATAAATGGATAATTTGGGTGGATTGTGGAAGGTCTCTTGATGAGATCTCTTAGCCTAATGGTTAATTAGAGATTGAAGCAATTACGAAGAGAGAAAGTGTGCCTATGTGAAAACCCAAATTTTTCCTAGGGTTTTATGTGTGAAAATTAGATCTTAGGGGCAAAGAGGTGAAATTGAGATAAATTAGGCACTAAGTATTAAATCTAGATGATGAATTTAGCAATTGGAAGCAGATCTAGCAATGCCTGGATCAAGATTTTGGCTAAGGAAAGATTTCCCCAAGGAGGGCAAATTGTCCCAAGATAGACTAGTGCTTTGGATGGGTGAATGGAGTCAGATTTACTCGAGAATTGGTCTCTAGGGATTTTAAGTGATTTCCAACTTGGGTTTTTAATTTTAAATGTAGCTGCAACCTAGAACTAGGTGAACCTAAAAACTAGGGTTTTAAAATAGGGCTTTTTATTGTTTTTAGTATGCCCAAGAAATGAAAAATAAAAGATGGAAGAGATTTAACTCACCAGGAAATGAGAGATACCATGAGATGTTTCCCTTTTCCCAACATTGTCAACTTGGAAGCTTATTTTTATTCTCGGTTGAAGATTCAGTGTGCCTATGTGAAAAACCCCAATTTTCCCTAGGGTTTTGTGTGAAAAATAGATCTTAGGGGCAAAGAGGTGAAATTGAGATAAATGAGGCACTAAGTATGAAATCTAGATGATGAATTTAGCAATTGGAAGTGGATCTAGCAATGCCCAAATCAAGATTTTGGCTAAGGAAAGATTTCCCCAAGGAGGGCAAATTGTCCCAAGATAGACCAGTGCTTTGGATGGGTGAATAGAGTCGGATTTACTCTATAATTGGTCTCTAGGGATTTTAAGTGATTTCCAACTTGGGTTTTTAATTTTAAATGTAGCCGCAACCTAGAACTAGGTGAACTTAGGAACTAGGGTTTTAAAATAGGGTTTTTTATTGTTTTTAGTATGCCTGGGAAATGAAATACTGAAAAATAAAAGATGGAAGAGATTCAACTCACCAGGAAATGAGAGATACCATGAGATGTTTCCCTTTGCCCAACATTGCCAATTTAGAAGCTTATTTTTATTCTCGGTTGAAGATTTGGTTTGCCTAATGCAACCCTCCTGCCAAAGACAAATAAACACAATAAGTAAAACTAAAATTGTGCTTGATTTGAATCCAACAAGAAAGAAATGCTTGTAGAAGAAACCTAAAGGAAAAATAAATCGAATGCGAAGCAAAATCGACAAGTAAACCCCCCTAAAGTGATTTGTAGAGAGAGAGAGAGAGACACCCCTCTAAGTCGCCCTCCAACAAAGACACCCTCCTGCAAAGTTATATCACACCAAAGATATGCCGAGAAAATAAAAGATAAACGTTCAGTTCCCAATGAGACTCAGAAACACAAGAGTCACGAACTTCTCAGAGATTTCACAAGTAAGCCAAAAGATCTATTATTATTTCCAGCAAAGAGCCAAATTCCCGATGGGATACAATGAGGGGATCACAACTCTTAAATAGATCGAGAGTGTGTCCACATTTTAACCAATATCCATCCAACGGTTGAGATTAAAACATTATCAATGGTGGAGATTTACTTTTTTTAGTTTTTACATGAATTGAGTACATGGATCAGTAAGAGGGGGCACACTTTTTCCCAAGGACGCCTTAGAGAGGCATAATACTTCAAAGTGCCAAGATATACCAATGTGATACATGAAAGGGGGATGCCTTAGGGACATAAATCACCCTAGGCTCCTCATAATACAACAACATAAGATATAAAATGATGATACATCAATAACCAAGGTGAGGGGCGCCCCATGGGGGACGTCCTCCCTAGAGAAGCCAAACAAATAATGTGGATCCCCATGTTGAGTATTAATGGTGAAGAATGATA
The DNA here is from genome assembly GCA_001517045.1 of Pseudotsuga menziesii. Lineage (NCBI taxonomy): Eukaryota > Viridiplantae > Streptophyta > Pinopsida > Pinales > Pinaceae > Pseudotsuga > Pseudotsuga menziesii. Next base: position 225,159 of record LPNX010136504.1, on the reverse strand, counting down.
CGAGAAACCATCATATATTATCACAAAACAATCCCGTTCCATTTCCTTGGCCATCCTAGCCAAATCGATTTCCTTTAGTAATTTCATAGTCCATTTTCTGTGAATTTTATAATGGTACATCATCCTGGAAACATGAAAATGCCAATAACTCTCTGTCAGTTGCATCCTATGACAAATCGAGTGCAAAAATGGATCCGAAGACGTGGGAGAAAGGTAATGGTGACTACATACACCCCCTAGTTCCTCACCGCGCCCAAGGAGCGGTATCCTCATCATCATCTCATTATAAAATAAAATGACCAGGATAATAATAGTGATAATAATAACTGTAACTGAAAACTGTGTCCATGTGCTAAAAAATAAAACTGCAGTGTGTGTGTTGGGCATGTCTGGAACATATATAACCAATCTTGATTTTTGTAGCCATCGCCTTAGGAAACGTGTTTGACTTGGTCAATTGGGTTGACCTGGTATACTCAATCTGAAGGTGAGATAATAATCTAAATAAACCTATATGCATTCAAGGTAAAAGATGATCCAAGATGTATATTAATACTCAGCTACAACATACTAATCATAATCATGGTGACTAAATGATAATAAATAAGCAAATTATACCTGTGTCATTTGAATAGTCTTCAAATCTTCTATGAATCCCCTTGCATATGCCATACTTACAAAGTTTAACTTATATGTTGGTACTAGGTGAAGGTGAATAAACAAGGCTTTAAGGTTAAGGGTGATGACTTGTTGTTGACTTTGACCATGTAATCTTTTCGAGTGACAATGAGTACACACAACCACAGTGACATATGCATGATAGAGAACACTAGGGAATGATGGTGTCCCACAAATGGGTAGAGTACTTGGGCTTGTTTCTTTTAGACTCTAACAAGTATCCATTTAACATTTCATAAGAATTTACCTTTCAAACATTTAAAATTTTAGGAGATACTAGCCAGCCTCCAAGGGTAGGTGCCCTGGATAGCCTTCTGGGCTCCAGATAACGACTCGGCCTAGCCCCTCTGCCAGCAGGTGTCCATAGCCCTGACAGGTTCGCCACCTTGTTGCGCTCTAGGGAAAAAATGGCCTTACATCAAACAAAGGATGAGCGCTCATCCCTTGGCCACTGACTAGTTTTATAACATATAATTCATTTAGGCTTTAGTGCTTAGAAGCACTACTAATTGCAGCTTGCTTTTTGCATCATTTAGATTTAGCATTTATGCGTTTCGATGCACTTAGTGTCTAAAGACACTTTTATTAGGAGCACTTGCTTCGAAGATTAAAGGAAAACCATCCAGTGACACAGGCCGCACATCCCTTTCAGAAGGCATCATACAAGCAAAAGGAAAGGAACCAGGCCACATACTCTAGAGCCAAAGACACAAAACAAACATGGGGTCCATCATGCACAGGGGTCAAAGTGGGGAAAAAGCCATCAATCTCATAGGTCCAAGTGATAAGTCAAGGGATAACGCAATATGGATGAAAACTAGACATACGAGGAAAGGTGACAAGGTGAAACCAGCATAGCAAGACAAGCTAAGTTTGTGTAAAGCATGGCATGAACATTGGCCTTACATAATAGAATTCCAACCATTTACAACACAGGTTAGGCAACACAATACAAATCAAATAAGGATAGGTTAACATAATCATCATAGCATGCTAAGTCAAAGGTGTTAATATACATCAGAGAACAAACTAGAACCAAGAAGCAATTTACCTGATCTCACCATATATATGTCCTATCTAAATAAAACTCTGTCTGTCAAAATACACCATCTCTGCTACTCTGCTCAAATGGACTATGACTCTACCAAGGTCATCTCAATGGACTAGGATATCTTAGTCATGACAAAGGAATGCTCTGTGCCTAGTGCTGAATGAGGCTCTGAATATCTCTATGATGTGGCTCATGCTGATAGTCAATCCATGTTGTATCCTTGTTGCCGCCTTTCGCGTACCTCAAGGGGTTTGCGTGGTAGAAATCTTCAAGCCATTAGGTACGTCCTTGGGGGCAAGTCTCGAGTTGAGATACTGTCACTCAACACTCAACTCCTTCGTCTAAGCCAATTCCTAGTGAAGCCAAGGGGGGTGGTCCCTATAAAAGAATCTAAGGTTTTTAAGCTAAGAAATAAAAGATGAAATTAATCTAGGAGTTTGAAATGAAATACTGAAACAAGAACATTACACATGAAATAAACCAACAGTATATAAATGATACATTAATCACGACACATCATAGTTACTTAAGCAAAATATCGTTTAATGAGACTAGTGTTGAAACAGGGTAAATGGAGTCTACTGAAAGAAGATGTTGTGCAATGCTTCTTGGTCAGTTTTAGTTATTATGGATGAAATGGATTAAGGGGAAAATGGGATTCCCGATATACCGTGAGGTATAGGGAATTTGTCTAGATTTTGACAGAAGTGACTCCTTGCAAGAACATGTGGGCCAGATGGAGTCACGTGGGTGTGTCCAACACTACACCAAACGAGGGTGTATCCTGACGAGTCCCCATAGTCACTTTCTAGTTGTTCCCACCTTCTCGAAGAATTTTCCCACTAATGACCAACTTCGTGTACGCCGAATTTCGTATGTTTTAGGGGATTGATTTTATTAATGATGGGTTTTCTATTAGATGTGCAAATTATTGAATGCAACAAGCCCCATTTTTGGATATCCCAAAGCTCAGGCAAGCCTGCGTTGGGTAAAGCATACGCAGAGGTTTGTGCGAAATGTTTGTTTCTAGTTACTTTACTTGAAGAAGAAAAAAACATAAAAATAAACTCTGCAACTACTTTAGAAAATTATACAGCCTGTTAAGGCGGAGTGTGGTTGTGTTACAAAAGTAAAGCGAAATGGTTGGAAAAATTCACCCCACGAAAGGACAAGTGCGAATCCCCTCAGGGGGGATGGGGTGTGGGCACTTGGCTGCCCACTTGATCTCTTTTATTATGGTATTTACAATGCTTTTGAGGTGGATGCCTTTGGTCCTTGTAATTTTGGATCCAAAGGCTTACAAGGTTTTTGGAAATGAAGCAAGAAAAATGAATATTGCTTTGAAAGGCCTTGGATGGCCTAAATCTTCAAAATTTCGGCAGCACCTCCTCTTGTCCTGACAATAAAAGACAAAAACCGACCACCTATTATGCACCAAATGTGCCAAATACAACGTTAAAAACATAAAATATCTATGTTGCACTGGTCTCCGGGACGGGGGGAC
>LPNX010136504.1:63560-221836 GCA_001517045.1 Pseudotsuga menziesii | reverse complement strand
TTCAATTTAAAAGTTAAGAGTTATGAATCATTCATGAAACATAAAAGGCTAAAGTCTACAAATGTAATCACATAAATATTTTAGTCTTTAAAGTTTAAAACTTGAAATTCATACGCAAAAGGAAGAGTCTATCTAAGCATAAATGAAGGGTAGGGTTTTAAGTTTTTAAATTTTTAAATTTTAATTAAAATTAATTTTTTTTTTTTTACTTTCTTTTTTAATGTACAGGAAAGCGGACGCATAGGAGTCCCCGATTGGTCTAGGGACTTCGGGGACATCCCTGAAAAGTCCCCTATTTTTTGGGGTACGTTTAGGGTATGGCGAAAAAGTCCTCAAGCCCCCAATGGAGTCCCCGATCATTTGGGGACGTTTCCGAGGAGTTCCAAAGTCCCCGGAACGCTGGAACAGGTGAAAATTTGGGGGGGACGGGTCCCCGTGCAACATAGTAAAATATAAGTACTGAATGATTGAAATATATGCACAAGTACTTAACAATACTAGATCTATTTTAAGAATGATGCTTTTACAATTCTAGATCTAGAAACATGCTTAAACGGATAGGCCTTTAGATATTCTTTTGAAAGAGAAACTAAACTACTTAAGAATGTGAGTAACCGTAACCAAAGGAGAAAAATTTTTGAAGTGAAGGAAAGAGAGATAGAAAGAGTGCTGGCAACCTGGGAATGTTAGGTCATGGAGTCTGCTTTGGTGCAATACCGAAGGACTATGCCCACAATAAGGTCTTGAAGATGAGGAGGATGCAAAGTAGCTCAATCCCTTCTCCAAGTGAGATCATCTGCAACTTAGAAATCCTTGTGAAAACAGATGGTTAAAACATAGGTGCTGCTGGAAGAAGAAACTTAGAAAGCATGCAATTAAACTTAAAATACATGCACCTCCAAGAGATCTAAAACAAGCGAATAGTAAGAGCATAAATCAAACTAGAATAATCTCTTACCCTACTGGGATGGAGCTCCCCTTCAAGGCCCACAGTTAACCAACAAAAAACAAAGAAATATAATACAAATTATACCTCATAAGCACTTGACAATCACCATCCACACATGAAAAACATTACACCATAGATCTTGCGTCCAAAGCCTTCTTTATTCCAAGAGTAAAACAATACAATACAAGCAAGAGCATTCCTTCAGTCCTCTGACTATAAGAAATGAGGAACCAAAGCTCTGCTTTTATAGCAAAAATGCCAAAGGGGGGCGCGATAGAGAACTAGAGATGAGGGCGCATAAGCTTGGGTTGAAGTCGATTTAGCTTGAGTTCGTGGAGAAGAAAGGGGGATGTGTTGAAGTTGGATTCCATGAGGATGCACCACCTCTCCAATAGAGAGATTCTCCCTCACCAAAGCCTCACCAAATTATTCGTGGATTGCCACATCAACCAAGTCATTAACCATGAAGGGAAAGCGTAATTCCCAAGTCGTAGTGGTTTTCCACCCTTCAAATCATCTCAAAAAATGACGCTTCAAGTTTTAGTCTAAGTTGCCCTCCTCTAAAAACAAACTTGCCACCTCTTACAACATGTTTTAACATGTTTCCTTGACTTTTGATTTTTGTGATTTTGTGTCTGTTTTGGCATTTTTTGACATTTTGTTGCCTTTTTACGACAAAATGCTCTAAGTGATAATTTAATCACTCAAAACATAGGAAAAGTGGGTTCTAAGGGAAAGGGGGTGCTCTAAGTTTGAAGACGAGCATCCCCATGGCAAATTTGGACCCCTAGCCACACTTTTAATACAATTTGAATTTTTCCATGTAAACTATTAAAAAATAGCCTAAGTTTGTGGGGAAAATTATTTTTCTCGAAAATTAAAAAAAACCTATGGGGGACCTAGTGCAATGTTCATATGACTCAAAGAAGTGACTTGCATGGTAATATACATAGACACATAGACTTTAATAACCTCATAAGGACTAATCAACAAAGCGAATACTCCAGCTTTGGAGGTTGAGTGAAAAACTCGAAAATTATAAGTCGTTTGTGCAACAACTGATAATTAACAAGGGAAAAAATACTCTAGAGTATCACATTGATAGCTAAGTCTAAGTTGGCCAAAGCCTTTTACAAAAAGTCATCATGCTACGTCAACTTATTACAATTTACCCGTAGGATATGAACATGCAAAAAATTAAAAAATGGGCCAAAATTGGCCTTGAAAGGTCTTCTGAACTTCTGAGCAATGATAATGAACAAGAAACTTGTTCACCACTTCGGTGGCTCACTGGAAATCCACCTAAGTGCAACTTAGTGGATAACAATCCTCATGTATAAGATTGGCTTAGGAAAAAGAGAAAATGTCCAACTGCTGCATCATGGTAGCCCAGCAACAATGTATGTGATAACAAAACCTTCTCATTGACAAACTTCAAAAGATCATTTTCTTCTAAGATAAGAAGAACCCTAGACTTCCATGAGCTGAAGTTGGAAGTCCCATCAAGTCTATCTTCAACTGTCATGCCAATCATCTTGATTGCAAAATTGGACCAGAAACCCTAGCAGGACCTAGGTAAAATTTGAAGTTTGGTTACTTGCAAAATTGATTCCACAGATAGTTGCGCCTTATCAAGGCGAGTTGGAGCAAGGTAAGATTGAGCTAAAAGTGTGGATGGAAGGGCTAGATCCAAGGAGCCCTAGGTCTTGACCCTGACAGTATTAGGTCAAAAAATGAAACTTCACCAATTTGAATTTGGCTTCCACAGAAAGATACACCCTTTTAGGGTGAGTTTCTCTATGCTCCTTTGGAGATGATCTGAGATTGCAAACACTCCAAAAAGTGGAGCCCTAGTTTCCGACGATGGCTTCTTTTAGCACTGCTATGATACCATGTTAGATTTTCATAAAGTTAGCAACACAACATTTATAGGATCACTAAAATAATAACTAGGCACATAAACGGTGTTGAATATGGAGCTCGTTTAACCATAGTGATGATCTATCACCTCCCAACCATAGACAATACAAAACTATTGTCTCCCCCGAGCTTACACCTTCCAATAGAGATAAAATGTCCAGAGATCAATGTACATCCAGATAGTAGTAGCATAAACCTCAAGAAACATAAGAGAAACATCTCCTAAGATGGAGAACCCCAAAACAGTCTTCTTGTAGCAAAGCGAACTTCTTCCTTCACTTGGAGCGAACTTGCTTGTTGCTGGATGATGAAAATGAGAGGAGGCGCCTTCTATTTATACTTTAAGTTGCTGATCTTTTAATTTTTCAATTGGGGTCGACTTGTCTCCTTTACTGGGGCCTACTTGTCTTCTTTTGTGTGTAAACTTGTCTTCTAGATAATTCTTCTGGGGCCGACTTGTGAGAATGTGCCTCACGCAGCTACTACAACAACAATTTCTAGAAGTGTAAGTAAATGGAAGGATCTGATCTCCACTTCTTGAGTCTTTCCATGTGTTTGCTATTTATTTACATGGAAATAGGTTGATACCATAACCAACTTACTAACTATCTATGCGAACTATGTCACTAGATGACTGGTCAACTAGCAATGCTGGCATCCTAGCCTATCTGGCGAACTAAGTTGACTCATATAAGTCAACCATCTAACACTGTCACCAAACCTTTCTCATTCAAATTAACCAGCTCAAAACTGAATAAAAAAATTATTCTACATCTACTAGTTAAATACACATTCCAGGTGAACAGCCTAGGCAGTTACCTAATTACAAGATCTGTGTGGCCCTTGATGACTTTTTTTGTCTCTCACCACTGCCATAGAGACCAGCTGTCGCTGCTGCTAAGAATGCTTAATTGACTTTATCTGAGAATACTAGTTGCATTTATCTTTGAAATCCACATTTGCAAAGTGGCCCTTAACAAGATTAGTGTAATAAGCATTAGAGTCAAAGAGACAAAAATGTCTATAAAATATAATATAATATTGGATAATTGACAAGATTGATAAGATGATTACAATGAGGATAGCCCCAAGTATAAATATACTCCAAGGGTCATCTCTATGAAGAGTCATGCCTTTTCATTAGTAGGTTCTTTACCTTTTATTATTCATATAAAGTAGTTAATAATAATAATAATAATAAATTTTTAAGGTCACCGCCAACCAAGACACCAATTGGTGTATGAGACCCCCTTGTTTGTGGGACAAGGGACCCCCCTCTGCGCAGTGATTTAACTGCTAAAGTCTACAGAGGTGTACATACCCTACCCCCCTTTGGATTTGAACCTGTGACCTCCTAGGAGGAAACACATGCTCTTAACCATTATTATCATCTTTGTTATTATATCCATTATGATTTATCCTCATCACAATTAGATAAACATGATGTAACGACACTGGTAATTATGCAATTGGTGACTTCATTCATGTTAATTGATGCTAACTGTGTGTAGCTGACCAGCCACACCAGTAGTCTGATTACAGCTTGACTATGATTTGACTACTTACTAATTCACTGTAATGTTTGGCCATAAAACAATGGGGCAATATCAGTGAAATACATGAGAAGATTAACTACAGGCATCTGCAAGGAAAATGATTGATCATGAACATTTTAGTGTCATGTATCCATATGTTTAGAGGCCATTGTCAAGATGAATCTGACAAAGTAAAAATGGTTTTTCCATTTGTTCAATGCAGAAGTGGCTGTGATGGCATCTGTTGCTTTTCTTGTAATCTTGTTCAGCATACAGAGGTTTGGCACTAGCAAAGTGGGACTTGCCTATGGCCCAGTTCTGTTCATATGGTTTCTTTCCCTTGGGCTGGTTGGTCTCTACAACATTCTTTCATATGACAATGGTGTTTTCAAGGCATTCAATCCAGTCTATATCTATTACTTTTTTTCAAGTAATCCAGATCGAGCATGGTTTTCTCTTGGCGGCTGTCTGTTGTGCATAACAGGTGATTGAAACTGAAACCTACTTTTCTAGTCTGTGCTGTGTCTCTGTATTGAATAACTAAAGTCTGAAATCACCTATAAATTTCACACTAATATTCTGATTCACAGGAGCTGAAGCAATGTTTGCTGATTTGGGTCACTTCTCAGTGAGATCTGTCCAGGTAAGCTTAGAGCATAGAGAAGATCATTTTAGAGCATGACAACTTCAGGTTACTGTAAAGGTTTATTTCCGAGTGCCAATAATTTTCTGTAAAGGTTTCTTTTGAGTGGGCATACTTTTGTGCATTTTTGCCTTGAAATGCTAGTATAGTCTTATGAATAAATGTTGGGTGCAGATAGCCTTTACATTTTTGGTGTTCCCATGTCTGTTACTGGCGTATATGGGTCAAGCTGCATTTCTCATAAAAAATCCAAGCATGGCAGAACGTGCATTTTATGCTTCAATTCCAGGCAAGGTTCAATCATTTTCTATATTAACAACATGCATGGGCTTTGTAGCGTGTTTTTCATGAATTATAAGCATGTTTCGAGACTGCAAAATCATTCATATACTTGCAATGCATCATAGGTTCTTCTCTTCTTAGCAGTTATTACTCATAATTGCAACATGTGGCTGTGCTTGTCTAGATAGTTCAGATTCCCTTTAGACTGATGAGCAGATATATTTTTCACATTCAATTCATTCAGCTGGTGCATTCTGGCCAATTCTTGTGCTAGCAACTACTGCCGCTATGATTGCAAGTCAAGCTATGATTTCAGCGACATTTTCATGTATCAAACAGTCGATGGCTCTTGGTTGCTTCCCCAGGCTTAAGGTCATCCACACCTCAAAGCGGTTTATGGGTCAAGTCTACATTCCAATCATAAACTGGTTCCTGATGATTTTTTGCATCATTGTAGCTGCCACCTTTAAGGGCACAAACGAGATAGGAAATGCATATGGTAAGTCTTATACAAAGACAAGAATTTGGTTTATTTTTACTAACACTAGTCAGCATTTACTAGCATACAAAATTTACAGCATCATCACAGAATAATCTCTCATGCAATGAGGCAAATTTTATGAAAAACAGCTAGTAGAACCATGAAATGAATATCATTCTTAGTACAACCGTGCTGACATAGAGACATGTTGCAGGAATTTCTGAGGTGGGAGTAATGATGGTGACGACAGTGTTAGTGACTATTGTCATGCTTCTGATATGGCAAACCAACCTATTCTTGGCACTTTGTTTCCTGGTTTTTTTTCTAACCATTGAAATAACTTATTTTGTAGCTGTATTGATGAAAGTGAGTGATGGTAGTTGGATCCCATTGGTTTTCGCTTCCTGCCTCCTCTTTTTAATGTACATTTGGAACTATGGAAGTGTCTTAAAGTATCAAAGTGAAGTCAGGATGAAAATCTCAATGGATTTGATGCTAGAACTGGGTTCCAATCTTGGCACAGTAAGAGTTCCTGGAATTGGGTTGGTCTATAATGAACTCGTTCATGGAGTTCCAGCAATATTTGGGAATTTTGTAACAAGTCTCCCAGCTATACATTCCACCATAATCTTTGTATGTATAAAGTATGTTCCAGTTCCTGTTGTGACGCAAGGTGAGCGCTTTCTCTTCAGACGAGTCTGCCCAAGAAACTACCACATGTTTCGCTGTATTGCAAGGTATGGTTACAAAGATGTCCGGAAGGAGAATCATCAAGCCTTTGAACAACTACTTATTGAAAGTCTTGAAAAGTTTATTCGTAGAGAGGCTGAAGATTTCTCATTGGAGAGTGACGATGAGTATACTTCAGAATCAGAAAATGAAGCAAAAAATCCTAAACTACTAGGAGAAATTAGCTGCAGCCCCGATTCCCTGGAGGCACCCCTAATGAGGAATTACAGGGGTTCAGGGAATTTCTTTGCTCCTCCAGAGCCACTACCAGAAGCCAGTACCTCATCAGGGTTGCCCACAAGTATTGTGCCTATGGATGATCAGAGTCTTGAGTATGAGCTTTCATCCATGCATAAAGCCAGAGAATCAGGAGTTGTATATCTTTTGGGTCATGGAGATATTAGAGCTAGAAAGGATTCTTGGTTTATCAAGAAATTGATTATAAATTACTTCTATGCTTTTTTGAGGAAAAACTGTAGAGCAGGCATTGCAACTCTACGTGTTCCTCACACCAATCTTCTGCAGGTTGGCATAACTCACATGGTGTGAAATCTTGAAGGTATGGACTTTAATCTTTCCTGAAAAGGTCAGCAAAAGAATGCTTCTGCATAGGACGTGATGGGGGAAATAGAGAATCTGGTGACAGAAAGCACATTGAAATATAACAATGAACTGCACATCGGATTTGCATCTGCTGCTACAGAAACCACGTCTAACTGTATTTGAGAAGAAATCACTCAGATTTTGATTATAGGATATGGCAGTTCTGACGAATGCAGCGTTTGGTACTTGTAGTATATTGATATTCAATTTAATTGTCTTCAGTGTTTCGGTGATCCTCCAATACTCCCTCATCTGTTGATGATGCAATTGCTAGCCTGAACAACTGATATCTATCCATACTTGAGGCTTTCTTTGATTTGAATTTCATGGCAGAGTCCAAAGAAAAAGTGAAATCAGTTTATTTATGATTTGGAAATCCGTTTTTAAGCCTTTTTGTTTTTTTCTATTTTCTCTGAATGCTTCATAAGTTTATCTAATATGACATATAGAAGATATCTTTGGATAGAGAAGGAATTTGTATATGATGTCTCAATACTAACAGAAGTTGTCAAGAAATAATCAGTTGGACAGAATCTAAATTGTTGTAAGTAGTGCATTATTAGGAGTTCTGTGGGCATACTGAAGGTGTCTGCAAAAGTATTCTCACACATTTCTATATGTTAGGTATACACAAAATGGGTTTGAGGTGAGAAGTTGCAGGGGCTTAGACAAGAAAATTTTGTTCATATGTTAGGTGTACACAAAATGGGTTTGAGGTGAGAAGTTGCATGGGCTTAGACAAGAAAAGTTGTCTCCGTTTCCAACATCTTATCTAAGTAGATAATCCTTGATACTCACCTGCATAAGCTCAACAGCGTTACTTCACATTTAATCATTTCAACCAAATGTGAAGAAGTGAAATCCGATATAATGTCAAAATAATGTGAACCAATTACAAGACTTGTGAATCCATATTCTGGTTAGTACCACCAAAAATCCAACAAATGCCTAAAACAATTTGCCATTTAGTTCTTTAATTGTTTCCATTATGTTAACTTAATGATAGTGGATTAAGTTATTAACAAGCACTTTAGTAATAATTGAAATCTACGAAAGAGAAGTTGTGCAACCTCTCTCATCTCTCCTAAAGGAATTTCTGAAATATTGAATAATATACGAAGTACATTTTTTCTCGCTTCTGTGCTTCCCTCCTTCCTGTATGTAAGCCTGATACTTTATCATAGCCAGGTTTAGAGGAAGCCAAGGTAAGAATATTTGATCATTTATTACAATTATATCTGGTAGAGATCATTTATTACAATTAAGAATATTTGAGATTAATTGAAGGCAATTGACAGAAAAATGGAAGAAGAAGATTTAGTAACCATAATATTGAAGGGTTTGATTTCATTTTGTGAAAACATTGAACAATATGATAACTTTTGAAGATTTAGTAACCATAATATTGAAAGGTTTGATTTCATTTTGTGAAAACATTGAACAATATGTTAACTTTTAAGGTTATTCCAAAAGTTTTTACAACATGCTTGGGGTGTTTCATGTGATGTGGGGCACATGGTGTGCTAGCTGCCCTCGGTTTTACCAGGATTGACATACACATTTGAGATGGCTTACTCATGAATTGCTAGGCTTTGATTTGATGCTTATGTGGCACACTTCCTTAGGAGGACGAAGGCATATGTGGCAACTAACTTTCTTCAAGTGGGCACACATGGAGCGTGATACTGCATTGTGCATAATACCATCGGCATCGGTGTGTATTTGTGCACCATCGACGCTGGTGCATTACCTATAATAATAACCTCTAATGCTATTAATCACATTAGATGCATTGGGAAGTTAAATAAATGAAAGGTATTGGTAAATCATATATAAAGTGTATGCATAGGAGCTATGATACATATAAAACACACATCTAGAAGTTTGTATAAATGGAAGGCGCCAATGCATCACATTTAAATTGTATGCACTAGTGCTATAATACAATAAAATGCATCGGTGCGCGTGTACTGTTGGTTTCAGTGTGTTAATGTGAAGGAAAATCATGTGCTATGAATCATATTACATGCCTTTAGGGTTATATAAACGAAATGCACTGATGTATCGCATTTAAATGGTATGCATCGGTGCACTTGTTTGTGAAATGTATTGGTGTGTGCCATTTTAAGAATCGTGTTGGAAATAATGACGAAATGAGTTGGTCATGAGCTCATCATTGAACCGCTATAGATCATTATTGGAATAAGGTTCCTAGTTTGTTCTAGGTTGTATTAACTAAATTTAGACATCTTAGATCCACTATTCGTAGATCTAGAGGATCCGTTTATTCCTATATATATGTACTGTCTTTCTATGATAATATAACAGTTTTTATGAGTGAATAAATGTCTACTTTCTCATTTCTTAACATGGTATCAGAGCAAGAACAACCTTGGCTTTCTCATGAGAGGGGCATTGATCAAGCAAATACTGCAATTTTAATCCTCCGTAAATATGTAGGAGTAGGATTAGAGTAGTGTAGGTGAGAGTAGATTGTTTATGCATTTGAATTTTGTGTGTCTGTTTCTGTGTGTAATAATTCTGCTATCGGGGAATTGTGTAGTGCATTGTCTACACCTTCCTTGTTCGTTGTTGACGCCCGTGGGAGATTGCTCCTATGTTTGTGGCATTTTAGATATTCTTTTGTTCAGATCACTACACCTCAGATCAATATATAGATTTAGATTGTTATTTGAAGAGTAGACGGAGAGTTCCAGATCTTCACATTTATGTAACCTATGTTGGAAAGAGCATATCCCTTTGGCCATATAAAGGGTGTTTTTTTGGCCTTATAAAGGGCGGTGCATTCGCTCCCAGTGGATGAAAAGTGAGAATGGCTACTGAATTTATTGATGGAAGAAGTCTAGAAAAACGAGGTTACACATTATATAATGTTACAAATGCAATAGGCGTGTTAATCAACTTATCCACGATAATTCATGTTGCGAATTGTCTGGCTGCTAGCAACACACATAAATGAGTTGAGTGTACATAGAGGCATTATCCGTGTTGGTGATAGCTAGATCCGGTGGAATGGACCTAACCTTCCAATAGTTTTGACAAGGAAACAATCGATTCAACTTTCGAGGGAAGGATATTTTTGTTTATTTTTCAATTGAAGAAACTTCATTTCCCGTGCTCTTAGCGTCATTCCCCAAAGGTTTCTAGTGAATCCAAGAGTCACTATTTGATTGCTCAATGAAAGTAACATAAACGCATCTCATCATCCCTTAATCATAATCTAAAATTAGTGCATTTGATTGTTATTGTGCTTTTCTTGTAGAGCAAAGTTTCCTGATAGTGCTCCATCATTTACAATCTAATTCCATTGGGATGTGATTGTAGTGGTGACGTCTTGGAGAATAGGTTGTGTGAGATTGCTTTTTCCAGCATATTGCTTCAATAGTGAAGTATGCAGTAAATTTTGTTTTTGACATATTTTAGTTTTTATAGAAAACAAGAATTGATTTCTTAGTTTGAAGGGGTATTTTCGAAAGAACCAAAGGTGCAACAGACGCATTTGCATCTTTAGAGGGGGGATCAAGTGCAGGTTCAACTCAATATGAACAGTTGTTTAGATAGTTCGAGAGTTGTGAATCTTGGGAACAATCCCTCATTAGTTGTTGAGACATGCATGTGGATTGCAGTTTGCTAATGAGGTTATGAGACGTATGTGTGAGTTGTCTAGTAACTGACTTAAGGAGATCCATGATTTGGGAGTTCTGGGAGGTGGAATATGGGAACATAGGAACTACACCTTTCCGAAGGTTACGAGGAAACTTGATGGAGTTCAACCTAGTCCAAGAACTACTTTCTAAAGAATGTTTTTGTTATGTTTCTTGTTGTGCTTAGTGAGTATGTGTTTACTTTTAATGAGTTTTGGTTTTAATAATGTAAGCATTAAGAGGGGGTGTTGGAGTTATTGCTTACATTTCTGTAATAAGATCTCAATCTATGAGTGATCAGATTTGGTTGTTTGTTGTTGAGCACTCACTTCTCCATCAAGGGGGAGTGTTGGAAATAATGAAGAAATGAGTTGGTCATGAGCTCATCATCGGAACCACAACAAATCATTATTGGAACAAGGTTCATGGTTTGTTCTATGTTGTATTAGCTAAATTTAGACGTCTAATATCCACTATTCACGAATCTAGAAGATTCGTCTATTCCTATATATATGTATTGTCTTTCGAAGCTATTAGAACATTTTTATGTGTGAAGAAAGTCCTACTCTCTCATTTCTTAACATGCACCAGTGCTATAATACAATAAAACGCACTTGTGTGCATGTGTGTACTGCTGGTTTCAGTGTGTTAATGAGAAGGAAAAACATTGGTGCTATGAATCATATTACTTGCCTTGGGGGTTATATAAATGAAATGCATTGATGTATCACGTTTAAGTGGTATGCATTGGTGCACTTGTTTGTGAAATACATTTGTGTGTCATTTTAAGAATTGTGCACTGCTAAAATAACTTCCGCTATAACCTTTGGCCGCCCATATTTTTTATAATTATAATGCGCATCTGTTTAAACATTCTACAAAACAATTATTACCAATGATGAAGGTTTTAGTAGAGTTTTTTTGATAATATTTCCAAATCTTGTAACACTAAAACCTCGCCAAAAACCTCCGCTAGAAAGTGCTTTCTTTGTAGTGGTGGACACAATGTTGGATTTTGAGAACACTATTGACTTGTTTTTGTATTACTTTATTGTACAATTTGGTTGCAGTCTTTATTAATACAAACTCCTAACTGTTCCTATTTTATTTGTTTTCTAGATTGAATTAATACACTTCAAATGACTACATCTATCACTTATAACAAATGTCATGACCAATATTTTTACTTTTATGGTCACAAATTACTCAACTTGTACTAGTGAATTTAGGCTTATAGAATTCAAGGACCACAATTGATCAACCTAGGGTCATATAGGAGCCTTATGCCTATAGTTGATTAATTTATTTCCTAGTAGACTAATTTGTCTCACATTGTAGATCAATTTACGGTTTGGGTTGCCAATACCTTTTATGGGAGTAGTAGAAACCTATTGCGAGCCGTTGGCTTCTTGTCCATACTATTTTATATTATTAACTTTGTTGTATCATTGTTTTGGCTAGTGTCATTATATAGAGGGTTGCTAATCATGATTTGGTGCAATGGTGTACCAAATAAATTGAACCAATTTGTTGGAATTGTTGGTGCAGACAAAATATAAAAGTACAATTCATGGAATTAAACCTAACTAAGCTAGTGACTTCCCTTAGCATGTCATCAATGGAAATCAAGAGACGATGGAGAAGAAAAACCTTCAAATATTCTTCTCTAAAGACTAGGTTTTGATGTAGCACAAGGGAAGGTGGATTTAAATGAAGGATCCTCCTTTATGAACATGCACAAAAAGATAGGAAATAACCAACACTATAGATCTCACATAAACCCAATTAGTTTGGATAATCAAGTATTAAATCCAAAGGGTAAAATATTTAAACATTCGAACATGCA
This sequence comes from Pseudotsuga menziesii, assembly GCA_001517045.1. Taxonomy (NCBI): domain Eukaryota; kingdom Viridiplantae; phylum Streptophyta; class Pinopsida; order Pinales; family Pinaceae; genus Pseudotsuga; species Pseudotsuga menziesii. Next base: position 209,183 of record LPNX010136504.1, on the reverse strand, counting down.
TTTCATGGGGTAGGAAAACAAGTACATTTTATGAATAGGAATGCAATCATGTGACTATGGAAACTAGGGCCCACACAATGGTGAAGAAATAGAAATGATAAAACAATTAACAATTAAAGAGTTTCGAGTCTCACACAGGGATGCTTTAAAGGAACCATACTTATTTGAAAGTGTAAAAATGTTGGCTAATTTTACCAATTCTTAAAATGCCAACTATAAAATGTTTGCTGATATTTTTCAAAAAACATTTTAATTTCGAAGGATTTTATCTCGTTTATATAATAATTTGGCGATTTTTAGGGTGAAAAATGTTTACCCCATCAAAATTGGGCGAAACAGAGCTTCAAAAAATGCAAAATGGTGAATCTTTTTTTGGAGAAAAACATGGAAAATAGCCCATGGGCTAAATTTCGCCCCTAAAATTATCCCTAGTCTCACAACTACATGATGGGAAAAACTAGTCAAATCCACGACGGTGAGTGATTTGGGGTGATGAGAATTTTTGAAAAACCTCAAATCCAACTAAAGGAAGAAATATTGGATTTATTCCCAATGGAATATCCATTCTATTAATTGTGATTTGGTGCAAGCATGTACCATATGCACTCTTTGAACACGGTTAGAATCACAAGTGTAGACAAAAAGAAAAAGTACAAATTATGGGTTGAACAAAACTAAGTCAATTACTTCCCTTAATATGCAAGCAATTGGATTTGAGAGATGAGGGAGAAGGACAACTTTCAAATATGCTTCTCTATAGACTAGCTTTTGATGTAGTGCAAGAAAAGGTAGTTTTGAATGAATGATCCCCCTCTATGAACTCACACACAAAGACAAAAAGCAACCAACACTACAAATCTTTCACAAAACCAATTAGTTTGAACAATTAGTATTAAATCCAATAGGCAAAATATTCAAACCATTTGAATATGCATTTCATGGGGGAAGGAAACCAAGCTTTGCATTAATTGGAGTGGAAGTAAGATTACAATAAAAGGATAATATCACCTTAAGCGATCTATGCATGTGATCCCCAAGCTCTCTCATCAAGGGGGCTCTTTCTTCTCTGGGGATCTCTCTTTGATCTTGAAGTGATTGGAAGTAAATATCTCCTTCATGCAACATAAGACTAACAATCTTAGTCTATGCATGTGCAACATAACCTTTCATTGATTGAACTCTTTTAACTAGTGAGAGAATCCTACATTTATAAAATAATTCTTAAAATATTCCATGGAGGGAAAGTGAATATGTTTTGCAAGTTCACCCATAAAATTCCCTTAGATAACTCAAGTACTTCATCATAGCTACCAAAATATGCATGCATTGATTGTTCCCAAGCTAAAATTTTGCATGGAAAGAATGTGACATTTGTTGGAGTGTGGAAATGTGTTGTTGACATATAATAATACAACATGATTAGTGGAGGATTACCCATGTAATTGGCTTAACAAATGAACTGTGTGCCACATAGTAATCTCTTTGGTCAACTATATACACTAACTTTGATCCTCCATAGATAACTTAATAATTTCTCATGATTTTATGCTTCACATGCTTCATTATATCGATATGTGATGATTGGTGACATATTTGGTGTAAAACCTTTATCTGTACAAACAAACAAAATCTGTGATAACAAGGGCATTGATCATATTGGTAAAGAATCAATAAGAAGACTCATCACCTTCTTACCCATGTTGATAGGATGTTGTATGATACCTAAGCTAATTATTTCTGATGCATGCATAACTTCTTTGTGGCTCAAAATTTGCAGTCAACGATGTATGTTAAATATATGATGCATGTAACATATGTGTATTATTTGTGGCACATTTATCACAATGTGGTTTATGTGGTGCTTATGGAGAAACAATTGATTATGTAGTTTAGTTGGCACAAGTATTGCGAGTGTGTCCATATGCAACTTATCAAACAAGTATGAGTTGTGTTGTTTTAGCCTACAATGTTGATATGGTCATATGATTTTATAATGATTTGACTAACAATAATGTATGTGGATTTTCATACAATGATTTGAAATTTCAGGATCTTTTTTAACCATTAATAATTCCATGTGAACTTTGTATGTTAAATACTCATAAACAAGCTTAAAAGATGAATTCTAAATGCTTAAACTTACACAAATAAGAAAATAAATAGAAAGGAAACCATGAAAATGATAGACAAGAGATGATAACGGAGTTCACCCCTCCTGGCTACGTCTTCGGGCCACTTCCAATGGGAATACCGATCTTATTAAGTCTTCAAAGCTTACAATAATGAGTTTCTAGAAATACTTCTGTTTTATGTCAGTAACTAGCAAAAACAGACAACACCACTACAATTCTCTCGAAATTTTGAGAAAAATGAATATAAACTCGACTAGGTTTGCCTGAGGCCTCCTTTGGCATGCAAATTAAGAAACTCTACCTGCATAAAAGACAAAACAATACAGATTCCATCTCGAAATCTGTGCCCATTAATGATTGTATGGACCTCAAGAATTGTGCCAAATTGCCTTGAGATCTGTGTCCAAGTTTCTCGAGATCTGTACAATTATCGTCTTGGGATTTGTGCAAAATTGTGGTCTCAACTTTATACTCTTGTACCCCCTCCATGGCCCTGAATGTGGTTTTTATAGTGGTTTTAGGTGGTTTTTTGGAGTGGGCCAGAGGGCCACGAGCCCATTCCCCCCCAGCCCCCAAACCCTCCAGCAAACTTGTTGCTGGAAATTCTCACCTCCTGCGGACAAGAGCTGTTTCCCTATATATGAATAGTACAGGTCTAGAACAAATGAGTGATAACAAGGATAAACACTTTCCCTAGAATTGATAGATATCTGGAATGAGTCTTTTATTTATCTTGCGGTATGATGCATTAGTCTTCTATGGTGCTAGATCTCCATAGATATACCCGCAATAATCACATCAAACAACAAACAAGATTAAAAGTACCCGAAAATGCTCTACAACTCTATATCAGTGACTAAAGAACCTGATAACAAAATGAGTGATCATAACACAATACATTTTATGGGAAAGAAACCATCATTGCATTAAGATGAAAGAAGAGAGATTATAACCATAATTCCTTAGTGTTGTGATGCCTCTTCACAAACCAAGTCTGGTCCTCAAAGCTCCAACTTGCCTTCTCTATGCTCACCCTAGATTCGGCCAAAACTTCAGTGCAACAACATAACTTTCCTCTCCCAAACCATGGGGGATGAGCTAGTATTTATAACCTTTAGGAGGATAGAGATGGTTGAGAAAATGGTGGATGAGGTGTAAGGGAGATCCTACGAGGGGGGATCTCGAGTCTAGGTAGTCCACAAGAGTAGGGATGGGGGTGCCACAAAGCTTTCCTTCGAGAAGCTTCATGAATCTTCTCTTTTTTCTTTTGAAACTCGAGCATTGCTCTTTCACTATGGAGACAAAGCGCTACCAGGGTGGAACAACTTATTGATCAAAGGATAAAGACAGTGGAACCGTTCATTTTCAAGAGATAAGAGGCATTACTAAAGAGGGTAACGCTTATTGCATAAAGGGAAGAGGCAGCGGTGGACTCAGGTATGAAAAATAAGAGTCTTGTCCAGTGTCCAACTTCACATTTTGGAGATTGAAGGCAATTTCTGATGTTTTGGGCCTCAACACATGATGGTGATGAGAATTGTGTGTAACAGAATCCACCCCAAAGCATGAGGCTAGAGGGATATGATATGCGAGAGATTTGTAAGAGCAAGTTATCACTTCGAGGAAAGAAATCACTTGATCGGAGATCATCATCAACCTAGATTCTGCAATACATCAATACTTTTGACTCATATCCAAATGACTCTTCATCATGGCTACAGACTAATACAAGGAAGATCCATATTAGAGGAAATTTCAACTCAAAATGAGCCTTTTAACCGTAATTCAAATTCCATGTCATCATGTGTTAGCCAAGGAAGTTTCTTTAAAATTGAAATACCGTATAGGTATTAAACAAATTTTTAATATAAATTTGGGGATAGGTATCATAAAAAAAACTATTTGTTTGTTCGTATTTTCAACATATTTCCCTGTGTTTTTATTCAAATTTCGATCAGGAGAGCTCCGTGGATGCGAAATTAAATTATGCATCTAACGAGCACCCACTCGACATACTTTTGACGGACCCCGCTACCCCCCAAAAAAGAAATACCTAAAAAAATGTGATGATATATTTCTTATTTTTGGGGTAGCGGGGTCTGTCAAATCTATGCCGAGTGGGTGTTTGTTGGATGCAGAATTTAATTTCGCATCCAGAGAGCTCTCCCGATCAAAATTTGAGGAAAATCATAGGGAGATATGTCGAAAATACGAACAAAAAAAAGTAGTTTTTTTCTTTTCTTCCTTCAAAATTAATAAATATTATTTTATTATTTTAACTATTATTTTATTATTTTTCTTAGGAGGCCCTTTTTTAGTTGCAATTTCCTCTAATGTGAGAGAGATGAATAAACATGGCTACTAGAATACAACGTAGATCCATGTGAAAGAGACTTAAACTTGGACATAGCTACCAAGCATAAAATGTAGATCTATGTCGTATGGAAGCAAATTTGAGCACAACCACAACCATACAAATGTGGATCCATGCTAGGACTCATACAAACACTCCATGGCAACCTGGGGAAAGACATGATCGCTTAACAAATATCCATGTGATTACAATGTCTTGATGTCGAACATGGTAGAAACCACTTGATTACTAGTTAATGATGAGAACCGTTAACAAGTACGAGAGAGATCACCATTGATTTCGATGATTCCCAAGGTACCCTAGTACAATCTGTTGGGTGTGAATAGATGATTTGATGTCAAACACTCAGTCGAATCATTCGATCAAAGGTCAATGATGTGAACCTATGTCAAAAGCGAGAGAATCTATCATTAATGCATAGAGATCTCAAGGTACTAACTTGTTTCTAAGACTAATTCCTGGATGATGAGCTGAAGTTGACAGGAATAGTTTCATCGAAGGAGGGACATGATGAATCCACATCGACGATGCGAAACTTGGAACAAAGTTCTGGAATTTTGAGTATGATGTAACCATAGGACTGACTCAAAGGTAACTGACACAAAGGTTTAAAATGTAGAGGTAAAATCCCAACATGACTTTTCTTTGAACATTGGATGGCACAAATGAAGACTTGGTAGCATTGACTTGACCAGGAAGATACCAAAACATAATGCGGTTGTGGACGATGCATTCTTTGAAAGACTCAAAGGAGTTACATGACTCATGAAAGTGGATTGACTTGGAAGCAAGCTGAATACCCAATTGACAGAATGAAATGCAGAAAAGTGCCATGTTCAAAGGTGACTTTAAATAACCACCATTTATTGCAAATGAGATGGTTCCATTCCCTTAATTTCCCCATCATGATTGATGAGTGCCTCTTTTCATTTTTACGAGTTCAAAGAGGGAAACAAACACTCGTTGTAGCTTATCCTAAGATAAGCCCATTCTCATATGTTTCACGAACCTGAGAAAGGAGAGGTTCATTCCAAAAAGAGGGTCTCTCAGTGTTTAATTTAATGATTTCATTGAAAGTTAACTCGATATCGTTCATGTTTAGAGAGTCTGAACGAAACAGAAAGAAGACTCCAAAGGTTCCTTTTTCGTATGATTTAGTCTCTAGGGCCCGAAAAAGTATAAAATAATTCCCAAGAGAAGTCTTCTAGTTGAGATCAACTAGAGTGTTCATTTTTTGTAATTAGTCAATCCAAACCGAAAAAGAGATAAACTATTGTCGGAAAGACGACTCTTCAACTTGACGATCTTTTCACATTTAAGGAGTCCAAAAAGAGCTTAAAGAAGACTCCATTAGGGTTTATTTTCGCGATGAAGGGGTTTAATGAGTCTGAAAAGAAGCGAAAGTTGACTTGGAAACAAACTTACTCATAACCAAAAACTTTTAACGTTCATCTCGTGCAAAATTTTTTAAAAGACTATTAGATCTCCAAAATATTTAAAAACCTAGTTTTTAATGATTATGTAAAAAGACATTTTATTAAAAATAATTAAAAATGATTAAAATAATAATAAAACCCAAAAACATTTCATATAAAAACCAATGAAATAGTAAAAAACATACCATTTCACTATTTACCAAGTTGGAGAGCTATTTGGAGCCATTTGTGTGCAGACTTCAGGCAAGGATTCCAGAGACATCAACCGTCTGTTTCTCGGTCCGTCAACTCCAGGTAAGAGCCAAACCTATTCCCAACATTTTTATGGTTGCATTTTCCCTTTCCATGCAAATGTTTTGAGGTTTGGAGGTTTTTATCCTAGGGTAAAAATTGCTTGCAGGGTAACGCTCTTTCCCTTTACGGGAAAGGTGGTGCTCGAGCAAAAGCACGGTTTTCATGTCGATAAAGGAGGTTCCACTACTCTGTCTCAAAGAGATAGAGGCGATGCCGCAGGATGCTCCCAAATGAAGAATGTCCAAGCCAAAAGAGTGTCTTTAAAGTATTTTTACTGGTTGATAATGCATTCTAATACTTCATTTTTTATTTTTGGCAGGTCACTTTGGTCAAAATGGTTGTGTGGAAGGAGAGGCAACATGAGGATTATGATGTTAGGGTTGGAGCATATGCTGGTTCTATAGTTTCTTTACGGGGTTGTGGCCTCCTAAAATTCTTCCATGTTCCAAGCATGAGGTATCATGTGAGACTACTGGAATATATACTAAGAATGTGGAACCCAGAGACAAAACAATACATATTCCATCTTGAAATCCGTGCCCATTAATGATTGTATGGACCTCGAGAAATATACCAAATTTCCTCGAGATCTATGTCAAAGTTCCTCGAGATATTTACAATTATCGTCTTGGGATTTGTGCAAAATTGTGGTCTCAACTTTATACTCTTGGACCCCCTCCATGGCCCCGAACGTGGTTTTTATAGTGGTTTTAGGTGGTTTTTGGGAGCGGGCAGGAGGGCCATGCGCCCATTCCCCCCCCAACCCCCAAACCCTCCAACAAACTTGTTGCTAGAAATTCTCACCTCCTGCGGACATGAGCTGTTTCCCTATATATGAATGGTACAAGTCTAGAACAAATGAGTGATAACAAGGATAAAACCTTTCCCTAGAATTTATAGATACCTGGAATGAGTCTTTTATGTAATATGCCAAATCCTGATATTTTTTATTTCTATGCAATTTTACTAAAATAACCGGGCATGCAAACTGCCATGCAAAATTTTCCTATTTTATAGCTGAAATTAGGGTTAGGGTTTGCAGGATAGAATGAACACTTACCACTGATAAGCCGACTGAATGTGCTCTAGAGAGAATACGCATGCAAGATGAGCTGAGCTGGTGAAGAAATAACCTTGTTTCTGCTGCAATACCCCCGTATGGATGAATCAAACAAGTGTGACGTTTTTGCTGAAGGGATAGTTAGTTTCAGCTGGAAATAAGTCAAAAGGAAGGTATGCCAGTGTCGAAGAGGATGGTCGGAGCATGCAAGGGTTTTGACCTCCCAAATGCCCTAGCGAATTGATCTCCCAGTATGTTGCTCATGCCCCCACAACCCTGTAAACTGCTGCTAGTTGCCCCATATGGACAAACTGATAGCTGATAATCACCCAATGTAGTAGAGTGATCCTATTAGTCACGGATGTAGGCCGCATGTGGTAGAAATATAGTGATCCAAAGTCCTGGTGAATGACTAGGGTTTTCCCAGCTAAATGCCTCTAGTTGTACGGATGAATCTGCAATAACCTTCAGACTTATACTAGAATACTGAATAATGATGAATGCAATAGATACGGTGACAAACCTGGATGGTTTATCCTGAAGGAGACTAGGGCAGATGTCTCACTGCCGAAATCCCGTTAGCTGAAGATGCCGTCTCCAACCCCAATTGTTGTGGCTGCACGTTGTGCTGCTTCTCAAGAGCTCCAAAATAATAATAATCCAAACATGAAGTCTCCATTCACTTTATATTTCTTTTATAACTTTCAACTACGAAAACCCTAAATTTGACCTAATTAGGTCACTTTAACTTCTAATTTGTAGTTGACTTGCATGCATGTGCATGGAGACTTAAATGGGTGCATGCATCATTAAATAATGTTTAGATGTCATGCATGCTGATGGCCTTTGGATCTGGTGGCCCTCTTTGACCTAATGGTGATATCATATTGATGCCCTAGATTTTCTGTAGATGACATCAGTCTTCAGTTGATTCCCTAACTGTCAGTAACCGCTCGAACCCATAGGAATCACATAGGTTAGCGGTTTTGGTCCTCAATACCTAATCAAATGAGGACATTGCATTTTATCTATCCTGTAGTATGATGCATCAGTATTCTATGGTGCTAGATCTCCATAGATATACCTGCAATAATCACATCAAACAACAAACAAGTTCAAAAGTACCAGAAAATGATCTACAACTCTATATCGATGACTAAGGAATCTGATAACAAAATGAGTGATCATAACACAATACATTTTATGGGAAAGAAACCATCATTGCATTAAGATGAAAGAAGAGAGATTATAACCATAATGACTTAGTGTTGTGATGCCTCCTCACAAACCAAGTCTCGTCCTCAAAACTCCAACTTGCCTTCTCTATGCTCACCCTAGATTTGGCCAAAACTTCAGTGCATCAACATAACTTTCCTCTCCCAAACCATGGGGGATGAGCTAGTATTTATAGCCCTTGGGAGGATAGAGATGGTTGAGAAAATGGTGGATGAGGTGTAAGGGAGATCCTACCAGGGGGGATCTCGAGTCTAGGTAGTCCACAAGAGCAGGGACGAGGGTGCCACCAATCTTTCCTTCGAGAAGCTTCATGAATATTCTCTTTTGAAACTCGAGCACCGCTTGTTCACTATGGAGATAGAGCGTTACGAGGGTGGAACCGCTTATTGATCAAAAGGTAAAGGCAGTGCACCTTTCATTTTCAAGAGACAAGAGGCGTTACTGAACATGGTAACGCTTATTGCATAAAGGGAAGAGGCGGTGGTGGACTCAGGTATGAAAAATACGAGTCTTGGCCAGTGTCTAGTTTCACATTTTGGGTATTGAAGGCAATTTTGATGTTTTGGACCTTAGCACATGATGTTGACGAGAATTGTGTGTAACAGAATCCCCCCTAAAGCATGAGGCTAGAGGGATACGATATGTGAGAGATTTGTAAGAGAATGTTATCACTTTGAGGCAAGAAATCACTTGATCAAAGATCATCATCAACATGGATTCTGCAGTACATCAATACTTTTGACTCATATCCAAATGACTCTTCATCATGGTTGCAGACTAATACAAGGAAGATCCATGAGAGAGATGAATAAACATGGCTACTAGAATACAATGCAGATCCATGTGAAAGAGACTCAAACTTGGGCATAGCTACCAGACATACAATGTAGATCTATGTCGTATGGACGCAAATTTGAGCACAACCACAACCATACAAATGTGGATCCATGCTAGGACTCATACAAACACTTCATTGCAACCCGGGGAAAGCAATGAGTGCTTAACAAACACCCAAGGTCTTTGTCTTGTCTTCCACAAAGTACGATTCTATCCATGTGATTACAATGTCTTGATGTCGAACATAGTAGAAACCAATTGATCACCGGTCAATGATGAGAACCGTTAACAAGTGTGAGAGAGATCACCATTGATGTCGATGATTCCCAAGGTACCCTAGTACAATATCCTAAGTGTGAATAGATGATCTGATGTCGAACACTCAGTCAAATCTTTCGATCAAAGGTTAATGATGTGAACGTATGTCAAAAGCAAGAGAATATGTCATTGATGCATATATATCTCAAGGTACTAACTTGTTTCTAAGACTAATTCCTAGATGATGAGTTGAAGTTGACAGGAATAGTCTCGTCGAAGGAGGGCCATGATGAATCCCACATCGATGACGCGAAATTTAGAACAAAGTTTTGGAATTTTGAGTATGATGTAACCATAGGACTGAATCAAAGGCAACTGACACAAATGTTTAAACTGTAGAGGTAAAATATCAACATGACTATTCTTTGAACATAGGACGTCACAACCGAAGACTTGGCAACATTGACTTGACTAGGAAGATACCAAAACATAATGTGGAAGTGGACGATGCATTCTTTGAAAGACTAAAAGGGGTTACATGACTCATGAAAGTGGATCGACTTGGAAGCAAGCTGAATACCCAATTGACTGAATGAAATGTAGAAAAATGGCATGTTCAAATGTGATTTTGAATAACTACCATTTATTGCAAATGAGATGGTTCCCTTCCCTTAATTTCCCCATCATGATTGATGAGTTCCTCTTTTCATTTTTATGAGTTCAAAGAGGGCAACAAACACTCGTTGTAGCTTATCCTAAGATAAGTCCATTCTCATATGTTTCAAGAACCCGAGAAAGGAGGGGTTCATTCCAAAAAGAGGGTCTCTTAGTTTTTAATTTTTTCTGAGTCCATTGAAAGTTAACTCGGCATCGTTTATGTTTAGAGAGTTTGAACAAAAATGAAAGAAGACTCCAAAGGGTCCTTTTTCATATGATTTAGTCTCTAGGGCCCAAAAAAGTATAAAATAATTCCCAAGAGAAGTCTTCTAGCCGAGATCAACTAGAGTGTTCATTTTTCATAATTAGTTAATCCGAACCAAAAAAGATATAAACTACCATCGAAAAGATGACTCTTCAAGTAATTTTACAAGTGTGAAGAAGGCAAGTTCGCTCGATGATATTTTCACATTTAAGGAGTCCTAAAAGAGCTTAAAGAAGACTCCATTATGGTTTCTTTTCATGATGAAGGGGTTTAACAAGTCTGAAAAGAAGCGAAAGTTGACTCAGAACTTTGGTACTGGGTTTAAAGAGCACGACCAAAATGTCGAAATTAGCGCTCAACGACTTTTTCTGTTTTATGGAAGTACGAAAAAGTAAAAACTCATAACCAAAAAAATTTAACTTTCATCCCCTGCAAAAACTTTTAAAAGACTATTAGATCTGCAAAATATTTAAAAACCTAGTTTTTAATGATTATGTAAAAGGACATTTTATTAAAAATAATTAAAAATGATTAAAATAATAATAAAACCCAAAAACATTTCATATAAAAACCAATGAAATAGTAAAAAACATACCATTCACTATTTACCAAGTTGGAGAGCTATTTGGAGCCATTTGTGTGCAAACTTCAGGCAAGGATTCCAGAGACATCAACTGTCCGTTTCTCGATCCGTCAACTCCTGGTAAGAGACAAACCTATTCCCAACATTTTTATGGTTGCATTTTCCCTTTCCATGCAATTTTTTTGAGGTTTTGAGGTTTTTACCCTAGGGTAAAAATTGTTAGCAGGGTAACACTCTTTACGTTTGCGCGAAAGGGGGTGCTCAAGCAAAACATCGGTTTTCATGCTGATAAAGGCAGTGCCACCGCTCTATCTCAAAGAGACAGGGGCGATGCTGCAGGATGCTCCCAAATGAAGAACGACCAAGCCAAAAGAGCGTCTTTAAAGTATTTTTAATGGTTGATAATGCATTTTAATACTTCATTTTTTTATTTTCGCAGGTCACTTTGGTCAAAATGGTTGTGTGGAAGGAGAGGAAAAATGAGGATTATGATGTTAGGGATGGAGCAGATGTTGGTTCTATAGTTTCTTTACGGGGTTGTGGCCTCCTAAAATTCTTCCATGTTCCAAGCATGAGGTCTCATGTGAGACTATTGGAACCTAGAGCAGCAGCACTTTGAGGTGGGGGGCCATGTTCTTATCGTGGAAGTAGAGGACATCTACTTCCTTACAGGGTTATCCAGGCATGGGGCGCCAATCTCATTGACAGGTTCTGGAGTGGGAGATGTCACGACACAAGAGCTTATTGATTGTCACTATTTTCTGGGCACTCAGATGTTTGGGAAAAACATCCCCATCAAGGAAGTGATGGATTTTCCTCTCCAGACAGTACTTTTCACCATGCAGCAAGTTGCAGGGAGCTAAGGGGCTCATTAGGTGTCCCGAGCACACATGATTTACGCCTTGGAGGCCATGGCATCTACAATCTTTAACTGGCCCGAGGATTTACTTGGTGTCTTCAAGGAACAACTAACTAAGTGTCAGTAGGGGGAGTTGAATCAGTTTGGTTATGGCACCATCTTGGAATCCTTCTTCTTTGAGCAGGTACCTCATCTGACGCCATAGGTAGCTTTCATCAAGCTGAGAGCTTGAGACCCTCACATGCTGTGGTGGGTAGATATCATGGCCCACACTGGTGGCAGCGGGGCCAAGGTCAAGTATGGGAGCACATTTTTCCATTGGTTAGATGACCAACTCCTCATGGTCGAGGATTATGCATACGATGGTACTAACTTTAGAGGAGACCCTAATCTGACCTTACTGACAAGTTCCCAATGGGGCGATATCGGTAAAAAGAATACTCAAGACATTGATTAGTTTTGCATTTTAGGTTTTATAATTTTTATGAATAATAACAAGACCAAATATTTTCATGCAAATGTAGGAGATGCACGACCTGGGGGTTCAACCCCAATTGACCAGCAGGCGTGGGCCTGCTTCATACACAGAGGAGACGATGAGTTGACTGATTTGGACGAGAACCTCAACAATTTAACTCTTGACATTCCAGATGCTTCCATAGAAGAACTCCCAAGGAGGTACCATAGACATACAACTGGAGTATCAGGTTGATTTAGTCTCCTACTATGGAGGGTAGTGAGAGCCATCATGTGTTACCATGGGCATCACTAGTTATCCTACATGATGTAGACACTGAAAGCTATCTAACTTCAGTATTTTTGTCTTTTGTATATCTGAAATCCAACGTGCTTCAGTTAGGGTCTCGAGACCATTATTTTTGTAAAACACTTATGTATATATATATTATATATATACAGACTTATTTATGACGGCTTATCTATGTTCAAATGTGGAATGAAATTTATATGAGTTTTTATGTCTTTTAATGTTTATTTTATTTACAATGAAACATGTTTTATTTATCAAAAGTTATGTATGGGGAATATACCAGTCCAATATGTAATTGGCCAATGAGTCTGCAATGGTGTTATAAGACCTAGGAATACACTGATAAATGATTGATTCAAATGACCTTTCTAACAAACACACTCTTCAAAAAAGACAAAGGAGTGTAGGGTTTCAGATGGCATAGGCGTGGTTCAAATGAAAAACCACTAAATGTGAGTCCATGAAGAATACCAAGTGATCAATGTCCCGAGATGCAACCTCGGTCAAGAACCTATTACCACTTGATACTTGGCGATGTTATTGGTGGATGGACCTACACAAACCGCTCCTGAACTGACTAAGTCATGAGCCGAGGAATACAAAACCCAAGAAGCTGGAGCGAGGTTCAAGGTATGATGGTAAACACCATCAACAAAACCATAAAAAGCCATTTAATCTGCATAACCAAAACATGGTATAAATATTATTGATAAAAACTCAAAACCATATTGAAATACTAAAACCACACCAAAAAGTCAATCAATGTACAGATATACAAGGTACTATAACATAAATGACTTCAAGTATAGTACCTTTTTCAGGTACAACCCATTGCGAGGTTTCTCGAAAGGTGTCCCATCGTAATCTACAAGCTCATAGGATCCTTTCTCTAAAACTTTACTCACGATGAAAGGCCCATACCACATGGATTATAACTTCCCTTTATCAAGCTTGTCATGTTTCTGATCATAAGTTAGATCCATGCCATATTCATTAAACACACGAGGTTGAACGGATTTATCGTATTGAGCCTTGATGCGTTTTTTATGTGCCTCATTAGCCAAAGCAACATCTCTCCGATTCTCATCAAGATTTGTCAAATACAAAAACCGTTCTTCTTATGAAGAAGTGTTTGGGAGAAGCTCAAATGTGAGCTTGAGTGACGGGATCTCACATTCAATAGGTAGGACAACTTCCAGTCCATAGAACAACTGAAATGGTGTGAAACCAGTTGTTGTTTTAACCGAAGCCCTATAAGCCCATAGTGCAGAAAATAGAGTCAAGTGCCAGTTGGATTTATGATCTCCAACCATTCTACGCAACATAGTATTCAAAACTTTGTTAATGGAATCAACTTAACGATTAGCCTATGGGTAATAAGGATTTGAGTTTTCATGAGGAAAACCCTGTTGAGCACTCAACTTATCCATCTTCCGATTACATAAATGGGATTCATGATCAGTGACTATGACTTGCAGAGCTCCAAACCTAGCTATTACTTGATTAAAAAAAATAGGGCGACTGTCCGACCTATCCTTTGCATATGTAGGTGTTTCCTCAACCCATTTTGTAAAATAATCAATGGCTACAATGATGTAACCATGCCCCCCGACTGAGGTAGGATTACAATGCATAAAATCTATCCCTTATTTGGAGAAAGGGCCAATGACAATGACAGGGTGTAAAGGAATAGGGTGGGTGATTTTTTTCAGATAAAAAAGTTGACAGGGTGGGCACTTTTTAGTTTCCTCATGACAATATTGAATATTGATGGCCAAAAATACCCAACGCGAAGGATTTTTTGAGCTGTAGCCATCCCAAAGAGATGACCGCCACATGCTTCAGAGTGGAAATCATTCAAAACTTGTTCAACCTCTTCGTGTGTAAGACATCATCGAAGAATGGAATCAATACCACGATGATATAATGTTTCATTTAAAATGAGGTAATATTTTGCGTATTGATGGATGCGTTGGTGATCGTCACGGGACATATCAGGACAAAACCTTTGGGTCTGAAGATAGATGATCAGATGTCCATACTAGGGATTGATTGTGCTAATCAAGAACAAAAATTCATCCAGAAATGAATCATTGGGCTTAGCTTCCATGAGAGCACACGGAAGGTCACACATTAACTCCATGAAAAATAAGGACTTCTTGGAAGTATCCTTAGCGAACTCGAGCTCAAATTCCTGTAGGATGATGATCCAATGGGAATTCTTGCCCCCTAGTAATTGACGAGTCAAAATAATACACAAGGTTTTGATCAGCGAGAATAGTTGTAGTGCGTAGTAAAATGTAGTGACAGAATCTTTGCACATCAATGACCATGGCCAAAGCCAACTTCTCCACATGTGAATAACGAGTTTCAGAGTCAAGGAGACTCTTACTTAGGTAGTAAATCACATGCTCTTGGCCATTGATATATTCCTGCACTAGAACCATACAGATGGTAGTAGTGGAGGCATCAACATACAACATAAAGTCTTTTGAATAATTTGGGGGGTGCAACATCAGTAAATATGTCAGAGTGTGTTTCAAATTATTATAAGCTTGTTGGTCCTGGTTATCCCAAAAGAAAGAGTGTTCTTCTTTAGGAGACACATAACCATGCATTTTTTTTCTGCAAAGTTGCACACAAAATGACGAAGAAAGTTTTCCTTCCCTTGCAAACTTTGGAGTTCAGTGATATTAGTCAGGGTGGGTAAGGCCAAAATAGAAGCTATCTTCAAAGGATCTATCTAGATGCCATATTTGGAAACCATGAAGCCAAGAAGACGTCCAGTCTGAACACAAAAGACACACTTGTATGGATTAAGGCGAATGTCATAATGACGACATCGAAGGAAGATGTCCCTAATATTCCCTGGGCGATCCTCATGTTGTTGTGAATGAGCAGGGAGGTTGTCCAGATACGGTTTCACAATGTGTTTAATATCGTAAAAAGCGTAGGACATGGCGTGCTGGAATGTAGCTCCGGCATTTTTCAAATCAAAGGGTAACTTCCGATAGGAAAAGGTTCCCCATGGACAAATGAATGTTGTCTTATGCTAGTCGGCAGATCAAATTTCTATCTGATTATATCCAGAAAAGCCATCAATAAATGAGAAGATGACGCTCCCAACAAAATTATCAATGATTTGACCGATATGTGGAGTAGGAAAGTTGTACTTGGGGCAAGCCCTATTCAAATATCAAAAATCGATGCAAATCCTAATAGTTCCCTGTTTCTTAGCTGCAGGGACAATATTAGATACCCACTCAGTTAGCGGTACGGGATAAATAAAACCCTCTTTTAGAAGTTTCTCAACCTCGTCTTTTATTGCCGCAACCTTCCTAGGATGGACTTGATGTAGTTTTTTCCGGACTGGTCTCACCGTGGGGTAAGTCTTAATTTCGTGTACAAGGATGGACAAATCAATCCTAGGCATCTCTTCATACATCCAGGAAAAAACATCTCAAAATTCTTTGTGAAGAGCTCTATACTTTTCGGTTTCTTAAGTTGAATAGTTATGGCCTACATGAACGTGTTCAACAGTTCCGGTCTTCACTAATATGTCAATGGGATTTGTCTGAGTAACGTTCCACAAGTTTCCTTTGGAAACAGTGCCTTATAACAGTACAGGTGTGTGAGTATTTTTGACAATATTAGAACTAATGAAAGAAACAAAATTGGGATCTTCTAGATTATCATTTGGAAGGAAAGAGGATCTATGATGATGATCTTCCCATATAGGTTCATCCACACTCATGATCTCCATAATAGAATCATCCGACTGGAAATTCTGCGAGAGATAATCTAGAGTGGGGAGAGGGGAATCTAACCATAGGGCAAGTGGTAGGGATCAAATGCCACTATATGATGATCATCATAGTGTTCATCGAAAACAGATTGAATAGCATCGTAAAGTGCTTCATAAGGGCCTAGAGAAGATGTCTCAACAACTTCTTTACCTCTATAACTGTGGCCGGTTATGGATATCATGTTCACAGTTGCCATTTCCGTACTAGGAGGGGTTGAGGGAAACACACCCATAAGGGTTGAATCTTTCAACATTATTACCCCAACTGATTGATAAGGTGGAGGGGATTTCCCTAGCATAGGAATATTGTTTGTAGTGGGGGCAGTGACATCTGGTGAACAAAAAGCGAGTTGATCGATGGTCATAATCTTCCATAAGTGAGGGAATTAGAGAGTACGAAAAACTGTCCAAGCAAAAACCGTCATAGAATTGAACCAGTTCCTCCACAATAGTAGATTGTAATCTAATGGAGCATCAACTACCTCCACTTGAATGGAAACATTATTTCCCCCAAGATTGACCGATAAGGCCTGTAACAGACCATGAGGTTGGAAACCTCGTTCGTCGAAAGCTTTGAAATTTGTGTGTGACTTCGTAAGTTTGGGAGAACCAATGGCTCTCTAGCAAGACACAAAAAATACTGAGGTGGAAGCCCCTTCATCCAACACGGTCTGATGGACCTTTCTCCCAACTACCTTGGTCGCGATTTGAAATGCGAGCTGGTGGGGTAATCTAGACTTGCAATTATCCACATTGAAATGAATCAAATTAGTGTTATCCAGGTATAAGGCCCCTAAATCTGTCAATAGGTGTTTGCACTGCGTAGGGAAACTTTGGAGTACCTTTGGGGTAGACATCACGCAAGGTTCTTGAGCCAAATATTCAATAACATCGTAGAATTGTGCAGCTCGAGCATTTGGATTGAAAACATATTTTCGGAGAGTTCTTAGGTGGGTGGAAAATCAAGTCGAGGTTAGGTTTCTTGATCGTAAGAGGGCCATTAGATGGAGGTGGAGGAGAAGAACTAGTAGAAGAGACTTTCTCAGAAGAAGTAATTTTGTCCTTCTTCTTTGTGAGTTTTTCATATGACTGACTATGAGTAGTCAAGCTAACAATTTTCGCGAACATCATTTGGATCTCTTCAGTAGAATTAGAGGTTCCTTGTGAAGACATATGATCAATAAACTGTTGTTGAGACAGAAAATGATCAGTGAGCACTGTCGGGGTAGGGTTTTTTTTCAAAAATTTACTAATTTATTCACAACGAGGAAACTCTTTCATGAAGTGATCACCACCACACAGTAGGCACAGATACTTAGCCTTCCTTTTAAATTTTTCCTCGTTCTTTGAGGTCGTAGTCTTGGGATTCTCCTGTTGGGTTTCATATTTTTTACCTTTTCCTTTTCATTTCTTTTTATTATCGGGTGTCTGCATACTTTGAATAACATTCACCTTGGAAGAAACTGTAGAAGCAGAAGGAGTATTAGTAGAAGTACTTTGTTGCTTAGCAGGTTTTGCTACTGACAGGGGCTGGATTGAACCTACAACCCCATCAACAGGATTTTTTGCAAGTGGCTTGGCAGGTTCTATGCTAGGACGAGGAGCTCGAGGGATCAAATCATACAAATTTATGGACTGAGAATAAACCAAGTCTAGATATTGAGCCCGAATAATAGCCTGCTCTTCAGTGACATCACTGCCCATAGCCACATCACAGGAAATGGGAGGCAACAAGGATTTCGTAAACCAATCATCCAACAATTGGTCTGGGATATGAGCTTTAATAAGTCTTCACTATCTCCTCCACTCATGAATATGATATGATATATGGGTGGAATTATTTTGACGAAGTGATGTTAAAATATCTGTACCAGTCTCGTAACGGATATGCATCTGGAAACGAGTAAGAAAAACCATTTCCAATGAGTTGAAGTCCACAAACGAATGTTGTGGAAGCGCAATGTAGCACTTAGTAGCCGTACCAGTCAAAGTTCGATGGAAGAGCCTCAAACGGACTGAATCATCCATCAACGAGTTAGAAGAACACCATAAGGTGATTTTTGGGATCCTCTCCCTACTTCCCATCAAACTTCAAAATGTCTGATGGTAACTTAACTAGAATTCCAGGCCACAAGGGGTTATGTTGGATGGGATTGTTGGTTAACTTGGAAAGATCAGGAAAGTTCAAAGTTTCCAAAAACTAAAGTTGTCGATTAGTTTGAACGTACTGGTAACATTGATATGGCATCTGTATACTAGTAGGTCCATAAGTCAATTGATACATTGGTTGTTGGGGTGGTGTATTTACAGATGATCCTCCCAAAGATCCAGTAGATGGTGGTGGGCCTCTAGGAGGAGGGCCTGCTCCAAGGGGAGGTGGTCCTCTAGGTGGTGGTCCTCCATAAGGTGGTCCTCCAAGTGGTGGACCTCCCGAAGGCGGTCCTCCAGGTGGTGGACCCCTTGATGATGGTCCTCCTGGTGGTGGTTCTCCAGAAGGTGGTGGTCCCCAAAAGGTGGTCACTTAGGTGGTGGTACCCCAGAAGGTGGTTCTCCAAAATGTGGGCCTCCGCCAGGTGGTCCTCCAAAAGGTGGACCACCAAAATGTGTCCCTCCATAATCTCCAACAATATTCATAGGTGTCTCTCCAGGCATAGGAATATATGACCAATTAGGTTTCCCCCATGGTGTAAACATATTCCCGGGGTAAGGCATTCCAAGATAAACAATCCCTGAAGACGTAGGTTGATAATTCACATTGCTTACAAGTGGTTGGTTTCCTGGGTAAGTATAACCCCAAGAAGGTTGATTAGTTGCAGGTTGTACCCATGAGGGTTTCCCTGTATTAGAAGGAGGAATAACCATATTGGTGTTCATGGAAGGAACTACGACTGCTGATTGTCCTACAGTAGGGGTCTGTCTTGCACTGGAAGTGACTCCACTAACTAATGAAACAACTTGAGCTAGGGGTTTCCCCCCAGTGGTAGAAGATACATGAGAACTAGAAGAAGACCCAGGATTCAGAACTGCATTAGTAGGGTTGGAGGTTTGACCTGGATCAGGAACTGTTGATCCTTGAGTCGATGATTCTAAGCTAGGAGCTACTTGAGATGATGAAAGTGGATGGTATCCAAGAGGGGTTATTTTCGAAAGACGGGGTAAAAGAGCAGACACAGGTGCACAATAAGGAAGAGGCGAAGTGTCGATGTTCATAAGGTTCACTTGAAAGTTATGTAAATGATCAATATATGGTTGGATCCTTCTAAACATTTCCTCATTCAATGGAGCCTCCCTAATGGGGTTAACATAGGAAAGTATGGTAGTCCCATATTCGAAAATAGCTTGACCTAAAGAAGTTCTCCAAAAAGGAGAATTAGGGAAATATTCTGCCCTCCCCGATGTCATCAAACGGGTGATTGAAGACCCAATTTGATGAACAGGTATATGTAGATTTATAACAGATTTGAGATGTTTAAGAAATTGCACAGGAAAAACTAGTCTCTTGGACTGAACTCTAGGCTCGATTTCTGGGGGCTCCAAACACATGAAGAAGGTTTCTAAACTTTATTTTTAGACT
The DNA here is from genome assembly GCA_001517045.1 of Pseudotsuga menziesii. Lineage (NCBI taxonomy): Eukaryota > Viridiplantae > Streptophyta > Pinopsida > Pinales > Pinaceae > Pseudotsuga > Pseudotsuga menziesii. Next base: position 189,044 of record LPNX010136504.1, on the reverse strand, counting down.
TGGAATATATTTAATAAGATGTTGATTTGTTCCCAAAACTTAAATAAATAATATTTGAATTTTTTTATTCCTCTAGCTCATTCAAAACATAAAACTAGTCATATTTTCATGCATTTCTAGATAGAGTGTTGAAATGCTTCTCAAAACATTTTCAAACTCATTCAAAACTCTGTAATAATTGAGTAAAGGGGAGAATAAATTAATAATTAAAATTGAGGACTGAATTTAAGCTCACATGAGTCTCATCTCTTCATTCATTAATTTAGACTTCATTACAAGGGCAAAAAAAGACTAGAATTGAGGTAGATTTGGAGTGGAAAACTACCCAAACTCTACAAAAGATTTGGTACTGATATGAAATTGATATCAGGGACTCATAATAAACACAATTAATGTCTGGGATCAATCAAACCTTGCCTCATAAATTCATTTCAATAACCTCTCAAAAAAACAAGAGAAGACTAGAAAGAACTCTGAGATTCGAGTGGGAAAGTTCCCAATCTCTGTATCGGAGCTGTAAATCGAATGGAAAAGGATTCAAGACCCGCAAAAACACTCCATTAATGGCTGAACTGAAGAAGAGAATATAAAATAAGATATATTAGGAAGGATTGGGGCACGTCAACCAAGATAACTGAGGCACACCACTCAGTAGAGAAGCCTAGCTTCACTTAACACCAAAATATTAATGATCTAAAGTTTTGAAATGGAGTTGGAAGCCTTCCTTTATAGGATTGAGATATTTTTTGAGAAAGTAATCTACATGTTGAGCAAGTAACCCACTTTCCAATCTTGTCCCTAAGGGATGAGTGCACTCTCCGTGATGGGATTAGCAAGTTTGGTTTGCAAATGATGTTTCCTTGTTTGTATAACTCAACTCAAAGTGGAAATCCTCCCTTGAGAAAAATAGCAAGTATGAAGGGTAGGTTATGTTTCCATGTTTGTATCCTTCAGTCCAAAATAGAAACTGCGCCCTCCTTGGCTAAAGTTTCCACCTTTATGTCTGGAAGCTTTTCCTGTACTTTCCTTCCTTGAAAACTACTTGCTTTTCCCTACTCTTGACAGTTTCCATATTTTATGACAGATTGCTTTTGCCAGTGTTTTGGACAATTGCTATTTTTCATCCTAGGCAAGTTGGATTTCCTACACTCTCGTGACATGTCACTCATTTCCACATATCATTATTTCCCACATTAATTAAATAACTACATAAAATAATTATAATTATAAATTATCCTAATACATGCCTCCATAATTTTTAATAACTAAAATTTCTTAGATAATTTAATTAATTCAATTTTTAACCCTAAGTGTGTTTGACATAGTTAAAACTTAATGTCCTTCCGGCAAAGGACATTACACTCCCACAATCACTAGTACATTTGGACTGAACTTTGATGATCGTTTCGTCTCACTTCCAACTTCAAACTGTCGGTATAATGTTGTTTCAAATGTCATTTCACAGGACGTCTCAATTCCAACAATCTATATATTGTCACAGCTTCGACGTTACATGGAGGCATGTGGCCTGCAATATTTGGCCCTTCAAGTGCATTGTCAGTCTTTGTTTATGTGACACAACAACCTACGATGTTTTGACACGTCTATCATGCGACCAAACTTATGCCGCGTCTTTTCTCAAAATTCCACTTACTATCATTTCTCTAGCAACGACGAGGCATCCTTATTGCGACATCTTACTATCGTTTCTCTAGCAACGACGAGGCATCCTTCTATGCCATTGAAATTCTACTGACTTGTGTCTCTCTTGCGACCATAGGATCAGGATGTCACAATTGCGACAACCATGATTCGTTATTGCGACGTCTTTGTCGTCAGAATCCCTCACTTCCATTGCAATAGCGACGGATCGCTACAATAACATCCATACAATTCGTTAAGGACCACAAATAAATCCTTTATTTGTGGTATGATATTTTGGCCATCTCATCCATGATTGTATCCATCATGATATTCGTTGCAAGTGCGATGATTTTAAACATTTTTACAAAAAAATAGAGCCACAACCATGGAAGTGTGGGTGGTCGTGCTCAGAGTCAAATGTATCAGCCCTAAGTGCTTAAGGCTATAAGATTAGAATCACCATGCAATGCTTTGTTCATTCCCAACACAAGAAGTGAACCACCAGCTTGTTCAAGAATATATTTGAGCATTGAATTTTTGTTATACCATGAAGTAACTTTCTAGATCTCATCTCTATTCTAGGTTGAGTTCCATAAATCCTTCCACCAAAATATCCTGTAATAAAATCATGTGAAAATGATCTTACTACATTGTCAAGATTTTGAAATAAATATTTTATAGATTACAATCTCTAAATTATCTATAATCTACACATAGGAAGGATCAACCAAACCATCCTTGAATAAATTCCAAAAAGAGAAATTAATCATTTCTCAATCTAATAATTTAACCTTTAATATAATATTAAATCATTTGATTAAAAAAATGCATAAATATGTGTAATCTTGAGGCAAAACAAGCACTATGGAACTCCACCCGGTGCTAACAAAATTCCTATATCTAATGTAACACTATTTCCTTAAGAACAAAAAAACTTAATATCACATCAAATGTATTCTCTACTTCTCTAATTAAAGCATGTGTTTTGAACCATAAGTTACATAAAGGTTATAACATGAGGCAATTGTCCAACATGGCTACTTTAAGTTTAAATGCATGTCAAATTTAGACCTTTTCCATGTGGGATTAAATGCTATGGGTGAGGTAGAATCCTTTGAATATTTTTCCATCCTTCAACTCAGTTATTACAAACACAAGCAAGTTGTGTATTTCAGGATCTATTTCCTATATCCCACAAGGGGAAAAGTATCAATCCTAGAAAAAAACTTCACTTGCATATATATTTGATCCATGGAGAAGATGCAAACAAAAAAATCTTCCCATTATACAAGTTTATGAAAGCAACTTATAACCCTTCCTTTTGAATATCAGAATGCCAAATAAGATGAATATATAAAAAATAACAAGGCAACATCTTATCAAAAAAATTACTTTGCTAGCTCCACCACCTTTTCCATTGTTTACAAAGTTCAATTCCCCATTAAATTTGTAAATTCAACAAGTCCTTGGTCTCTTCTCCATCCCGGGTTATATTTGTTTATATGTACTAGAGAACAAGCATTGATCAATGTTTTATACCGTTGCCAATACTATTTTATTCTTAGTATCAACCATGTCTAATATGAAAAGAGCCAAATGCAAGGAATTCCCCGATACATGTGCTCTTTCAGAAGTTCATAATCTCATGGAAGAGTATGATACATAAGAAGATCACCCTGGGAAAATATTTATTGTTTTTAAAATAAAAAAAATGTAAAGAAAAAAAAAAGGCCAAATTTGGTCATAATTTCTCTCAATCACACATTGCAGTCAAAGCAATCACAGACTACAAACTAGTATTTCCAATCATATCACCTATTTGTAGTTAATTCATAAACTATGATAACCTTTAAATGGTATATGGGAAAAATATATGTAAGTCAGCACACTCGCAAACCACAAACTAGAATTGTCGGGCATAACACCTACTTGTAGTCAATTCATAAAGCATTATAACCTTGAGATCGTATATCAACAAATTGCTTCAAATGTATTCAAGCAACATGAACTCGCCAGCTTATTGCATGCCTCCAAAAATATTGAGTCCAGGATGTAGATAGGTTGGTAGTGTGCTATTGCCAAATTCAATTGACCTTCTTCATAATAGACACTGACTAAATTACTTACACAATCATGGCATACATGGAAAGTACCTGTCAACTAAAAATGCATTCATAACCATCAACAAACTGTATCTCTGTGTAGTTGTTAGTATCTATGCCTAATATCCATTTATGTAAAATATTATAAAATAAAATATTGTATAAATGCATTATAAAAACTTTTAGCATCTTATACATTTGAATAGGAACTTTCCATATAGTAGTTCCTTTCTGTTAATGTAGCTTGTCAGGATGTTATTTTCTAAGTTCCATCCCACCATTTTATTTTTATGACTTTGCAATTTTGAAATCCAAGTAGGGTATATGGATGAGTATACTTGGAGAAATATGCAAAGGTTAAATATACAAAGAAATAAGCAACTCTATTGAAGGACTTGTAAACCTTATCATAGAAGTTATAAAAATCTATTTTAAGGAATAAAGAGTGTTTCCCTGTCTCTTTAGCCCATTCCATAGCCTCCAAAATATAAATTTTTCATGTCTAAAATAAATATGTCCTATACAAATCCAATTTCAACCTGTTTGACAATTTGTGATGCTAATGTACAATTTTGGAGAGAAATCACCTTAGCCAATATCTTATAAGAGACATGTAGTAGAGTAATGGTCCATCACCCCTTAATTGTATCTTTGGTTAGATTCTTCATAATTAGCTTGATCAAACGTTAATTGAGTGATGTCGTCCAAGTTGCTCAAGGAAAAGGCCTTATTGAAAATGCAACAATGATATCTACCAAAATGGTTAATTGCCACATAATCACCCAAGGTGTGAATTCACCTTCTCAGATATCTTATAGCTGCATCCTTATCAAATTTAGGATGTGAATAAGGGCATGTATATCAAATCTATTTATTTTACCAATAAGGAAACTTGGGATCCTTACTTTTGTTAGTCTAAATATTCCATCCATCTTTTGCATCCATAGGCCTAAGAGCTTCAGTTCGAGGCTGAACAATTGTAGAATATTGGGAAGGAAATTGTTTGTGACTACTGACCTTAAATAAGATGGGTGAGGATCCTTTAGAGGCCTCTCTTGACTGAGAAGATGTTTTGGAATAGAATTTTGAATGGAACTAAGGGCCTGAAACTGTACTTGAGCTTGGTTTTGGAGCTTGTTGCTGAAGTTGTTGTTACAACTAGAGTATTTGTCTTAATTGAAACAAATTATGTAATCAAAACCCCTGGTGTTATTGAAATAAATTGCATAAGTCACTGCACTCCTGGAAGAGGATGTGAAATTGAAGGTGATAGTTTCACTGGATTTGGTTGGGATCCTTGATTTTTCAATGTCAATGAGGTACCATGGTTTGTAGAATTAACAGAGGAATGTCCTACTTTGGCCAATGAAATGGGTAACATGGGTGCACTTGTTGTCAATTGCCTTGCTTGTTCAACGTGCAAAGTTACATCATTAACCCACTCTATCCATGGAAAAATAACATATCAATTAATTCAAATTGTACAGTTCAACCGAGGCATAAGATAATTACAAAAATGTAGAAGCACCGAAAGCAAAAAAATGAACAATTTTCACAATCCATGAATATTAAAGTATGCCAGGGTCATAGTCACTATGTACTTTAGAATATTAACATGTACTACAAGGTACATGAAAATGCACATGTACTATAAGTTACAAGAATTTGATATAATCAAAATTCCAATGGCCTCATCACATCAAAACATAACCTTCTTGAATAGAAAATTATGTCTCAAATATTAGTATTGAATGCAATACATAAAACAACAGATAGAAAGTCCTCCTATATGCCAAAGCTAGTATTGGTGAAATACATGATTTAAAAGGGAAATTCTGAGTGATTCTTAAATAGGTCCGTACTATTGGTACAACTGCACACATTTCAAGGAAGTAAATTGCAGCACAGTGGGAACCAATTTCCAGAAAGAGATTGGAACAAAATTCGAGACAAACAGAGGACTGCACAATGCATATATTTAGGAGGGACGTAGAAGACTGTTGGCAAGATTTTTGTGTATGCTGGTGCAATGATTTTGAGAAGAAAAATGACATGGTTACTAAGGTAAGTTTTAATTTAATGATGAGTTAAATATTTGTTGTACAGTTTTTCAATAAGAAATAAAAGCAATCTCTCTCACAGGTTTTCCCTTCGGGGTTATTCTAGGGCCAAATTGGCTAAAATTCCATGTTTGAATTTTTGTATGTGGTTGAGTTAAATTATGCTAATTTGAAAGTTGAAAAATTTTCTTTCATGTTTTCGGCTCTGTATTTTTTATGAGTAAATTCCATTTGCAACATAATGTTTAATGGGTGGGAATTAAACATGTGCTTAAACTTGAACACTGGGTTGGGAAAACACTTGAAAAACTTACTTCGCCTTACCTTATCACTTGTTTCCTACTCATAAAATAAATCTCAGACACTCCTACTTGCTCTTATTCCTCTTGTAATATTTGGGTAAACCATTTGGACCCCCTAAATGAACTAGAAATCAAAATGGTTTTCGTACTACTAATATTTCACTGTTCTTAATCTGATTAATATGGAATATATGGATCAGTATTTTGGAAACAAGATTTTCTATCTCCTCAATATTTGTTGGAGTATCCTAAGACTAAAACCCTACATCCTCTTCAAACATGACTCTTGACTTACAACCATCTTCCACTAGGATGAAATGCATACTTTGTAAGACTTACAAGTATCGACGTATCCACAAAAATAGCTTTCAAGCCTAGAGTGGATAACAATAAAATTGGCATGCGTTCATCAAGTTTAACAATGTCAAACCCTAACTCAAGATTCCTAATATCAAACACTTTCATGAATAAGATACCAATAAAAGCACACCCTATTGAAGTGAACTCGGAACCTACATATCCTAGGTTAGTGCACCCTTCCTGAAATAGAACTACCCTCATGCACATGCCCTACTCTCCTAGTGAACTACACAAATTTAAATATGATATGCATGTAACCAAAAATTCAAAGTGCACTGAAGATATAATTTTAGAACTGAACTGAAGACATAGATAACACAACTATCTATGGTTGGCTCATACATGTGCCTTCGCTAAACATTGTGAGCTTAACCTCTACCATAGACTACTACATGTATTATGCTACTACAGATCGTTACAAGTATGGTGGGAAATAATTTTAGGAGTCACAAGTAGATATCCTAACAAAAGAAAGCATTGAGTATGAAGAAACCTTTAATACTATAACAAATATGGAAACAATCAAATCAATGTTTGTATCCACAACCTAATAAAGTTGGGTTGTGCATCAGATGAATGTCAAAACTATGTTCCTGGATGTAAATACTTGAGGAATAAGTGTTGAGAAAGAAAGTAGAAAATACTTTTGTTTTTGATATTATTGGATTGGTGAACATGTCCATTAAAATGGACTCAACCATAGTCCATCATGTTGTATATGTGTTGCATTATTTGCATGTAGGACATCTATGTATCCCGGCATGATGGCAAAGTCCATTATGAGTCTTTTATGCGTTTTGGGTAGTATTCAAACCATGGTATGCTATCCAATGTAATATAATACCAATTAGAATATTAGGGTTGAATGATGCTACATAATACCTATATATTGTAATGTGCACGGTTTTGTTAATGGTAATACAATGAATGCACATTTTTGTGAAAGCACATTGCAGACTATCGATTCCTCTCTACAACTATAGGATACAACCCCTCTATACACTACAGGAAACAAGTACAGTGACCAATACCAATAGAAACCAAAGTCATATCCTATTATGCACCATACTCTTTCATTTGCAGAAACCATCCTCTACGATTTGTAGATAGCTACTACCCTTACATTTTTGTTCAACAATAGTGAAACATTTTGTAAAATATTTTGATGTTATGTTTCATGGACATCCTTCTAAATTTTGAAAAAGGTCATCATTTTGTAGTATATTTTTAACATTGGCAGGGAAAATTCATTTTTATCATGTAAATTTAATGAACCAATTGAAATTTATTACACATATCTTTTAATTTTGAAAATTTTGAATTTTATAGTTTCTCAAACTTAGTGTCAAATTTTATTGCCTAGTTTTGCACTGTCAAATTTTTTCCCAACTTCACGGTCGCCAAACTCAAACATGAACTCAAACAAGTTGACTTCAATTGTAAGCCTATGGAAACACCAATTGAATCAGGAATCAAATTGACAACAATGTGGAAGATATACTAGTGTCTGGAACACTACACAAATAAATTGTTAGTAGTTAGATATACCTGATACTCACTTGGATACAAGTTATGTAGTTATAAAAGTCTCAAATTTCAAGATACATGGATACACCAAAAGTCTATAATTGGAAATCAACAAAGAGAATCTTGAGGTATATCAAAGAAACAATAAATTTTGGACATGAATATTTAAGTGTGAGAAACCTCCTTCAATAAATAATGAAAATGCACGATACAACATAAATAACAGAGCACGTAAGGAATTTGATTGATTGTAGGATACCTTAAGGGGGAAACCTTCTTTGAGCAAGCTCAATACAAATAACTCGTGGACTCCTTCATTGGCCTCGACATGTACTTATATAGTAATTCTAATCTAAAAAACTATTACTCCCAATGAATGTGGGATAATACAATATAATCACAAGACGACTTACAAAGCATATGAGTCCAACAAAAATATACTAATGAAGTAAAGAGAAGGGTTCCCATGGGTCCTAACATCCCCTCCCTCTTAGAAAATATTTTTCCTCAAAGATTTAGATGTGGAAATTGTTGCTGAATCTGAAGGAGTGGTTCCCATGTAGGATCCTCTGGTTGCATGCCGTGCCATTGAATTAATACCTCAGTGATAGATCAATAGAAGAGCTAACGAGTGCACTTATCGAGGATGGCCTCCGACTCCAAAATGATGGATCCTTCATTATCCAGTTCTTGTAAAACAATTTGTGCTATGATGTTGGTGCCAACAACTTTCTTAAGACAAGAGACATGAAATACTGGTGAATGCGAGAAGGAGGAAGTTCAAATTTATAATCAACATACCCAATCTTCCGAAGAACCTTATATGGCCCATATAACTTTGGAGTCAACTTTTGATGCCCTTTTAGTTTTAAGGAGGATTGCTTGTAAGGTTACAGATGAATAAAAACCATATCACCGAATTAAAAAGTGCACTCAGAACGATGTTGATCGGCTTGTTGTTTCATTCGGTTTCTTTCCACGTGAAGACTGTCCTGCAAAATGTGAAGAATCAGATCTCAGTTTTGGAGAACCATGTCAACTACCTAAACTGGTGAACTTGTGGGGGTGCATGGAAGGAGAACTAGAAGTTCCTGACCATAAACTGCTTCATATGGATTCATTTTAGATGCAATATGGTAGGAAGTATTGCACCACCTTTTAGTGAGAGGGAGCCACTTTTCCCATTGATCCTATTGTTCAGAGGTGAAACAACGAATATAAGTTTCCAAACATTTGTTGATAACTTCAATCTGACCATCTTTTTGTGGCTGATATCATGAAATCATATTCACTTTGGTGTCAGTGTGGTGAAATAGTTCTATCCAAAAATGACTTGTGAAAGTTGTGTCACGGTCTGAGACAATGGAAGAAGGGATTCCATGAAGATGGAGATTTGGTCCATGAAAATTTATGCGACTGAGGAGGAATTATATGGATGGATGAGAGCATAAAAATGCCTATATTTGGAGAGCCAATCAACCACAACCAATATGGTGGTCTTCCCTCTATATTTAGGGATCCCTTCAATGAAATCCATCTAAATATTTGTCTAATTCCTTGTAGGAATGGGAAAGGGTTTGAGCAATCCGAGAAGGAGTGTTGTTCCACCATTTTGGCACTAGAAGGTATCACATTTGGCCACCATATGTTGAATTATCCATTTCATCACCTTCCAAAAGAAGTTACATCATGCCCGCTCATACGTTTTGAGGAACCCAAAGTGCCCCGCCGATGGAGAAGCATTGAGTTCATAGAAGACAACGTATTGAAGACCTGTGCTCTAGGGAAGCACCAGACAGTCCTTGTATCTCAGAGAAAAACCATCCCAAGAGTAATTCGGTACAACATAATTGTTACTGGCCAACCATTGGATGAATTCATAGGCTTGCTGAAAGATTGTAACCGATTTGGAATAGGAATAGAAATAGCTGAAAGAGAAACGTGGTCATCAAATGTGCGCAAAAGATCATCTGCCACAAGATTTTCCTTACCCTTCTTGTAAGTGATTTCATAGTCATAAACCATGAGTTTTCTAACCCATTTCTATTATGTTGGGGATGAGACTTGTTGTTCTAGGAAATATTTCAGACTTTGGTGATCAGTATTGATGCATAAATGATTCCCTAATAGGTATGCCCACCACTTCTATATTGCATGAAAAAATCCATCATTTCCTTATCATATGTAGAGGTGGATAAACTATTACCAGAAAGATATTTGTTGATGAACGTAATGGGATGTTCATCTTGAAGGAGAACAATACCAAGTCCATTGTTGCAAGCATCACTCTCAATAGTGAAGGGCTTGGAAAAATAGGGCATAGCTAGAACATGTGTGGTACTCATAGCTTGTTTTAGTTTGTCAAATGCAAACTCATAATCATGCATCCATGTAAAAGAATCCTTTTTCAGTAGAGATGTTAAAGGAGCTGCAATATTCCTATAATCCTTGACAAACTTGTGGTAGTATCTAATTAGTCCAAAAATCCCACGAAAGCTCTTGAGTGTCTGAGGATGCGGCCAATTTTTCATGGAATCTATTTTGGTAGGATCTATGAACCCCTTGTGCTGAAACAATATGCCCAATATACTCTACTTGCTCCTACCCAAAAAAACATTTAGACTATTTGACACAGAGATGATGATCACAAAAGCATTTCAGTACAAGATCTAGATGTTGGAGATGATATCATCAAAGAAGACCATAATGAAGTTCCACAAGTAGGGCCAAAATATTTTATTCATCAATTCTTGGAATGTGGAAGGAGCATTTGTGAGGCCAAAGGTATTAAATTGAGCACATAGATATGTTGATCGACACACAACTCACAAGATAGATCACACAATTTACTCAAAAATTGAAGAATGAAATAGTGCAAAAATGGCTTGCAATTGTGAATGCTTTCATTAATAAAAAGTAATTAGATAATTAATTACAATGAAGTACAATGGATAAATAGCCTCATGCAATTCGAATCCATGTGAGGAAATTCGAATTGGTTTGACTCTACTTGACTGAATGGTTAACTGACCTTGTCTAAATCATTATCAGAGTTCATCAGAGTTCAAAATCGAAACTCAAGTGTCTAATTCAGTGGCAAGTAGTCTAATTGACCAAGGTAGGTGAGTAAATGTTCCCCACCTGCATGCATCAATGCAATCCTAGTGCTAACTGAGAAGAACTAAATGTACTGAGATTAGAACTAAATGTAACTGACTCCTAACTGAGCTTGACTAGTCACCAACTCAACTCAACTGATGGAGGTTGGTATCGGCACTCCTAGTGTCTCCTAATTTGTAGGGATTGATCTAAGATGATCCTAAACTGATGCATGCAAGTGCAATCAGTGGCAGTTGGACTCAATTAGTGTTCCCCACACTTTAAGAACTGGTACATGTGCCTGAATTAGGCCAAGTGGACCCAATGGTGTTAGTGACTAAAAATAAACTGAAATGACTCCGTATTTAGAGATAATTGACCAAATTGGACAAGGGAATGCTAACTTGGACAATTTGTGGGGCCTGGTAACTAATACCATAGGTCACCCATTACAACAAGTAAAGTAACTACTCAATACAAGGAGCTGGGGAGAAAACCACATGGGAAAAAATCCCCCCCCTCTAACTAAGCAGATAGAATCAGGATTCAAGTTTAAAAAACATGAAAATATGTTGTCGCAACCTTCATCTATGTGATGTAGCGAAGCAACATGCATGATAATCTGTGCACAGGTATCTTGGGGCTTGGCATGTATACTTCTCCATCTTTTCCGAAAATGATGATGGAAGGAAGGAGGAATGTAACCTTTGCCTCTTTCTAGACGAAGAGGTGTATGATCCACTCTATTCTTCTGAAGACAATGTAACTAGTCAGCCCTTTCCATGTAGCATCTTACAAGTATTTTGTTGCATCTCTCTGAAGGAGGAAAGATTGCATGACACAACGCAAGTTTCTTTGTCTTCTGAGTGTCAGATGGATTTCTAGTCATCTTCCTAGCTTCCCGCTTAGGAGTAGGTACTAGATCTGAACCTGAATCACCTTGAATCTCAATCTCATAAACTGATACGGTTGGTTCTATAATTCTAGTGGAAACTATAAAATAAGTATATGGAATTCTCTTACCTTCCCTTGCAAGTGGCTGCTGAGAGTGCACTGGTTCTGGAAATGGCATGAAGTGTGAGAACTCATATGCCTTGGAGGCATGATTTGCAGCACCCTTCGCTATGATGTCCCCAGTAGAGATATATGTGATCTCCATTGAGTCAGGACCAAATATCACTCGCTTTGGAGAGCCAATATGAGTCATCTGGTATATAGATAACAAATTTGCAGCTAAGGAGGGAACATAAAGCACATCTTTGAACTTTGCATGCTCAAGCTTGATAGACCCCTTCCGTTTGGCTCAAATTTGACTGTTATTACCCATTTGAATACTAGGACCATCAAAATACTGCAAGGAAGAGAATGATTCTCTAGATGAGACCATATGATTGGAAGCTCCAGAATCAATGAGGAAGGCATGTGTTGTTGAAAGGCTAGCCTTCAGTGCATGGGATGTCTCTTCATTTTCTTCTGTTTCTTCTCTATGGTCAGCCTTCCTTGCACTAGTAGGTAGTAATGTTATGTTTCTTCAGAAGAAGAGCCATCTCATCAATTGTTCTTATCATACATGAGCTTTCTGGATGAAATCCCCTTCCACAGTAAGAACAAAGGGTCTTTTCCTTTCCATTCTTCTTGCTTCTCTTCGAATTTGAAGGCTCATTTGAATGCTCTTTCTCCATAGGATACTCATCCTTTTGCTTCCCTTTATCATTCTTTACCTTAGGCCCTCCTACAACCAGTGCTTGATCTCTAGAAGATCGAAAATCCCCATTTGGACCAACTTGTCATGCTCTTGAACGAGATATTCAATGAAGGAGTTAAGAGTAGGCATCCTCCAATTTGGAGTAGTGAGATTCACTGAATGAAATGTTGATACAAATATTGAGTAGTGTGCACCAAGTTTTGAGAGAATGGAAAGGATGAGTGGATCATCCTCCTTCTCAACCTTGCCTAGCTTCAACTGGAACACTAGATGCTTAAATTTGGTGAAGAAGTCGTTTAGTGTTTTGAAATTGGCTAGATGAAGAGAAATCAACTCATTCTCTAGCTGATAGATCCTCATATCATCCTGCTTATCAAATAAGGAAGAAAGATTATCCAAAAACTACTTGGGAGTCTTCAATCCATTGATGTGGAAGAGAATATCTCGAGATATTGAGAGTCACAAGCATCCATATGCTTCATCAAGCCTATTCCAATACTTTTATTTGCCAACATAATGAACTGGCTTTGCCTTTGTCTCCATTGTGAGTCTAAAGAGTATTTTGGAGCATAGCTGCATCTCCATGTCCTCCTTCCACTGGTGGTATTTGAAAGGAGTGAGAAGCTCCTTTGGAGGGGCCATTTCGAATTCAGTGAAGGAGATTGAGCTGTTGTAGTAAATGTAGTGAAGGATACTGAGCTGCTTGTAGCGAATGCAGTGAAGGAGATTGATAAACCTATAAATCACACAATCAAATAGACAAAATGAGGTCGACATCCTGCACTTTTGGAATTTTCATCACACCTAGCATAGTTGATCAAGCAAGCTTGATCAACAATTCCTTTACTTGGGATATTAAGTGCTAAATTCTCTGCTTCTGGTGCAATACTGGAAGGAGCAATTTTGCTCAAAATATTTTTTTGATCCAAGTATGAATTTATAGTAGGATAAGTTCCTTGCCCTGCTGAGGCTCTGATACCATATTAAATTGAGCACATAGATATGTGGACCAACACACAACCCACAACATAGATCACACAATTTACTTAGAAATTGAAGAATGAAACAGTGTAAAAATGGCTTGCCACTGTGAATTCTTTCATTAATAAAAAGTAATTAGATAATTTATTACAATGAATTACAATGGCTAAATAGCCTCATGCAATTTAAATCGATGTGAGGAAATTCAAATTGGGTTGAATTCACTTGACTGAATGGTTAACTGACCTTGTCTAAATCATTATCGGAGTTCAACGGAGTTCAAAATCCAAACTCAAGTGTCTAATTCAGTGTTAACTAGTCCAACTGACTGACGTAGGTGAGTAAATGCGCCTCACCTGCATTTAGCCATGCAATCCTAGCTCTAACTGAGTAGAACTTAATGTAATAGACTAGAACTGAATGTAACCGACTCCTAACTGAGCTTGACTAGTCACCAACTCAACTCAACTGATGGAGGTTGGTATTGGCACTCCCAGTGGATCCTAATTTGTAGCGATTGATATAGGAGGATCCAAAACTGATGCATGCAAGTGAAATCAGTGGAAGTTGGCCTCAATTAGTGTTCCCCACACTTTAGTAACTGGTACATGTGCCCCAATTAGGCCAAGTGGACCCAATGGTGTTAGCGACTAAAAATAGACTGAAATGACTCTAGATTTAGACATAATTTGCCAAATTGGACAAGGGAAGATTATAATTCTAATAAAAGGGCATGAAAAAAAAACAAAGTCTCCATCATGTGTGCAGAAATCCATTTTAGGGATATCATCCTTGTCAACTCGAATTTGGTGATACCTAGAAGGAAGATCATCCAACTTGGAGAAAAAATGAGCACCATGAAGCTCATTACCAACACGAATTGGATACGTATCCTTGATTGTGATGTGATTAAGTGCTCGAAATTCAATGCAGAGGCACCATGACCCATCTTTTTTTTGGAAAAGAAGAACTGGTGAAGAAAAGGAACTAGAACTAGGGAGAATAATACCTTGATTCAGTAAGTCCCAAATGAACATCTCAATCTCTGTATTTTGGTGAAACAGGTAGCTATAGGGACTGATGTTGGGAGGGACACATCTAAGAAGGAGCAGGATATGATGGTCCTTTGGTCTTGAATATGGAAATCACACTGGTTCAACAAAGATACATGCATATTGATCCAATTATTTTTGTAGATCCAAGGGACTAGTGGAGACAACTGAAGGTTGCATTTGAATGAAATGAAGATGAGCGATGACACCATGTGAATTATCCTTAAGGATATTTTCCATGTGATATGAAATTATGATTCTAAGAGACCCTGGTTGTAAGGCCTTCATTGACTGAAAGATGCATCCCATGTTCAACAAAATCCAATAAGATGGGTCCAAGTGTGTGTAACCATTGAGCATCCAAAACCACATAACACCCTCCTAACAGAAAGAAAAACATGTCAGAGAGTAATTTAAAATATCCAATAGAGATTCACACATTACAACACTTCCCTTTGCAAGGTAAGGTTCCCCCATTAGCAATCACGACTTAAAAGATAGTGCAAGGATGGACAAAACAATCATCCTGTTTGGAGATCCAAGGGTTAATGAAGTTATGAGTGCTACCAAAATCAATGAGTATTGTAAGAGGGAGCTTCTTGAATAAACCCTTGACCCACATGGTTTATGGGGTGGTGAATTTGGCTAATGCATGAAGAGATATCTTTGGATAGTTGTCCTGAGTAGGAGCATCAAAAGGAAGCTATTGGATGTCGTCCTCATCATCTACTAGATCCTGAGCATTATCAAAAATTTCAGGTGCACATGAAGAATCCACATCAAAGATATAGAGATTTTTCTTAGCACATCGATGTCCTTGGGTGAATTTCTCATCACAATTATAAAAAATCCCCTTTTCTCTACGTGCCCACATCTCAGCTTCAGACAAATGCTTGATATGAGTGGTTCTAGGAGCTCATGTGATTGGAGGTCTTTGGGGAACGATATTTCTAAATGGAACAAAAGTGGATTTGGAGCATTGTTGAGCTATGATCTTGTCCTCTGCCAACTTATCCAACCCTAGGGATTACATCATTGTGTTGGGACAGAACATTTTAATCTCAGATCAGATTGCATCCTTTAGACCACTGATAAAACAACTCTTGTAGAATGCATCAGACAATCCTTTTGTGTGATTGGCTAGTTTTTCAAATTCTATCTGATACTTCCTCACAGTGCTAGTTTGATGAATTTTAGTGAGTGCTCATGTGAAGTATTCAAAAGCACTAGGGCCAAATCATTGCAAAATGAGTTGGAAAAAATCTGTCCATTTTGTCTCTTCATGAGCCTTGATGTACCAACAAAACCATTGAAGGGATTCATGTACCAAATGAAAGGATGCAAGTGGTACTTTGTTGACATCAAAAATGTAATGTAGAATGAAATATTGTTCTTCCCTGTATATCCATCCAGTCGGATCATCACCATTGAAGTGATGAAAATCAAGCTTCGACCCACAACAATTGATAGAAGAAGATAACCCAGTGTCTGCAGAAGACTTAGGCTGTCGTATATTTTTCATGGTTGAATACTGAAGATGTAGGACGAGAAATATTTCATCTAGATATTGGATTTTGGTATTGAGGGTGACAAGTTTGTCTTCCATTTGTTTGATTTCTATGGCGCAGGTGACAACCATAAGCAGGAGTTTTTTTGTTTGGAAACGGGTAGAAAAACAAAAAACATAAATGGTTGTAGAAAAGGAAAATTTGGAGTTGGAAAAAAATCAGGTGGGTAGTTTGGGTTTGACTAGGTTTTGGACACTTTCTGAGAGACAAGGAAGAAGAAAATGAGAAATTCAAAAGTAGGGTGAAAGAATGGGAAATATTTTCAAAGAGGGACAAGGAAGAAAAATTAGGAAATGAACACTATGGAAAAATTTGAATGTGATTGGGTGAGAATCAAAAACATTATGGCAAACCCTAAAAATATACAAATGTGGGATTTTGGGCTTTAGGAAGTGGAATTTGGGATAGGGTCCTCAAATAACGAAATGCATAGAATGGAATGAAAGGGGTTCCAGTGAATTATCAAGGGAAACTGAGCTAAACCAAAGAAGATATGGTGAAAAACATAAATTTATACTTTTTTTTCACTGGAATGGATCTATGAAAGCTTTAGACATATGCAAGCTATGATTTAATATATGGAACCCAAGTATGTGCAGATTCCTAAGGGTTTAATGGATTCAATCGACCACCAATGTTGTCTAATGAATTGCGTATTGAGGAAGTACCCCTCACTCCGGGACTCAGGTAAAAATGATAACCATTTTGCCACAAATGACAGCTCTTGCTTTACCTCACGGGTGAGAACTAGTCAATCAGGTAGGGGTCATTTCCCTTTTCTCTTAGAAATTCCTCTCAATGGCCAACTACTTCAGGTTTTTTTTTGGTACTCCTCACAATGAGTTTTAGGGATATTCCCAAGTACTTCCCACAGTAACACATATAATGGGTTATTCCATGTTTCAAACTTTCAATTGAAATGAACAATGCATATGCAGAGAAGAAAAACTAATGCAATGATCACAACACCGAGAAGCAATGCAAAAGAAAAAAAATTAGTAGAAATTATACCCAGGGAGCCCAAGAAAGTGCTCTGATACCATATTTGAGATACCTCCTACAATAAATAATGAAAATGCATGATATAATAGAAATAATAGAGCACATAAGGAATTTTATTGATCGCGGGCTACTTCGAGGTGGAAGCCTCCTTTGAGCAAGCTCAATACAAATAACTCATGGATTCCTTCATTGACCTCAACATGTACTTATATTCCAATTATAATC
The DNA here is from genome assembly GCA_001517045.1 of Pseudotsuga menziesii. NCBI lineage: Eukaryota > Viridiplantae > Streptophyta > Pinopsida > Pinales > Pinaceae > Pseudotsuga > Pseudotsuga menziesii. The sequence continues at coordinate 171,417 of LPNX010136504.1, read as the reverse complement.
TAAAAAACTATTACTCCCCATGAATGTGGGATAATACAATATACTCGCGGAATGAATTACAAAGCATATGCGTCCAACACAAATATACTAACAAAGTAAATATAATGGTTGGCACGAGTTTCTAACATTAAGAATGACAAGTTTGAACTGGTTGGTTATGCAAATTCAGACTGGATCATATGTGCAAATGAATGGACATTGACATCTTCATTTAGTTCACCAACTCGTAAAATCTTATCCAAGCAGCCTGATATTTCATCATTACAAAATTTAATAATTTATAATTTATGCATGCAAATATATTGCATAAATATATGTAGAGAGTATACATGAAGAAGAATAAAGAGTCCTAATAAGGCATATCCAAGACTAGAAACTGTTGGGAACTCAACAATTAGTAATTATTAAGTATGTTTTGAATAACATTGTATAAATTATACTTCTGTTTTAGAATAATGAGGCATGGAATATACTCATAATAATTGTATTCATAAAATTATTTAGTGTTGTATTGCATAATATGCACACATATATGATGGATAGTCTACTTCTCCTAAATTCCAACTCATCCTGGTAGGTATGTTAAAGATGTTTTAAATAGTCTATTCCTGCTACAGATTTGATTTTGGGGCAAAGAGCTTCTACTTTCATGGGAGTGGAATTGTACCTGAGTTGTGAAATTCAAAGTAACATGAACATAATATGGAAAGAGAAATACATAACATGAACATAATCTGGAATGAATATGGAAACAATATACCCCCCCCCCCTCATCACAACTCATCCATCGTTATGTTTGTCTAGTACCTGCAGTGACAAATCATTCAACCTCCATAAATATATACAAAATCAATGCAAGTCATATTTGTACCATTATTTACTAATCTAAGATGCATTTTTATGAGAATGTCAGAACATACCTTTACGATGCTTCCAAGCACCTTCTAAGCCTTCTATTTGGACTAGCTCCTCATCATCCTAGATTCAAACACGTATTTACTTGATGAGAAAAAACTAAAAAACCTGATAAATAAATAACTAAATAACACTCACAAATAAGCTCCTCTTATTTTCAAGAATAATTTATTGGAGCAAAGTTCCCTTGATTTGGAGCAGCAACGAAGTCAACATTGACTTTGTTGTTGCTCTGTTTGATCGAGGGAGGTTTGCTCCAAGATTAAATGGCTCCAATAAATTATTTTGTACTAAAAAGGTCCAACCATGTGAAGGTGTAAGCACTTATGGCCCCTCCCCCTCCCTCACATCTCTCTCAATTCCCCAATACCCAATTTATATTCTACAAGAAAATATGCATTAAAAATATACAAAATTGATAAAATGTGATCGAAAACCTAAGCAAGAAAGTTGAAATAAAATAAAGTACAAAGTTATTTGATTTCCTTTTGCTTTCAACATAATTAATTACTAACCATATATATTTCATATTTTACCTTAATTAATACAAAAAAGTATGCAATAACTCATTTAAAGGAAATGCAACAAAAAGTATGCAAGAATCCATTCAAAGGAAAATGTAGAAAAATAGTTTTTATAAACAAGGTTTATCATCCAAAATATGTTCCAAGTACAGTACATATGTCCATATTATAATAATATCATACATCATCATTTATTTTTAGCCCTTTTCCTATATTTCTTAAGAAATTCATCTACATCAATGCCGTCTTCATTTTGTTACTCCCTATATGATACTCGTGACCTAGAGGCCGTTGTGATGGGGCATTGCCTAGAAAAACAAAATATGTTAAATTTGTAAGGCCGATTTTTAAATATCAATGAAGTAATTTAGTAATGTTACAAACCTCTACAATGTAATTATTTACTTGGTGCATTGGTCGGCATTGTTGCAATTGATGCCCTATGCTCCTCTTCAACTGTAGGACCCTAAAGTACAACATTCTCTTCCATTGAAACCACAAGCTTTTTAAAGACACAATCCTAGATGTAAAAGTTAAAAAAAGTACAAAATCGATAATTAAAAATGATGAAGTATATGATTAATATTTAGCCATATTACCATCATGGACCTCAGTCATAGCACCATTGTAGGGTTTCACGGAAGCACCATCTTCTGGTGGCACTCCACTATTAGTGCACTGCTCTCCAGTACTTACGAGCTCGTTCATAGTTTTTCTCCCATGATTGAAATAAATATGTAACACATTAACTTTTATATGGTCAATATCAAACACATATGTTATTTTATAAGTGATGAAAGGTTGATTTGTATTGATTTTGTTTTTACCTTATCCTACACACTGGATATTGGGATCAACCCCAATATTTTTCATCATTCAATGACAACTTGATATTCGAAACTACAACCAAGCTTGAGGTTTTCCTCCATGGTTGCAGTTCCAAAGTTGTTTCCTACATTGCATAAGAGCATGCATTTTTTATTTTATTGGCTGCAATTACTTGAAATTTGGAAGGTGGTACAAATAATATTGTTAAGGTATTTGGGTAATTAGAATTCATGATTGTAACTTCAAGTAGCCACCCTGGCCTAGCTTGTGCTATCCATGTTTGGAAATCCTTTCTTTTGTTTCCTTTGAAGTGTGAGGAAACCTATCATAAAAATTTTCAAGTATGTTATGCACCACACATTTATTTAGATATAAATAATATTAAAGGTATTGAATTCAAGACGTAATTTACCTTTTGGGACCAGGTGGTGTTTTTCCTTCTTTTCTAAAATTATTTTCTTTTGCATCCTCAATGAGTTCCTTCACTCCCTCTTTGGAATAATGAGAGGATGATCGTACCTAGGGTTCTTCTCCAAGGGAACCCTATAATTGTCATGCACATATTTTAAATGTTGGCCAATTGTGGAGCTGACCACAGTTTTATTAAACATGTCCACCCCAAAGAGGCCTTCAAGATAATCCAAAAGTTTTTTTTTGAGTTTGGAATTCTATGAATTCCACATCGTGCATATGGTGGGCCAAAAAACACCAACACCTTGGTCTCCAAGCACCTATAAAAATCATTGTTTCCTACACACACACAAAATATATCATCATTAATTTTAAAATAATAATCTAGATGATTTATGTTTGAGATGGACGACATGAAAAAACTAAAATATTAAAAACTACCTAATAATTTTACTTTCTTTAGACACTCGCAGAACACAAAGGATACAAACAAGAAGAGCTCCACTGCTACCACAATGTCACTCTTATGGGAAACGAAGATGGTGGGGAATGATGAATGTTGAATGAACCAACACGTCCTGCAGCTCTCCAAAGTGAGAGTAAATCCCAAAACGTGAATGCATGGGTCCAGACTGGCATACGGTTCTGGTGTTTTCTTGTCCATGCAAGCAAAACACGACATCCCAAAATTGGGTTCTCTGCCCAATTTCAAATTCTCCATACTCTTCCCCTTCCAATCAATAACTACCTCAACCACCTTCTGGCAGAATAAATGGTTGGGAAGAGAAGACAAGAAAGAAGTTAGTTGACAGTTCTGATGGGTTCTCCCCATGACACATGGATTTTCCCCAAACTGGCTCAAGGTTAACATTCCCACCCCCTTATCCATAGGAAAATCATGCCCCCATCTCATTACTCGTTGCAGTGACATAGTTGTTTGTGGGTTTTTCATTGATTTTCATATTTACATGATATTTACAAACGTTCTCCACTTAGCAAAGAAACCATAGGCATCAACCATGATCTCCTATATACCAAACATTAATCAATGATAGGGCCTTTTCCTTGAGCTCCTGGTCATGATTCGATATAATATTTACGTCATATACATTAATGCAACGGGGTCAAAATCAGGGTGTTACTTTCCCCTCCCCCTTCAATAGCATTGTCCTCAATGCTTACAAAATTTGAACAAAATGCTACACTGGCATCACCTCAGTGCTCTGTAGAATTGAACAAAAATGGATGTGCCAATCACATGGCATCCTCCATCTACCACGTAGCCTCTTAAGGACCGTAATGCTCCCATTGCACCTTTACCTGTCCTATGGATCAGTTCCAGAGCATGGTGACCTTCCTGTCGAGGATGCACATAGGCTTGATTTGGAAGTCCCCCTCGGGTTCCACTTGAATCACATCCTAATTTATCACATGGTTAGGGTCATGTATATATTTCTTAATCAAAGAAACATGAAAAACGTTATGATCCCTTGTGCTAGCAGGCAATGCAATTCTATATGCAATTGGCCCTATTATTTCAAGCACTTCAAAGGACCCACAATATCTTGGTGATAGCTTGGCACAAATCCCAAGCCTTAAGGAACTCTTATTTGCCCTCACTCTGAGGTAAACATGATCCCCAATACTAAACTCTCTATTCACCCTATGCTTATCATCATATCTTTTCTGTATGTCCTGGGCTGCTTTCAGATTCTGCCTGATATTTATAATCTCCTGCTCCATCTCCTTGAGCAATTTTGGAGCAGGCACAACCCTGTTCACTAGATTATCCCAAGTCACTAGTGTTCTACACCTCCTACCATACAAAGATTCATACGGACTCATCCCCAAGGATGCGTGCTGTCCATTGTTATAAGATAACTCTACCAAGTGCAAATAATCTTCGCACTTGGTTGGGTTTTCCATCACATACATGCAAAGCATGTCTTCTAGCACTTGATTTACCCTCTCTGTCTTCCCATTAGTATGAGGATGGTAAGAAGTGCTAAAGTTCATCTTTGTACCCAAATCCGCAAACAACCCCTTCCAAAAATTGGAAGTGAACTTGACATCTCTGTCAGAGACCATTGCCTTTGGAAATCCATGCAATTTGAAAATCTCCTTCATGAATATCTTTGCAATGCCATCAGTATTATGCGTAGACTTAACCAGTATAAAATGTACTACCTTCATCAACTTGTCCACCACAACCATGATGGAATCATGTTGTCTCCAAGTCATTGGCAATCCTGTAATAAAATCCATGGAAATAACTTCCCATTTCCATTCTGTAACTGGAAAAGGCTGCAACAATCTCACATGGTGTTAATGCTCAACCTTTACCTATTGACATTTCATGCACCTTGAAATATATTCAGCCATGTCCTTTTTCATTCTTGGAAAAAAGTATTGCTTTCTAGCTGTAGCAATTGTCTTCTGATATCCTGGGTGACCAGAATATGGAGCTTGATGGATCTCATCGATAACCATTCTCCTCAAATATGCTACATTTGGAATGTAAATTTTGCCTCTATAAGTAATAAGTCCATCTTATTCCAATTTATATCCCTCGTATCTCTTCTGAAGACTTTGCTGCTGCAATTTTCCTTTTACTTGCACATACATTTCATCTTCAGCAGTATGATTAGCAATCTGCTACCTCAAATCTGATTGGCAAATACTAAAATATGTCACATGGATTTCCTGCACCTTCCTGTTGAGTGCATCAGCTACCTTATTCTCTTTTCCGTTTATGTGTTTTATTTCAAAATCAAACTCACATAAAAACTCCAACCATCTAGCTTTCCTAACATTTAGAGTCGACTGATTAAATAAATACTTCAGACTGTAATGGTCTATCCTTAACTCAAATCTTCTTCATATCAAGTAATGCTTCCACATCTTGAGAGCATGTACTATGGCTGCAAGTTCTAGATCATGAGTAGCATAGTTCGTTTCATTATCCTTCAACTTTCTTGACTCATAACTTATAACGTGGTTGTCTTGCATAAGGACTCCTCCAAGCCCTTGACCGCATGCATTGGTACACACCACAAAATATTTCTCTGAGTCCACAACTTTCAATATTGGTGCACTGATGAGAATATTCTTCAACTGCTGGAAGATTTCTTCACACCTCACTGTCCATTCTTTTGCAAAGAATTAATGGCATGTGCAACCTTGGAGAATCCTTCAATGAACCTCCTATAGCTGCAAGTCCCGTAAAAGATCTTACATCTGTCACATTTCTTGGAGTAGGCCAATTCATAATGGCTTCAATATTTTCAGGGTCCATAGATATACCCTCTTCTGAGATAGTGTGACCAGAATACTGAATTCTATCTCTATAGAAGTCACACTTGCTCAGCTTTGCATACAACCGATGCTTCCTAAGCAATTGCAATGTCAATCTCAAATGCTCTTCATGTTCTTCCTCATTCTTAGAATAAACAAGAATGTCATCAAGGAAAACAAGAACAAACTTGTCCAAATACCTGCTGAAGACACTATTCATAAGGCACATAAATGTAGATGGTGCATTTGTGAGACCAAATGGTACCACTAAAAACTCATAATGCCCACACCTTGTTCTGAAGGTGGTCTTATGAATGTCTTCATCCTTGATTCTCACCTGATGGTAACCTGACCTAAAGTCAATCTTGGAAAATACCTTTGCTCCTCTCATTTCATCAAAGAGGTCATCAATCCTAGGAAAAGGATACTTGTTCTTTAATGTGACTTTGTTCAACTGTTTGTAATCAATGCAAAATTTGAGTGTACCATCTTTCATATTTACAAACAGAACTGGTGCTCCCCAAGGAGACACGTTGGGTCTGATATACCTTTTCTCCAACAACTCTTGCAGTTGCATCTTCAGCTCTAATATTTATGGTGTACTCATACTGTAGGGTGTCTTCGAAACTGTTGCTTCTCTTGGCACAAGTTCAATTGTGAAATCAATGTCCCTCTTTGGAGGAAGCCCTGGAATCTCATCAGGAAACACATCCCTGAATTCCTACAACACATGAAATTCCTCCAACCTAGGAGTTTCATTCTCTCGTGCCTCCAAAATATGAGCTGCATATAACTGGAAATATTTCCTACAGAAATTCTTCAACTGCATTGCTGAAACCTGCCTCACAAAAATCACCTTTGGAATGCATTTCATAATCCTTGAGTTTCCTTCTTCATCCAAGCACTCAAAAGCCTTATTATAAGGGTCAAGATTTACTATGTGAGTTTCTAACCAATCCATTCCAATGAGAACATCATAGGAGCCAAGGGGTTTCACCAATCCATTCCAATGAGAACATCATAGGAGCCAAGGGGTAGAACATTCAGATCTACATAAGTGGCCAATCCATTCATAACCAATGGACATTTCTCCACCACTTCGCTAACCTTTCTCTTAGTTCTAGTGGCTAGCTGACATAACCAATATTTTCTATGCTTTACTTTCTTAAAGGCACAAATCTACACTACTCTAGGAGTAATGTAATTGTAAGTAGAACCAGGGTCAATCAAGATAGAAATAGATTGCTCAACAATTTTACCTGCAACTTCAACCACAGTTGACTGGTGATCTTCCTGGTGGTCCTCCAGTGCTGCATAAATCTTAGGGACGACCCTTTCTACTTGACCCACTGTTTCTGCTTCTTGAATGTTGTAAGCTGGCCTTGCAATCTCATTCTCGAGTGGACAATTCTTGTGCATGTGGGGTCCTCCACATCTCCAACATTGGAGTGGTTCTCTGATCTGTTGTGGATCTCTTGGATTTTCTCTCACCACTCTAGCTGGCTGCTTTTCATCTTGGGATGGTTGCCTCTGCTGATTCCTGAAGTTAGAAGGTTTGAAACCTTTCTTCCTTTGGTCAGACTTCTCATTCTTCTTGTCCTTCCATGACTTATGGTAATCAAGTTTTCCATTGCTTTTCTCATAGCAATACTTAGCCTTCCTAATTTCTTCTTCAAGAGTTTCAGGCTCATAAAACTCAATTCTATATTTGTAAGACTAAGGAAATCCACTCAGGAAATGGTGAATTTTCACTTTTTCATCTTTGATGTACCTGACATACCTCAACAGTTCTAGGAACTTATTTGCATACTCTTCTATGGTCTGTTGTTCCAATCTTAGCTCATGGAATTCTTTGATATTGTCATCATAGTACTTGTCGAAGAGGTATTTCTGCTTGAAATACTTCTAGAACCATTTCCACTTTAGTCTTCTTTCAACAACCTTCCTTACTTGCTTGAAGTGCTCCCACCAAATGGATGCCCTTCCTTTCAAACTAAATATGGAAACCATTTCCTTCATGTTCCTCGAATAATCCTGAACTTGGAAGTACTTCTTTATCCTAAGAAGCCAAGCTTCATATTCTTGTCTAGTCTTTACCTCGCCATCAAGCGTAGGAGGTTTAGCCTTCTTAAATTCATCCCGAGAGTGATCCGTATGGTGCCTCTTTCTCTTTTCCTTGTGAGAAGAAGAGATTGAATCCTCACTTACTTATTCTGAGTCAGATGATCTACTAGCAAGTCGTTATTCTTCTTCTGGTACTACTCTTACTACCTTCGGGTTTTATTGTACACTGTCCAAAGTCTGTCTTTCTTTGCAAGTCCATCAAACTATGCAACATACCAGCATTCAACTAATGCTGCTCTTCCTGAGCTTTAATTAGGATTCTCATGGTGGCTGCAATGTCTGGCAGTGTCTCTCGGAATATCCTTCCATTAGACTTTATGTCATCATTTCCAACTCACACATTTTCCCCTATGGCATCTCGCGCATGCTTGTAGGAGTCCTGAGCATCATATCCGTCATGGGTTCTCATGGTTGAACCACAACTTGCTTTTCCAAAATATACTATGAATCTACAAAATGCGTTATCAACACCATTTGTTAGACACATAGTAATTCAAAATCAAAACCATTTACTTACTTTCACCTGGCCTATCTAGGCCCAGTGCTGCAACTGATAGCTTTGGTTAACTGATTCCCGGCCCATCCAGTCCCAATGCTGCAACCTGCCACACTGGAGTGTACTACAAGTTGTTATTAGAGGGTATTCTTGACTAGTTTCTGGTCCATCCAGGCCCAATGTTGCAACCTGCAACTCGGATACCACACTGTAGCGTACTACAAGTTGGTATTAGAGGGTATTCTTAACTGGTTTCTAGTCCATCCAGGCCCAATGCTGTAACCCACAGCTCTGATACCACGTTGTCATGTACCCATACCCCAATATCATGCGGAAGATAAAAATTTCATCGAGAACCTTCACTATTCATCGAAACATAGGGCATGGTCGTGAACCATATCTCCACATTTCCAACACTGTCACGCTCCCTCCTGTCTTCCATTGATTAGTTCGACAATCTGCAAGGAAAGATCTCAGAGGAGATCGGACATCGAAGTGAAAACACGATGGAAATTAATGACCATAAACAATCCCGTAGACTAGAACCAAATCAATGGTTCAGAATCCACCCAAAAAACTCAATGGTATGGAAATCTTGAGTTGCGGGCTCAAAAAGTTACAAAACTTGCAACCTCAATTCCTGCAGCCTGCATCGGAAAAAAGATAAACAACGAAGAATAATCCTGCAAAGATTGACTGTGCGAATATTTGAATGGAGGGACTGGGGATTATGGAAATCACAACACCAGGATCTCACATCTCGCATCCCACAACCCACAAGTTGCAAAGAGGAAGTTACAGAAGGGAAATTTGCGGAAACCAAAATCTGTGAAACGACATTCCGCATCCCTGCAAATTTGTGCAAAGGAGGATTTCTAACAGAAAACTCAGGTTTTCCACTGAATTCTTGGATCGATCTAATCATTCAAGCCATTACCGATCTGGCCAATCTACCCTGCAATGTAGTTCGAAATGAATTGATGGGAAAACGTACATGGATGCCTATAATTGCAGTTATTCAAAGGAACAATGCATCAATTCAACATAGCAACATGTTCATCACATTCCATCAAGAAATTTGCAAAACATGAAATACAATTACAGAGAATAACATAGACAAGAAAACTTATCTTGAACAGAACTTCTCCCACAACCAACTATTTCACAACAACTTTTTTCCTAGCCATAGGCCAGTGTGCTCCTTAGTCTCTTAGCAACACTTCCACCCTCGAGCTGGGCATGATTTGCTCAAGGAATAAGGGAACACTATCAGAATCATACATAGCCAAGGTGCAATAACTCTCAACCAAGACAACACAGTTAGGTTTATCAGGATGTAAGGGAAAAAATCCAAACATATGGGTTTCACAGGCCACTCTGCCAAGCCATCTCACAGTTGGGTTTCATAGACTGTTCACAGTCAAGCCAACCTTCACCTTAAGGACCAGTCAAGCCAACAAATGGATTTATTAGACTATTCATAGTCAAGCCATATTACTGCTAGGTTTATCAGGATAACTAGCCAAGCCAACATTCACAGTTGGGTTTATCAGACTATCCAACCAAAGGTTACACACCAGGTCAAACACAACAAGACACAACCAAGCCAACATATGGGTTTATCAGGCTTCCAGCCATGCCATCTTTCCTATTGGGTTTATCAGGCTTCCAAGGCAATGGGTAGGAAGAACTACTAAGCTAGTGAGATCATCTACAGAGCTAAGAACACCTTCACAAGACCTATCTGGCCTAGCTTCAGTACTGCCTACACAACCAACATAAGGAAGTGTACCCTTCTCTCCTCCACAGTCCCTCAGGCTACACCTTCCCTTCATTGCTCTTCAGGATGTGCATAGCAAGTTTACCAACCAATATTATCTTATCATGAGGTTCCACACTAGGTTTATCAAGCCCGTTCTATGTCTCTCCCATTCCTAAGTCTTGTACATAGCTCAGACCCGAACCGGGGTACACAACACAACAACCACAAGGAGAATGCACAACATTGGATTTACTCTGGAACATGAGTAACAGGGTCTCATACACTTTGTAGTCTCATAAAATGCTACAACACAACAATCACAGTCTTTCCAAGGGAAAGAAACTCACAAAACGCAAAGGCTACACATAGATGGATCTTCGCTTCTATCACAATGTCATTAGACACTCGCATAACGTGAAGGATACACATAGGAAGAGATCTGCTGCTACCACAATGTCACTCTTTCGGGAAACAAATATGGTGGGGAATGATGAATGATGAATGAACCAACACATCCCACAACTCTCCAAAGTGAGAGTAAATGCCAAAACGTGAACGCATGGGTCCAAACTGGCATATGGTTATGGTGTTTTCTTTTCCATACAAGCAAAACATGACATCCCAAAACTGGGTGCTCTGGCCAATTCAAAATTTCCCATACTCTTCTCCTTCCAAGCAATAACTACCTCAACCACCTTCTGGAAAAATAAATGGTTGGGAAGAGAAGACAAGAAAGAGGGTAGTTGACAAATTTGATGGGTTCTCCCCATGACACATGGATTTTCCCCAAATTGGCTCAAGGTTAACATTCCCACCCCCTTATCCATAGGAAAATCATGCCCCCATCTCATTATTTGTTGCATTGACATAGATGACTGTGGGTTTTTCATTGATTTTCATATTTACATGATGTTTACAAACGTGATCAACTTAGCACAAAAACCATAGGAATCAACCATGAACTCCTATATACCAAACATTAATCAATGACAGGGCCTTGGCCTTGAGCTCATGGTCATGATTCGATATAATATTTACATTATATACATTAATGCAACAGGGTCAAAACCAGGGTGTTACATTCCCCTCCCCCTTCAATAGCACTGACCTCAGTGCTTACAAAATTTGAACAAAATGATACACTGGCATCGCCTCAGTGCTCCACAGAATTGAACAAAAATGGATGTGCCAATCACATGGCATTCTCTAGCTCCCATGTAGCCTCTTCAGGACCTTAGTGCTCCCATTGCACCTTTACCTGTCCTATGGCTTGGTTCCAGAGCATGGTGACCTTCTTGTCGAGGATGCGCATAGGCTCGATTTGGAACTCTCCCTCTGGTTCCACTTGAATCACATCCCAATTTATCACATGGTTAGGGTCATGCATATATTTCTTAAGCAAAGAAACATGAAAAACATTATGATCCATAGTGCTAGTAGGCAATACAAATCTATATGCAACTAGCCCTATTCTTTCCAACACTTCAAACAACCCACAATATCTTGGTGACAACTTGGCACATCTCCCAAGCCTCAAGGAACTCTTCTTTGCCCTCATTCAGAGGTAAACATGATCCCCAATACTGAACTCTCTATTCACCCTATGCTTATCAGTATAACTTTTCTGTATGTGCCGGGCTTCTTTCCAATTTTCCCTCATCTTTACAATCTCCTGCTCCATCTACTTAAGCAATTATGGACCAATCACAACCCTGTTCACTAGATTATCCCAAGTCACTATTGTTCTACACCTCCTACTATAAAACGATTCATACAGACTCATCCCCAAGGATGCTTGCTGTCCATTATTATAAGTAAACTCTACCAAGTGTAAATAATCTTCCCACTTGGTTGGTTTGTCCATCACATACATGTGAAGCATGTATTCCAGCACTTGATTTACCCTCTCCGTCTGCCCATTTGTACCCAAATCCGCAAACAACCCCTTCCAAAAATTGGAAGTGAACTTGACATCTATGCTAGAGACAATTTCCTTTGGTAATCCATGCAATTTGAAAATATCCTTCATGAAGATCTTTGCAATGTCATCAGTCTTATGCGTAGAATTAACCTGTATAAAATGTACTGCCTTCGTCAATTTTTCCACCACAACCATGATTGAATCATGTTGTCTCCAAGTCATTGGCAATCTTGTAATAAAATCCATGGAAATAACTTCCCATTTCCATTCTGGAACTGGAAAAGGCTGCAACAAACCTGTAGGGTGTTGATGCTCAACCTTTACCTGCTGACATTTCATGCACCTTGAAATATATTCAACCATGTCCTTATTCATTCCTGGCCAAAAATATTGCTTTCTAGCTGTAGCAATTGTCTTCTGATATCCAGGGTGACTAGAATATGGATCTTGATGGATCTCATCCATAACCATTCTCCTCAAATCTGCTACATTTGGAATGTAAATTCTACCTTTATGAGTAAGAAGTCCATCTTCTTCCAATTTATATCCCTCATATCTCTTCTCAATACTTTGCTGCTACAATTTGCCTTTTACTTGCACATACATTTCATCTCCAGTAGTATGTTTAACAATATGCTGCCTCAAATCTGATTAGAAAATACTAAGAGATGCCAAATGCATTTCCTACATGTTCCTGCTGAGTGCATCAACTACCTTATTCTCTTTTCCTTTTATGTGTTTGATTTCAAAATCAAAGTCACATAAAAAATCCAGCCATCTAGCTTGCCTAGCATTTAGAGCTGGCTGATCAAATAAATACTTCAAACTGCAATGGCCTGTCTTTAACTCAAATCTTCTGCCCATCAAGTAATGCCTCCACATCTTGAGAGCATGTACTATGGCTACAAGTTCCAGATGATGAGTAGCAAATTTCTTCTCATGATCCTTCAAATTTCTTGACTCATAACATATAATGTGGTTATCTTGCATAAAGACTCCTCTAAGCCCTTGATCGCATGCATCGGTACACACCATAGAATCTTTCTCTAGGTCTGGAACTTTCAATATTGGTGCACTGGTGAGAAGGTTCTTCAACCGTTGGAAGCTTTCTTCACATCTGACTATCCATTCAAACTTTATGCCCTTCTTTTACAAAGAATTAATGGCATGTGCAACCTTGGATAATCCTTCAATGAATTTCCTGTAGTATCCCGCAAGCCCTATAAAAGATCTTACATCTGTCACATTTCTTAGAGTAGGACAATTCATAATGGCTTCAATCGTTTTAGGGTCCATAGATATACCCTCTTCTGAGATAATGTGACCCAAATACTAAATTCTATCTCTATAGAAGTCACACTTTCTCAGCTTTGCATACAACTGATTCCCCCTAAGCAATTGCAATGTAAATCTAAAATTCTCTTCATGGTCTTCCTCATTCTTAGAATAAACAAGAATATCATCAAGGAAAATAAGAACAAACTTGTCCAAATACCCACTGAAGACACTATTCATAAGGCACATAAATGTAGCTGGTGCATTTTTGAGACCAAATGGTACCACTACAAACTCAGAATTCCCATACCTTGTTCTGAAAGTTGTTTTATGAATGTCTTCATCCTTGATTCTCACTTGATGGTAACCCAACCTCAAGTCAATCTTGGAAAATACCTTTGCTCCTCTCATTTGATCAAAGAGGTCATCAATCCTAGGAAAAGGATACTTGTTCTTTACTATGACTTTGTTCAACTATCTGTAATCAATGCAAAATCTAAGTGTACCATCTTTCTTCTTTACAAACAGAACTGGTGCTCCCCAAGGAGACACGTTGGGTCTAATATAATTTTTCTCCAACAACTCTTGCAGTTGCATCTTCAGCTCTAACATTTCTGGTGTACTCATTCTGTAGGGTGTCTTGGAAACTGGTGTTGCTCCTGGCACAAGTTCAATAAAAAAATCAATGTTCCTCTTTGGAGGAAGCCCTGGAATCTCATCAAGAAACACATCCCTGAATTCCTACAACACATGAATGTCCTCCAACCTAGGAGTTTCATTCTTTGGTGCCTCCAAAATATGAGCAGCATATAACTGGAAACCTTTCCTACAGAACTTATTCAACTGCATTACTAAAACCTACTTCACAAAAATCACCTTTGGAATTCATTTCACAATCCTTGAGTTGCCTTCTTCATCCAAGCACTCAAAATCCTTATTATAACAGTCAAGCTTTACTCTACGAGCTTCTAACAAATCCATTCTAATGAGAACGTCATAGGAACCAAGGGGTAGAACATTCAGATCTACATAATTGACCAATCCATTCATAACCAATGGACATTTCTCCACCACTTCGCTTACCTTTCTCTTAGTTCCAGTGGCTGGCTAAACTAACCAAGATTTTCTATGCTTTACTTTCTTAAAGGTAGAAATATACACTACTCTAGGAGTAATGTAACTGTGAGTAGAACCAGGGTCAATCAAGATAAAAAAAGATTGCTCAACAATCTTACCTACAACTTCAACCATAGTTGACTGGTGATCTTCCTGGTGGTCCTCCAGTGCTGCATAAATCGTAGGGACAACCCTTGCTACTTGACCCACTGTTTCTACTTCTTGAATGTTGTAAGCTGGCCTTGCACTCTCATTCTTGAGTGGACAATTCCTGCGCATGTGGGGTCCTCCACATCTCCAACATTAGAGTGGTTTTATGATCTGCTGTGGATCTCTTATCTTTTCTCCCACCACTCTAGCTGGATGCTTTTCAACTTGGGATGGCTACCTCTACTGATTCTTGAAGCTAGAAGGTTTGAAACCTTTCTTCCTTTGGTTAGACTTCTCATTCTTCTTGTCCTTCCATGACTTATGGTAATAAGGTTTTCCTTTTCTTTTCTCATAGCAATACTTTGCCTTCCTAATTTCTTCTTCAAGAGTTCGAGGCTCATAAAACTCAATTATGTCTTTGTAATACTGAGGCAATCTAATCAGGAAACACTAAATTTTCACTTTTTCATCTTTGATGTACCTGACATACCTCAATAGTTCTAGGAACTTCTTTTCATACTCTTCCATGGTCTATTGTACTAATCTCAGCTCATGGAATTCTTTGATATTGTCATCATAGTACCTATCGGAGAGGTATTTCTTCTTGAAATACTTCTAGAATCATTTCCACTTAAGTCTTCTTTCACTGACCTTCCTTACTTGCTTGAAGTGCTCCCACCAAATGGATTCCCTTCCATTCAAACTAAATATGGCAACCCTTGCCTTCATGTTCCCCTGAATAATTCTAAACTTGGAAGTACTTCTTTATCCCAAGAAGCTAAGCTTCAGCTTCTTGTCCAGTCTTTACCTTGCCATAAAATGTAGGAGGTTTATCCTTCTTAAATTCATCCTGAGAGCGACCCCGATGGTACCTCTTTCTCTTTCCCTTGAGAGAAGAGGAGCTTGAATCCCCACTTTATTCTTCCGATTCAGATGATCTACTAGCAGTCCTCATTCTTCTTTTGGTACTACTCTTACTACCTTTAGGTTTTACCATACCCTATCAAGAGTCTATATTTCTTTGAAAGTCTGTCAAACTCTGCAACATACCAGCATTCAACTGATGCTGCTCTTTCTGAGATTTAATCAGGCTTCTCATGGTGGCTGCAATGTTTGACAGTGTCTCTTGGAATCTCCTTCCATTAGACTCTATGTCATCATTTCCAACTCGGACATTTTACCCCATGGCATCTTGCACACGCTTGTAGGAGTCCTGAGCATCATATCTGTCATGGGTTCTCATGGCTGAACCACAACTTACTTTTCCAAGATATACTATGCCTCTGCAAAATGTGTTATCAACACCATTTGTTAGACACATATTAATTCAAAATCAAAACCATTTACTTACTGTCACCTGGCCTATCTAGGCCTAATGCTGCAACCGAAATCTTTGGTTAACTGATTCCCGATCCATCTAGGCCCAATGTCGCAACTCACAGCTTAGATACCACACTGTAGTGTACTACAAGTTGGTATTAGAGGGCATTCTTGATGGGTTTCTGGTCCATCCAAGCCCAATGCTGCAACCCACAGTTCGGATACCAAACTGTAGTGTACTACAAGTTGGTATTATAGGGTATTCTTGACTGGTTTCTAGTCCATCTAGGTCCAATGCTGCAACCCACTGCTCTGATGCCACGCTGTCACATACCCATACCCCAATATCATGTTGTTATCTCCTAAATAAAATTTTCAATAAGTTCACTCAGAACAATTTATTTTTTGATCAGTGATGAAGGTTTCAGGTCATATTATGAAAGATATTGGGATGACTAACAAGGTTGGGATATCTGATGTTCTATTTTTTTAAGAAAATTTGAAAGTTTTAGCTTTCGTTGGCTTAGGTGAGTTTTTCAAAAACTCATTAGCCATAGAAAAGCTCACCTTTTGGCAGCTAACAGTTTTTAATGTAGGATCATGTTAACCATCGAAAGCTTGCTGATCGCAATTTTTATGAAAGTTTGGAAAAAGGACTTTTGGTGGCTTAGACGAGCTTTCAAACAACTCATTAGCCATAGAAAAGCCTTGGTTTCGGCGGTGTAGTAATGGATCCAAGAACACAATAAACCACCAAAAGCACGTTGAACTTCGTTTTAATAAATTATGGGAATGAGAATTTCGGTGGCTTAGGCGAGCTTTTAAACAGCTCATTAGCCACCGAAAAGCCTTGGTTTCGGCGCTGTAGCAATGGATCCAAGAACACAGTAAACCACCAAAGGCGCATTGAACTTCGTTTTAATAAATTCTGGGAATGAGAATTTTAGTGGCTTAGGCTAACGGGCCAACGGTTCATTGGCCACCAAAATCCTAGTTTTCGGCAGCTATCGAACTAAACCCTAAAGTCTCTTAACCACTGAAAATGATGAAAAGTGAAAATAGTAGTCTGCCCATCAAAATCAAATTCATCAGCATGAGGCGTGTCATAATTTAGCATGATTAACCACCTAAAAGGTCAGGGAACTACAGTAAAGCATGATTTTATGGCTGAGAAGTCATTATTGATCTCAAAAGACTGATGGAAATCTAAACCCTACCCTGCCCTCTATCTGTCTCACGACTGCAATAAACCTCCACGAAACACCAAGTTCACATTAAAATGATTGCTAGGTTGTCTATCTCATGGATATCACTAGAATTCTGCATCATCTCATTCAAGTACCAATCAAATAGTTAACCCCTCAGAATCAGCTCCATACCTTCAGTACACTCCTCATTTGTTGCATGCATCCTTACTACTTGAGGTCATTTCTGAAAACTAGTCCACTAACCTCCTCCACAGGATTTGAATTTGAATTTTGCAAGCACAGGGAGGAGGACCCACTCAAAAAACTAAAAACACAGGTTTCTGTGGCTAAACATGGTTTCAAAATGGTCTCTAAGCCATCGAAAGCAGACTTTCAGCAGCTAAGACCAAAATTTCAGGGCGCTATAAGCCATTGAAATTGGTGTTTTACTGTGAAAATACATAATTTTAAAATGGTTCTTCTGAGCGACTGGAGAATCATTTTGCAAAACGCTTAGTGGTTTTTGTTCCTAACTTGTCATAGTATTGGAACCTATTGAAGTTATGTATGGTACATATGAATTAAAGAAATTCATTAATCCATGTGGTGATGATATGTCCAGATAGGTTAAGCAAGCATTCAAATTGTCACATAAAACTATTCATTATGAAGACCTTAATGATTGGTTGGAGGAATTTATGAAAAATAATTCAAATAAGAACTCATTAAGGAATAATCATCAATGCACAAGTAGGGAGGAGACCAAGGAGCTACAAATTTATGTGGGTGGTGAAGAAGAACAAGCATTACATGAAGAGGATCGAAATTCACTCCCAAATGACTTTGAAAAAGATGAGGAAACATCACATGAGAAGGAATAACAGTACCTTGAAACTATTGAATATCATTCTGAAACAAATTCTACTATGGACATGGACCAAAGAGAATCTATTGATGGCTACTTGAACTCTGAAGGAGTACCTACTTATGGGTGCTCACACCTCTATGTTGGTGACATAGAGATCAATTTTGAAAGTGTTGCCAGAAGCCAAACTTCCAATAAATCTGAAAATGAATACCTTGTAGCAGTTGAAGAAGAAATAATATCAACTTTCCCATCACCACTTGAGCTTCATGAAGTTGGTCCAAGCAAGAAGGAAGAAGATGAGCAGGTTAATTTGCAAGATCCTCATTTTCTTGAAGGGTCCTTAAAGATTAATGAAAAGAATATCCAAGAGGCCCTTAGCATACTCCATGACACTCAAGCATTGGTATCAAATTCGTGTTGGAGGGCTACTTCCTTGGAGGATCCATCCTTCCTTGAAGACATGGAGAAGATCCAAAGATCAATGTACAACATCAAAGGTAATTTCATGTCTTTTCTTTTTGATATAAAAAATTTCATTGAGCTTATTGAATGGTTACATGAATCCTACCTGAAGAATAATGAAGTTATTCATAAGCTCACAATTCAAAATGAGCAACTTCTTGAAAAGTTGCAAGACACTTGTTTTTCCTCCTATGTTTCAGATGGTCAAATGGTAGATTGTTTGGAGGATTCTCATGACACTAGGGGTCATGAGAGCCATGGGAAATTGTAGGTTATTGATGTGTTTGAAGATAATATTGATGAGAGACAATCACTAGTAATGGTGGAAGAGGAACTTGAGTTGCCTCTTGAAAATGGTTACACAATTTTTGAATAAGTGCATAATTCCAACACCTTGGAACCAACCCATGAGGAAATTTTGGCATTTTATAGGGAGGTGAATAATTCTACCCATATGGATACTTCACATTATGACAATTTTTCAGTTACTGATCATTTGGGTGAGTTGGTTATTTATCCTACATCCTACACTTCCAAATTTTGTAGCATTCATCCTAATGAAGTATGGGTGAAAGGGTTCTTTTTTATGGTGCCAAATGAGGAGTATGGAACTCCTAGATTGAATTTTTATGATGACATGGTTGGAGAAAATTATTAAATACATTTTCAGCAGCATCCTTTTTTAAATTATTATGATACACATCTACATGGGTGCACCTATGATGTTCACTTGAGTCACTTGGAGACTCATGATTTTCCTTGCTCCTTATGGCACCAACATCTTCTGATGTTACATGATGATATACATATTCATGAGTGTATTGATGAGACTTCTTTGAGCCACTTGAAGTCTTCATGTTTTCTTTGCTCATTATTTGGTTCAGATTTTGGTGGAGTTTCTTCATTCACTCCTTGGATGAAAGAACACGTGGCTGATTATATTGATGCACATTATATATCTTTGGATCAGAATAATAGGACATGGGATCCTCACCTATGTGATTTAAGCAGATTTGATTGGTCACTTGAATCTTGTATGCACTTGGCGAATGGTAGTCTACTCATTGGGAGGTATAAGCACTTTCATGATTTCTTGGTGAGGCACCTCCTTGATGTACATTATTATTATGTTGTTATATACTTTGATGATATATATTATGCACTCATGATGTTTGGAAGAATGCATACAAGAAAATGGGATCCAGGAATTCTCTTTCCAAATGGTATGGGTTGGAGAGCACTCTTAATTGTTGGAGTGCAATGCAAGCAATGGGACCCTCGGATAGTTTTTAGTCCCATTGAATTCAAATTATTTGGGAAACAAGAAGTATGGGATATGGATTCCCCATTTAATAAGGTTATGTTAATCATAGTAGTGCAACAGAAATCATGGTGGTTCCTCTCTGAAATCTTCATGGAATCTCAAAGACTCAAGGTGGGCAGCTTAGTGGCAACTTCAAAAAATCATACAGAAAGCAGGTTCTTCAATAGCCATGTTTGAAATTGTTTGAGGACAAGAAATATTGGGAAGGGAGGATTTTTAATTTCCCAAATTTGGAATTGGGTCACAATGGCCAAATCACATTTTCCATATTCATTAAAGTTGTCAAATTGATGCTAAAAGTCAAATAATAGACAAGGAGGAAAATCACTAGTTTCCTAGGTTGGGAGTGGAAGCTTTGATATTTGGAATAAGGGGGATAATAAATGATGTTTAGAAATTAGAAGGGGATAAATATTTAATAATTTATATTATTAAATAAATACAATAGAAAATGTAAGTGGAAATAGAGCATGAAGACACATGGAGACTATGGGGCCCACACTAGCTAGAATTCCTCTGTTAAATGGTATCTTTCTCTTGCAAATTTGAATATATGGGAATCCTAATGTTTTGGATGGATTATAAGGCTAATATACTTGTCCATATACTTCATAGGTCTAAATTTGGATGAATTTTAACTTACATTGGAGAGGAAGAGCCAAATGGGAGTTTCATGGACACTTGGCTAGATTCCCCTTACATTTATGACATCTATGACACCAATGATGGAGATTATATGACAGTTATGACACAAATCAGATATGAAGGATGAAATAATGACATAATTACATGTCAGGACTGAATAGATCATCTTATAGGTCGAATTTTGGAGTTGGAGAAGGCCAAGAGGCTCCTACTCAAATTTGGGAGAAGAGGGAAGGTGAAGAGAGAGGCCACATGGCATAGCATGAGCAGCCACACCAATTCAAATTGGATTTGGTTTATGGATGGATTTTTAACCTTATAATACCAATAATGTTTATAAAATATATGGATCAGCCATGATAAGAATCTTTTTCTCATTTGTGAAATGTGAGAGCTAGTGGATGACTAGTTTTCTTGCTTAAGCCAATTTCGAGGGTGAAAGATTCCCATCCTAGTTGGTGTTTGGAAAGGACACTCAGGTATTTCATGGATATTTAATGGATTATTATTTTCAGGTGTAATATACATGAAATAATATGGATTCTTCTATTGCAGCACTCTCTCTCAACTATTTCTAGTTTTCACACCATATTCATGCCAATGGAGGGATTGCGCTTTGGGTGAGCTATTGATCAATTTGGGGAATATTTTAATGCTCATTATATTATGTTTTGATGTATATTATATGTATTTCATTTTTATAATAATCTCATTTCGAAATACCCAAAATAATTCATGTAAAAATGTTGAACAATAAAGAAATAGTGTCATTTCCCCACTATCTTGTTGTGAACCATTGTAATGCTGATGATTTCGAATTGGGAGAGAATTTAATTTTACATTTATGATTGTAATCATTTAAATATTATATTTTATTCGTTATCAAAAAGTTTCAATTCTAAATTCCCAATATTTGTATGTCAAAATGACTTTTAATGAGCAAACAATGACCATTTCCACTCCATTTTGATATATGCCATGGTAATGCTTATTATTTCGAATGGAGGAATGTATATCTGATAAATTTATGATGTATGGAATTTAATTAATGTTTATTTCAAGTCTCATGTTCATTAATTAAGAATTGGAAGCCATTTTACTCATTTTTATTGCATTGGGAGAAGATTTGGTGCGTTTTCCCCAAGGGTTGAAATTGTGACTTGGGAGTTGTTTTGGAAAGAGTCATAAAAGCCTGTATAAACTGAACCATGATGCATATGAGACTTTTAAAAGGTACCTTACACATACCCATCCTATTTTCATAAATTCAAGTGACTTTTGGATCATTTGTGAAGCCATTTCCGGCAATTACCCATGGGGGATTGGAGCCCCAATTTGCTAGTAAAGGCTCCTACTTTGAACATAACATTAAAAAAGTTTTCAGAAGTAATTGGGAGTTAAAAAACATACATGAGAATGATTTTTAAGTTATACTATCATTAATTTACGTTCAGATAAAATTTGGAAGCATTTGGGTCAATTTGGAGGTCTAGACATCGAAACTAGTCAAGACCCAAAATTGTGAAAAAAATTGGAAAATTGGGCATTTTAATAAAATTCCAAAAAGGGGACATTACAGCTCTACCTATTGGTTGTTTTAGATATTTTGCACAATGTGTATTCTCAAGTACATCTGTTTATTTTTTACTATCTATGGCTATTGGAAATATCTTTGCAACTTGTCAATGATATTATTGACCTCAAATTGCATTGAAATTTTGAAATGGTGTGTTTCTTTGATAAAAATATTTCTATCTCATGTATTAATTGAGAAGAAGGTACCGAGGTGATATAAATATCCATCCATTGGTGCATTAGGTTTTTTGAGGAAAATAAACTTTTCCTATTTTTAAATTAGAAAAGAAAGTATAATAGATACCTAAGGCAGGATTTGCCACTCTTTTCATGACTTGTTCATGTATTTGATGACTAAAATTGCTCCATATCACAAATCTGAGCCACCTTTAGAGAAGGTCATGGAAGAAACTGGATAGAAAATTACACAGTTCTTACTTGGATTAATTTAGGAATTGCCTAAACATATGATGCATATTTTGGGGGATTTATAGTCGGTGACATATGGAATCCATCCAGGCTGATCAAATGGATTTTCCCTAGGAACTCCACCATTTTTCTTCAAGAAAAGCATGCTTTATTGCCACAATTTCCTTTTTCACAATTAGATTTTAAGCATGGTTGTATTTATATTTTATTGTATTTTCTTAGAATTACAAATGATGCAATCTTCTTGTTAGTATTGTTCATTTCCCCAATTCATAAAGGGTTCTATCTCAATGGAAGAGCGTCTTCTTTACAAGCAAGAGGTTCAAGGTTCGATTCCTTCATGCCCTAATGATATTGCAATATTGATATTTTTAATAAAATATATTTTTAGTATGATTTTGGTCTATGCACTTCAAAAGTTCAGACACTATTTGTTGGGTGGGCATTTTCAGATGTACATTGACCATTTAGCACTGGCTATAAAGGGAGTTTCAAACTGTTTTTGTGTATTTCTATGAGGGGGGTTCTAAACTGACTTCATATTTCACTACGAGGGGGGTTCATAACTGCCCCTAAGGGTTTGTAAATACTTTTAGGGTGGTTTTTGAACCGCCTCTGTAGGTACCTACTAGGGGGGTTTATAACTACCCCCAAAGTTTTGTAATAAATACTTTTAGGGGGGGGGGGGTTTGAACCGCCCCAAAAATTCACTTTTAGTGTCAATTTTGATCTCTTCCAGAACCTCTCTTAAAATTCCAAACTTTTAGAATCGGTGCGATTGGGGGGGTTGTTAAGACCGCCCCTAAAGGTTTGTAAGATGGAGTTTTACGGGGGGTCAGAAAATCCCTTGTAGGAACCTATGGGGAGGGTTTGAAATATCCCCCGTAGGTACCTATGAGGGGGGTTTGTAACCACCCCCAAAGTTTTGTAATAAGGAATTTTTTTTAGGGGGGGAGTGGAACTGCCCCCATAGGTGTCTTGGAAGGGGGTTTAGAACCTCCCTTAAAATTGACTTCGGGGGGAGGGTTCAGGACCATCCCCAAAAGTCACTTTTAGGGGTGGTTTTGATCTCTTCCAAAATCGCCCCTAACAGTACAAATTTTTAGCATCCACGCTATTAGGGGCGGTTTTGTAAAGACCGCCCCCAAAAGTGAATTTTGGAGGCAAAATACAACCCCCCCTAAAATTCAAATTTGTTGTAGTGTCCACTAGAGAATTTTGATTAAAGAATCACAATGAACTCAAACATATACCTTTTTTTTTAATGAAATCCATAATATAATTAAACCAAGCACTCGATAAGTTAATCAAGGCTATATAATTAAGAAAGGAATATGATGAGTGGGAATCATCATCCCAATATGAGAGTCACTTTGAATATGATTATGGGTATGAACCTGAATATCAAGAACCTTATGACACCCATATTTTTCCTCAACAATTGGACATAAAAACTTATAAAGTAGTTGTCCAAGATTTCTTGAATGAGCTAGTGACTAAACATGAAATAGATATCAACCCCAGCCAAGGCATTATGACAGAGATAAATGGTTAAATGATCGTCTTGACTTCTCATAAATAGTTGGATATTTTAATGAAGTCCTGGGTGAATTATATAAAAGAATACCTATTCTTATAGGGTATAAGGAGGAATCTATTATTGAGCACCTTGATCGATTATGGGAATCCTTATGGATATTTTGTACAAAACATGAGGATGTTGAATGAAATTGCTTGTCGCTACTTTAAATGGGAAAGATCTTTACTGGTATTTAAATTTGAGAACCGGGAGTATCACAAGGTAAAATATTTTAGACAAAATTCCTTATATGAGTGGTAAAAAACATTAATAAATACTTAGAAAGTCAATCATTAAATATTATGTTGTTGAAAAGAGATTTGATGAGGATGAATGAGATGTTGATGATAAAATGGTTAATGGTGTTACTTATCAATTGGTTTCTCGTGTTCCCAAACCAGTTGTGAAATTCACCCTGAGTCAACTTATAGATGAGCCTTCAATCAACAGGAAGGTCACATAACATATTACGAATAATTGTTCAAAACCTCAATCATAAATCGAGAGAGACATTCATCATATTGCACTAAATACTCTATCGTCATTTCCTTAAGAAACCACATATGGTAATATAGATATGACCCATAGATGGAAATCCACTAATCACCATCAAGATCACATTGATCAATCTTTAGGTGACCCCTTAGAAGAGAGATTTGTAGTTGAGGGTTCCATTTGGGAGCCTATCAACTTAACTCTAGAAGAGAAACTTCATAATCATTGTGTGGTTAATGATCAATTGAATAAATGTTTAAATAGTCCTAAATATGATTTAGGTAATAATCATGTTACTATGAAAGAAGGACACGGTGAGAATAATCAGCCATCATTAGAGGGGAAATCATGTGAACGTTATGTGGTTGAAATCAATTTGTAAGGATGATCAAGGGGTTAGTGATAAACTTGTTGGTGTTTTCCCTGGTCAAATGGGTGAAAATAAGCACCCATCCTTAGTAGATATTAATGAAAAATCCAATGAATATCAATCACATGATGATGATATGGCTGTGAATCAACTTGATCAAGATCATCCTTCTTTAGAATATTTTTCAAGTTGGAATCAATGTCTAATTATTTACGAGGAATTCTCAACGAATTCAAATCCTAATTCATCTAATGTTGATATTGATCCTCATTCAATCCTTGATTAGGATGAGTTGGTTGAATGTATGGGTGTGAGTAGTCATAGTGAGTCCTATATTTTGAGTAAAATGGTTGTCATTAATGTCAAAACTGTTAACAAAATCTAATGATATGGTGGCAGGCTAAAATCAACATAATAAAAAAGGAATAACCCTATTACAGGTTACAGGTTGAATAAAAAATGAATAACCTTGTAGCAAGTTGAATGACTAAGATCGATCATCCAAGTAAATCAATGGCTCACAATGTTTTTGTTGAATGAACTAACATAGAGGTTAAACATGTTCAAAGTGATAAAGTTCCACAAAAATCAAGATTAGACGACTTATATTAGTCCCACACTAGATCTGACAATTAAGGATCAATTCCGACAGCTAGGCAAAAAATCCAAAGTTCCATAAAAGATCAAGATCGGACAACTGAGATTAGTTCTACTAAAAGAGATCGATGGTGCAGAAGAAAAATGCAGAAAGGGAATTGTGGAAGTAACGTTTAAATTTTTTATGAACCTGCAACTTGTAATCTGGAAGATCGAAGGTTAGGAAAGACTCTACAAGAGATCAACGATGTGAAAGAAAAATGTGGAAAGGGAATTGCGGAAGCAACATTTAAAGATTTTATGAACTCACAATCTGAAAGATCGAAGGTCAGGAAAGACTCCACAAGATATCGATGGTGTGGAAGGGAGCTTACGGAAAGGAGATTGCAGGAAGTCAAGATACGATTTGAGGAAATGTTACATCCCACATCTCTCATCCGACAATATGGAGAGATCGGATGGCTGAAATTAGTTCCGCTAAAATAGATCAATGGTTTGGAAAAAGAAGTGCGGAAAGAAGTTTGCAAAAAGTCAAGATACGATTTTGGGAAATGTTACATCCCGCATCCTGCATCCCGCAATCTGAAGATTGACTCTTATGGAGAATCCCAATGAAGATCAACGGTGGGGAATCATTGAAACATAAACTTGGTGCAAAAATACGATTTCAAGAGGAAATTTGTAGAGTATATCAACAGTCTGGAGATATTCGAACATAAGATCAATGGTCTGGATTGTATATAGAGAAGAAGATTACGCAAACGCTAGAAAACGATAAATAGGGATGCGGAAATGAATTTTGAGCCATGAGAAGAACAAAACAGTGCATTTGCTAAAACTTAATGATGAAATGATGCGATGGTTGAATGAGTAGATTATGAATATGTATGTAGGTAAGTAAACATACATGATCCAAAATGAAAGAGTACAGCTATGGAGAGATGCGTTGATAAGAAATAGGTAAAGGGTATTTATTGAATGAATGTGTATAGAATTAAGTGTCTCTGTTAGGAAGTCTGATAGAGTCCAAAGTGGATAGTTTTTCAACTGTTCTAAAAGACTGAGAACATTAGTCTAGGGCAGTAGGGTGGTACTAGGGCAGGCCACAAGTTTGTAGGGAGTCGAAGCTTCCTTCCAGTCATAGCTGGAGAAGAGGGTGTTGTAGCATCCTTGTATGTTGAAACAGGTAGAAAACCATAGGGGTGTTGTAGCATCTTAGTCTATAGTTGTAGGAAAAATCTAGGGTGTATCTACATCCTTTCTGTTGCAATAGATAAATGAGTTTGTGTTGGTGGTTTTCTCTTTTGAGGTTTCCATGATAAAATTTGTGTCTTGAATGTTTATTTTATTTATTTTAAAGTAAAACTGACAATATTGATTCATCCCCACCTCTCAGTATTGTGGGATAAACCAACAATTGGTATCAGAGTGGGCTCCTTCACAATAGCTTAACCATTGGAAGGAAGATCCCATCCAATAAGTATAATGGATCAAAAGGAAGGATTGGCCACTAACAAAACTCCACTATTTACCAGAGAAAATTATGCTTACTGGAGTGTAAGAATGAGGTGTCATTTGATGTACCTGGAATGGAAGGTTTGGGAAGCAACAGAAAAGGAACTTAAAATAGGAAACCAATACCATATAGACACATTTGAACTAGGTGAATATGAAGGTAATTCCAAATCCCTGTTGGAAGCCAGCAACAACCTCTTCATTTCTTAATAAAATGAAGAGAGATCATCTCTTCATGTGATTTATCAATTCAAAATTATGAAAGAGCACCTTCAGAATCATTGATTCTGAAGGTACTCTCAATCAAAGGAAAGTGATATAATGATTATGGAGCTGGAAGAAACTTACTCATAAACTTGGCCTTTAACAACTGTCAGTAGTTTCATAAATTTTCATGAGTTTGTTAAAATCATTAAGATAAATTTATATGACTTAAGGAATTTGAAATAATGTGCCAAGAGAAAATTGATAAAACACATTTTGTGTTGAGTAGGGTATTACTAGTCCTAAGGCATAAAACTAAGAGTGACTTTCAAAATTGATATCATATGTAATACCATACTACGACCTTTTGTAAATATCATAGTTAATGGATAAATGATGTTTGTATGGGAAAGTTTCACTTATGATAGTTTATCATTTAAATATCCTATCTAATGTTAGATATGTATCGATAGGATGTTTGTAAGGGATTAAAACTTAGTCTTGTACATACATAGCATAGATATTAAGTCTAGCTATTTTATCAAAGCCTTGTTAAAGATTAGAGCGCGATTTTATTATCTTGCATGACACCACGTAACATAATTAAATGGAGATGACTGTTAGGATTAGCTGAGTGTACAATGAGCCATTTGTCAAGTTAGTAAACTATTATCATTTGGATTAATGAGCTGGTATGAGAACGTGGCTTACACCTCTTGACAAAGTCGACAGTTGTGAGCATGTTGAGGTATTGTATTGACAGTGTTAAATGATGATAGTCATTTCAATTTACGTCGATGTACCTGTTAATTATTAGCCATTGTCCATAATAAATGGTTGAAATGATGATCTATCAATCACCATATCTCTGGTTCACCAATTTAGTGGTTATTACTAACAGTCGTGGTTAAGCATAGATAAACTGGCATGAATCATGATAAAATATGAAGTTGCAACACCTATCACTGCTTAAAATCCGGCTAAAATGGCAGGTTCAGAGATTGTATCTCCATTAGATTTGAAGCATGAGAAAGCTATCCATCATGTCATATGTGTGGATACCTATTCCCTCTATGTTCACTTCTCCATTCATTTCAGGTCGAAGCTAGGAGAGTGCAGAAGAAACCATGTCTCCTCTGAATCGTTTTGAGATTTTGGGGTCTGAACTTATAGAAGATAACCAGGAAGTTGCCAAGAAATTTGAGAAAATGGGGTGGGGACATTTCCTTAGGAGTTTTGATGGTCACCATGTGGAGATTACTAAGCTGTTCACCATGAATTTTGAAGATGACAGGGTGCAAATTGGGGGTTTTGAGTTCGTTATCAATGAGGATAAGATTGCAGAAGCCACTAAGCTCCCACAGGTTGGAGAATTCTGGTTTAAGGGCAGCATGGTCAATAAGAAAAAATGCTTGGCTCTGTTAATGCCCTTGCGAGATGATACGAAGCTGAAGACAGGAATCCCTGTAAAATTTTTGAAGCCCGAATGGAGAGTTTACTATGAAATCTTAGTAAGGTACATGTCTTGTTGTGGATGGTACTCTCATTTGCACTTATACCATTTACGATTGCTGTTAGCAGTAAAGGGTTACAAGCTTAATTTGTGTTTCTATCTATGGCAAAGTCTTAAGAAAATGTCACAGGCTATTAGAAATTTTAGTAACCCTGATAGTAGTCTTTGTCACCATGGGTTGATAAAAACTATATTGCAATTTCAATTATCTGCCAAGGGAAAGTCTTGGGATAATTTTTTAGTCGACTGTCAATTGGGGCCGACGTAGTATTGGCCTAATCAATCCCCACGAACTCATAGGAAACGAAAGGTCATAAATCCTGGGGTTAATAGTTCAGAAGTCAAGGGATTCGAGGATGTAAGCATGCCCATAAACAATGGGATTAATGAGAATGACGACAGGGATTCAGTTCCCTGCAATTCTAGGGAAGTCTTGGATAAACCCTTATCTGGTAAGAATGATAGCAACCCTGCAAAAATAAAAGAAGGATTAGCCAAAGGTGAAATTGATAATAATGTTGAATGTAAAAATTCATATGAAGCAAATAAACCTGATGAATGTAACAAAGAATCTATGCATAGATTAGATCATTTGGCTCAGATTTGTTGTGACAAGGAAGGGCTTGGTTTTGAAAATCTATCGTTTTCACAAAGAGTCACAAGGAGCATGCATAGTATCCATTCGATTTTAGGTTATAAGGTTGATCAACAAGCTTCTAATCCTACAGCTACTAAACCTGCAGTTGTAGATATTGAGGATGACATCCCGTCTTCTATCCCTAATACAATGGATGTAGGTAATTCTGCTATCGCACAGGGAAGTGATGCACAATCAAACGAGGCCGAGGGCAATCAACCATAAACAAACACAAACGTTGCAGATCCTGAACCATCATACAGTCAACATTGTGACAGTCCCCATTCTCCTTAGGTAACCAAAGAGGATGAAACTCTGCAGCAGGTATTAGGTAATGTTTACCAAGATAAAATTACAGATTTTAAAGGAAAACTCAAGCATTGTCTATCTAGCACAGCATTATTAGAAGAAGAAAACAAAACCTTTAGAAAAGAGTTGCTGGAGTGGATTGATAGATGGAAAAAGATGAGCGCTAAGAAGAATCAATACAAAAAATCCAAGAAATCAATCATAAGTACTAACCAGCTGCTACTTGAACGAATTGAAAAGCAAAACATTAAAATTATCAAGTTAAAGGATAAACTAGTAGAAGCTCGAAGAGTAGTCGATCTTCATAGTGAAACTTGATGATTTTTCTCATTTCCTATGTTGCCGCAAAACAGGTAATGATCGTTCTAGTTTTGCATGCCTGTAAAATCGGAGATTTAACAGGCATGCATTTAAAATTACAAGTTATTTCTGTTATCTATGTGTTAAATTGGTTTTAATAAGATGCTTTGTTTGAATTCAATGCAGGAGGATTTATCACCACCCTTTTCCAGAAATTCAGGACATGGTTATACGTTGACATGGAGATGTGGTTGTTTGGTGACGAGCTGGAGTTTTATCAATGGGCAAGAATTTTCTGAAGTGCCTCGACTCAGGCTAGCCGATTTCTGTTTATAGTAATAGGTGTAATTAGATGCGCTTTTTAGTTAGATAATCCCTATAATGTTGCATGCAACATTAATAGGGAAAACTGAATCTTAGTAGTATATAGGTGAAGAGGTTTGATGAACTTGAGGATGGAGTGTTGGAAGAAAAACTTATTTGAAATATATCCTATTACTGGTATTATCTCATACTCGAAGTTGAACCTTTGATGTGAATGCTACTGGACATCTGCAGACAGATACTGTTACTGGTATTTTGTTTTTTTTGGATATATATATATATATTTCAGCTTGTTATCTTCTGTCTTTATATTAACTCAGTGTGCTGTGACATATTGATGTTCAATTATATCTTTCACTTTATCAGCTCAAGTTAGTATTTTGAACGAATATTTCATTATGATGTTGTTTATTAGTATTTTTACTATAAACCTAAGTTGTAATGATATAATTTTATGTCTATTTAAAATTTTATTTGTATGTTGACAGTGACTTTTAAATAGGCATTATCTTAAATTCAAATAGCTGCCTTGATAATTAATTATTAATTAATATCAGATAGTTGAAATTAACTGTGTGTTTATAGACTATGTTTCAACTCTGTTGTTATATAGTAGAGTGACTTATCAGTTATAATTTAAATATGTCTGTTTAAATTATACTTTAGTCTTTCTGTTCATCTTTATTGATTAATAGTTAATATAATCTTAAATTTGCTCTCAGCTGAGATAGGGTTAAATAGAATAGTTTAGATTAAATTTTATTTTTTTGAAGTAGTTTAATTAACAACTGTTAAATTAATTTTCATACTCTGTATAAGTCTTATATTCAGAAAAACTTCCAAAAATCAAAGTCTTTCCTTAAGAAAGCAACCATAGGACAGTTTAGATAGTTTAATATAATTATTTAGGTAAAAATAAATATTAGAATAGGTTAGATTTTGCTAGTTTTAAGTTCTCCTAAGAGATAAACTAGCTGGTAGCAGGACCACAACCTGCGAGGTTTTGTTAATTCAAACACACCGGACGGTGCTTTAAGCTGATTGTGTGGACTAAACCTCCTTATTGGCCTAGATTCAGAAAATCGGGCCAACAAATGGCGCTAGAAGGAGGGCCTGCCAATGAGTAATGGCAGGTGAAACTAATGAAACATTTCCAACCAGCCAACAACCTCCAGAAGTCAGTAGATCCCCTTTTATAGAAACTTTTAGGAACATCCTTGAACGTGATCCTGTCACTT
This sequence comes from Pseudotsuga menziesii, assembly GCA_001517045.1. Lineage (NCBI taxonomy): Eukaryota > Viridiplantae > Streptophyta > Pinopsida > Pinales > Pinaceae > Pseudotsuga > Pseudotsuga menziesii. The sequence goes on along the minus strand of LPNX010136504.1, from coordinate 139,710 downwards.
CTCCCTTTACTCTCGCACAAAGTGCTCAAACTCTAGAAGAATCCAGACATATCCTTACTAGAGCTTACGCCAATCAGTTAGGTATTTCTCCAATAGATTATGGTCTTCCTAGACAACAGTGACATAATCCACAATTGACCATAGTTACCCAAGATTTGGAGATAACTGGTAGTACTCCCTATCATCAGATTGAAAGACATCAAAGGCATATTGCACAAACCAATACTGCTAGAAGACTAATTGTAGGAGGCGGTTCTAATCAGCCACCTTCTCCTCCTGAGTCACCACCTGATAGTCCAAGACCTTCTTATTCAGGAAGTTCTTCTAGCTCTCAAGGAAGTCCAATGGTAGGAAATGTAGGAGGAGGTGGTAATCCTCCACCTAATCCACCCAATCCACAGCTCCCTTGGTTAAGGGCAGCCGCTGTAGCAGTTCCTGGGGTACAACATCCATTGCTGAAACACTTAGATAAAATTCTTCCTAAGTTTAATCCAGATGACAAAGAACCTGTAGAGGTGCATATTGACAAATTCATGTTGGCTGTTCAAACTTTGAACGTTCAGCATGAAGATGTAGTTTGTCGATTGTTTCCTCTAACCTTTGAAGGAAGAGCTTCTACCTGGTACTTTTCATTAGTACAAAGATCTATCACAAATTGGGAGGAATTTAATAAAGCTTTTCTCGATAAATTTGGGGAGGATAAAACACCTGCTCTTTTAGCTCTAGAGTTATCTAGAATTAAAATGGAGCCTAAAGAAAGAATCAAAGATTTCAATCAAAGGTTTCTAACTTTGAAAAATAAAATTCCAGTTGCTTCCCAACCTCCGGAAGACATAATTATTGAAAATTATACGTCATCCTTACCTAGGAATTCCGGAATGTTTGTGAAGAGAGCTGGAAAAACAACACTAATAGAAACATTTGAGGAAGCCATTAAAGTAGAAAAGGATTTCATGTCTTATGAACTAGATAGAAGTGGGAAATCTAATTCTTTTCCTCAAAGGAAAACAGAAAAACCTAGTTCAGATAAAGATAAAGCATTCGATGTAGAACAGCTACAAAATGCTATTCGAACATTAACTAATGAAGTTATAGGGTTAAAAAAGACTAATTCCGAAGCTTCTCCTTCTAGGGGTTACTTCAAAAATCAGTTTAGACAAAACCCGAACACGAATAATAAGAATACACCCCCTGACATAGCTGCTAATGAAGAAATCTTTAATACAATTCGAGCTATTCTATCTTTATCTAAAACTCCTAGTCAAGAGATGAATGAAAACGAAAGAGAAGAAGAATCATAAAATGATGAAGAATCAGAAGAACCTCAACAAGTTAACGGTCATTTCTGGGATAGTTTTGTGAAAGAACATGAGAGTAGAAATCCACCTTCAGGACAACATGCATACAATACTCGTAGTAAAGCATTTGCAAACACTCCTGGTGCTTCAAGCTCTACTACAAATACTGACAACAATAACTCACAACCGAACAAGCAAACCCAATCTGGCAAGCAAACTCAGCCTACTAAGGGTACTCAAACCATTCAAAATGCTCCAAAATTGGATTTACAATATGATATAATCGAAGATTTAAAGAAAACATGTGCAAACATCAGTATGTACGATCTTCTTCAAATCTACCCAATGCCTAATAGTCATATTATAAATCATACAGTAATTTCAATTGTTCCTAATGCAAAACAAAATGTTGTTGCAAATAGTTCTAACAATGATCCAACAGCAACTGAAAAAGGAAAAGCAACAGCCGACAAAGCTTCACTGATAGGTAAGAATTCTAAGTCAACTACACCTCCATTCTTACTTACCTTTGAAATTTTCAATAGGAATGTCCATAATTGCATGGTAGATTCAGGAGCATCCTCTAATGTTATGCCTTTATCTGTATGTAAGAAATTAAATGGAAAATTTGTTCCATATAATTCACAAATAACTCAATTAGATAAAACAAATGTAAAAGTTGTTGGAGAGATGAAATATGTCTTAGTTAGGATTGCTTGTAATCCTTTGGTTTATCAAATCATAGACATTGTTGTTGCTGATATTCCAGATGCATATGGACTGTTCTTAAGTAGGGATTGGTCCCAACAGCTGAACGGTTTCTTTGACACTGATTGGTCAACATTATGGTTACCTAAGAACGAAAAGTCAAATCAGATTAAAATAAATAGAGAACGGTATATGAAACATACTGTTACAGAACTGCATGATCCTAGTGAACCTGTTTTATTTTCTGATTCTATCATGGGAAATTACATGTATGAATTAGGATTTGGTAATTTCAAAGCTGAAAATTCTACTCTTTCTGAAAATAATCAGCAATCTGAAATTTGTAATGTAACATTTGTTTCTCCTAACTGTTCACTCAAAGAAACTGTCAGTGATGTAAATATTGTAAATATCATAGAAAGTAAGGTGATTTTACATAGTTCTATTTGGACTTTATATTTCGATGGTGCAAAATATAAAGAAGGAGTAGGAGCTGGTTGCTTACTGGTAGATCCTCAAGGTAATAAAACCTGTATAGCTTGTAGAATGGAATTTAGTTGTACAAATAATACAATCGAATATGAAGCTTTAATACAAGGTTTAAAAAGGGCAATTGATTTGGGCATCAAAGAGATAATTGTTTATGGCGATTCCGAGATCATTGTTATACAGGTTCGTAATTCCATTCACTATTTATCTGAACATTTACAGAGTTATCAGAAAGAGGTATGGAATATTATTGTACATTTTGATGCATTTAACATAAATTATGTTCCTAGAAGTCAAAATCAAGAAGCAGATTTGTTGGCAAATGTAGCATCTAAGTTAATTCCTTCAGAAAATCTTACATCAGATTTCTTCTCTGTTGAATTGATTTTTAGGCCCTCCATACTTGATAATATTTTTAATTGGCGTGTGTTTTACAATGATACGCAGGTACTGAATTTTCCAATAAATGAGGATATCTTTAAAGATTCAGCAATAGATGAAGTCACTCATGATGACAATCTGCGGGATTTTTCGGTAATAAATGATTTCTGTTCAGTTGAAAAAAACCAGTTCCCAATTCAGTATTAAAATTAGAAAAGTTTTTTGATCTGCAGGATAAGTTTAAGTCTGTCCCTAATTGTAAAACAAATAGCTCTCAGATGAAATATGAAACCATCAATTTGGAAACAGAATCAAATCCCCAAACTATAAATCTAGGAATAGATTGTAATCCTACAGAAAAAACAGCTTTCATAAAATTGTTTAAGGAGTTTAAAGATATATTTGCATGGACATATGATGACCTAAAAACATTCAATACTCAAGTCATGCAACATATAATTCCAATTAAACAAGAATCAAAACCCTTTCAGCAAAAGTTAAGAAAATATCACCCATCATTATAACCAACAATAAAAAAGGAACTGAATAAATTGTTAGCTGCCAAGATTATTTTCCCTATCAGAAACACTCAATGGGTAGCAAACTTAGTTCCAGTTAGGAAGAAAAACAGGGATATTAGATTATGTGTGGATTTTAGAAATTTGAATAAAGCTTCTGAAAAGGATAATTACCCTGTTCCTCCCATGGAACAAATTCTTCAGAAGGTGTCTAGGTCTGAGATACTGTCTCTCCTTGATGGTTTCTCAGGGTACAACCAAATATTGGTCTCCCCAGATGAGAAAGGAATGCAGTCATTCTTAGGAAAAAATAATTTTGTTAGGAGATTCATTCCTAGTTTTTCCGAGATTATTCGTCCTTTGCAGAAAATGATTAAAAATGATACTGTGTTTAATTGGTGACAAACTGAAAAAGAATCATTTCAGAAAATTTTAGAAGCCATTTCAGAAGCTCCTAGTCTTCTAAGTCCATATTTTAATAAATATTTCATATTATACACCTTTGCTTCTGATATTTCATATGCAGTAGTGTTAACCCAATTAAATCAGCAAAATCATGAAGCATTAGAGGAAATTTCAACTCAAAATGGGCCTTTTAACTTTAACTCAAATTCCATGTCATCATGTGTTAGCCAATGAAATTGCTTTAAATTTGAAATACCGTATAGGTCTTAAACACTTTTTTAATATAAATTTGGGGATAGGTATCATAAAAAAACTACTTTTTTTGTTTGTATTTTCAACATATCTCCCCATGTTTTTACTCAAATTTTGATCGGGAGAGCTCGTTGTATGCGGAATTAAATTCCACATCCAACGAGTACCTACTCAGCATACTTTTGATGGACCCCGCTACCCCAAAAACAATAAATACCTAAAAAAATGTGATGATGATGTCATCATCACGTTTTTTTAGGTATTTCTTGTTTTTGGGGTAGCGGGGTCCGTCAAAAGTATGCCGAGTGGGTACTCATTGGATGCGGAATTTAATTCCGCATACAATGAGCTCTCCCGATCGAAATTTGAGTAAACAAAGGGGGAGATATGTCGAAAATACAAACAAAAAAGTATTTTTTTCTTTTCTTCCTCCAAAATTAATAAATATTATTTATGATTTTAACTATTATTTTATTAATTTTTTTGAGGAGGCCCATTTTGAGTTGAAATTTCCTCTAATGTCCCAATTTCTTTCATGAGTTCAAATTTCAAAGGGGCTGAACTCAATTATCATGAAGTTGATAAACAAGCCTTTGCAGTTTTTAAAGATGTAAAACATTTTCGTCCTTACTTGCTAAAATCTAAAACGAAAATAATTGTCCCTTATTCTTCAGTCAAAAACTTGTTGGTACGGAAAGATTTAGGAGAAAAGAGGGCACCTTGGATGACAACTCTTCAAGAGTATGACTTAGAAATCAAACCTTCAAGGATAATCAAAGGTCAAGGGCTATGTAAATTAGCTGCTGAAGTGGCTCACTTGCCCGATGATAAAGCTGAAACTGTCATTGAGGAAGCTTTACTTACCAGGGAAATTTATTTTTATCCTCCACCTCAAGATTCCTGGTACACAGACATACGGTTACTATTGGAAACAGGGACTACCCCTGATTATTTAGAACCAAAAAAGAAAAGAGCACTTAGATTGAAGTCTGCTCCATACTTATTAATCGATAATATCCTTTTTCGGAGAAATTCAGACGGAGTATACCTTCGATGTTTAGATAAAGATGAAACAGAAATAATTATGAAAGAATTACATTCTGGACCAGCAGGAGGTCATTTTGGTGGGGAGACCACTGCTCACAAAGTTCTCAGGGCTAGTTATTATTGGCCTACCTTATTTCGTGATTCCTATACCTTCATCAGAAAGTGTCAAGAGTGTCAACTTGCTGCATGAAAGGTGAAAAAATATGCTTTCCCTTTACAACCTGTTTCAGTTGAAAGACCCTTTCAGCAATGGGGTATCAATATAGTAGGTCCAATAAACCCTCCCTCATCAATGCAACACAAATATATAATAACTGCAACTGATTATTTCACCCGTTGGGCTGAAGCTGCACCATTAAAAGTTGTGAATACCAACCAGGTTATACTATTTTTGGAATTCTTTATCATAACAAGATTTGGTATTCCTGATTCTCTCGTTTTCGATAATGCATCATATTTTTCATCAATTGAGTTAACTCAGTTTGCTTTAGAGAAGGGAATAAGAGTCATATATTCAGCTAATTACCATCCTCATGGGAATGGTTTAGCTGAATCAACGAATAAAAATTTATTGAAAATTCTTAAAAGAACTATTTCAGTTCACCATCGGAACTGGCATACAGAATTGGTCAATGCTCTATGGGCAGATAGAGTAACTCCTAAAGCTGCAATAGGTAACTCAACATTTTTTTTAGTATATGGAACTAAAGCTATCCTTCCACCAAATTTGTTCTTACCTTCGTTACAGTTAGCTCAGTCTGTTCAGGAAGAAGAGTGCCCAGCAATGGAAAAAAGAATTAATGCATTGTTAAAATTAGAAGAAGACAGGGAAAAGTCAAAACAACACTTTAATAAACATCAACAGATTGTAAAATCGTGGTTTGACCAATCTTTTAGTGTTGATTGAGAGTTGCAGGTAGGAGACCTGGTTTTAAAATGGGATAAATCTCATGAAGATAAGGGTGATCATACTAAATTTCAGAAATTGTGGTTAGGTCCCTTTGTTATTTCTGAAAAAATAGGTCCAAGTACCTTTCAATTGCAAACACTTGAAGGACAGTCTGAAACATTCCCTGTGAATGGAATGATTCTTAAAAAATATTTTTGTTGATAGTTTTCTGTCTAAAACTGTACATATCTACTTACTGTTTGTAAATAAATTTGTCTTTCTGTATATAAACTAGCAGACTGTTAAATTAATCAACTTGCTGTTAAAGTCAAATATTTTAGATTGTTAAAATTTGTGTATATAACCAGTCATTTAGTCAGAAATATGTAATTAACAGCTATAATTAATGTAAATAAATAAGATCAGTTTACTCATTAGCCTGAAGAATTATGATATTAGACTGAAATCTTTTAAAAATTTGTTCAGGATGATCAAAATTTCTTGAATCTGTAAAAGACCTTCATTGTTTCTATTTATAAGTGTTTCTCAGATTTTTCTTCATCTTGTTATTTTCTTAAAATGGGGATAGCTTATTAAATGCCTTTTTCGAAGCTTGTATTTTTGAAAAATATTTACAGATCTCTATCATCAGTCTTAGAAACATTGTTTTTTTCATTTGAGAACTGTCTAGCATCTGTTCCTATTAATTAAAAAAGCTAAAGTGAGAGACGGAAGGTCTCAGTAATGAGCAGGTCCGATCAGAATCACAAATATCACTGGTATGACATTATTAGGAAACTAGTAATGGTTTTTGGTTTTGAAATCAAAATATAAGGGGTCTCATCACGAGCCAGCTGATTCGTTTTCTGGTGATATTAATGACTGACATTGCCATTTGGTTACCACGCTGGGTAACGATCTCTCATTTTATAAAAAAAAAATAAAAAATAAAAAATGAAAATTGCAATAAAAACGTAACTTTTGTCTGAAGAATAGGAGGTATCAGTAATGAGCCGGCCTAATCATGATCATCAGTGTTGTCTGGAATAACTTCATTTCTGATCACCAGGGTGATGGCTTTTGATTTTAAAAAATTAAAAGACAGGAGGTCTCATCACGAGCCAGCTTGCTTATTTCAGACAACTCTCGTGAATGATACTATCACATTGGGATACCAAACCCAATAGTAGTCTTCAGGCAGAATTATTGTTTTAAAAGAAAAGCAAAAGCAAGAAAAAAGAAAATTATTATGCTATGGAACAGATTCTAGAAATTTTTCAGTGGAGCAATACTCTATGCTGATGGTACATGTCATCTTTACTAAGAATTAGTTGTTTTGGCTAAGATATTTGTAAGTTTATCCCTAATCAAATTTCTGTTTTAAAAGATGGAATATTTTTGAGTTATACTTATGAGTAAAAAATGGTTTAATATGGATAAAGGATTTTTGATTATTTTTTTTAACAGGTTTTGAGATTTCATTTTTTTTATCATTTTATTTAAGCAGAGATAACTGGTTCACACAGGTCGTCGCCATTTGTTGGCAGCCAGCAACAACCTCTTCATTTCTTAATAAAATGAAGAGAGATCAGCTCTTCATGTGATTTATCAATTCAAAATTATGAAAGAGCACCTTCAGAATCATCGATTCTGAAGGTACTCTCAATCAAAGGAAAGTGATATAATGATTCTGGAGCTGGAAGAAACTTACTCATAAACTTGGCCTTTAACAACTGTCAGTAGTTTCATAAATTTTCATGAGTTTGTTAAAATCATTAAGATAAATTTATATGACTTAAGGAATTTGAAATAATGTGCCAAGAGAAAATTGATAAAACAAATTTTGTGTTGAGTAGGGTATTACTAGTCCTAAGCCATAAAACTAAGAGTGACTTTCAAAATTGATATCATATGTAATACCATACTACGACCTTTTGTAAATATCATAGTTAATGGATAAATGATGTTTGTATGGGAAAGTTTCACTTATGATAGTTTATCATTTAAATATCCTATCTAATGTTAGATATGTATCGATAGGATGTTTGGAAGGGATTAAAACTTAGTCTTGTACATACATAGCATAGATATTAAGTCTAGCTATTTTATCAAAGCCTTGTTAAACATTAGAGCGCGATTTTATTATCTTGCATGACACCACGTAACATAATTAAATGGAGATGACTGTTTGGATTAGCTGAGTGTACAATGAGCCATTTGTCAAGTTAGTAAACGATTATCATTTGGATTAATGAGCTGGTATGAGAATGTGGCTTACACCTCTTGACAAAGTCGACAGTTGTGAGCATGTGGAGGTATTGTATTGACAGTGTTAAATGCTGATAGTCATTTCAATTTACGTCGATGTACCTGTTAATTATTAGCCACTGTCCATAATCAATGGTTGAAATGATGATCTATCAATCACCATATCTCTGGTTCGCCAATTTAGTGGTTATTACTAACAGTCATGGTTAAGCATAGATAAACTGGCATGAATCATGATAAAATATGAAGTTGCAACACCTATCACTGCTTAAAATCCGGCTAAAATGGCAGGTTCAGAGATTGTATCTCCCTTAGATTTGAAGCATGTGAAAGCTATCCATCATGTCATATGTGTGGATACCTATTCCCTCTATGTTCACTTCTCCATTCATTCCAGGTCGAAGCCAGGAGAGTGCAGAAGAAACCATGTCTCCTCTGAATCGTTTTGAGATTTCGGGGTCTGAACTTATAGAAGCTAACCAGGAAGTTGCCAAGAAATTCGAGAAAATGGGGTGGGGACATTTCCTTAGGAGTTTTGATGGTCACCATGTGGATATTACTAAGCTGTTCGCCATGAATTTTGAAGATGACAGGGTGCAAATTGGGGGTTTTGAGTTCGTTATCAATGAGGATAAGATTGTAGAAGCCACTAAGCTCCCACAGGTTGGAGAACGCTGGTTTAAGGGCACCATGGTCAATAAGAAAAAATGCTTGGCTCTGTTAATGCCCTTGCCGGATGATACGAAGCTGAAGATAGGCATCCCTGTAAAATTTTTGAAGCCTGAATGGAGAGTTTACTACGAAATCTTAGTAAGGTACGTGTCTTGTTGTGGATGGTACTCTCATTTGCACTTATACCATTTACGATTGCTATTAGTAGTAAAGGGTTACAAGCTTAATTTGCCTTTCTATCTATGGCAAAGTCTTAAGAAAATGTCACAGGAAATTAGAAAATTTAGTAACCCTGACAGTAGTCTTTGTCACCACGGGTTGATAAAAACTATATTGCAATTTCAATTATCTGCCAAGGGCGAGTCTTGGGATAATTTTTTAGTCGACTATCAATTGGGGCCGACGCAGTATTGGCCTAATCCATCCCCACGAACTCATAGGAAAAAAAAGGTCATAAATCCTGGGGTTAATAGTTTAGAAGTCAAGGGATTCGAGGACGTAAGCATGCCCATAAACAATGGGATTAATGAGAATGACGATAGGGATTCAGTTCCCTGCAATTCTAGGGAAGTCTTGGATAAACCCTTATCTGGTAAGAATGATAGCAACCCTGCAAAAATAAAAGAAGGATTAGCCAAAGGTGAAATTGATAATAATGTTGAATGTAAAAATTCATATGAAGCAAATAAACCTGATGAATGTAACAAATAATCTATGCATAGATTAGGTCATTTGGCTCAGATTTGTTGTGACAAGGAAGGGCTTGGTTTTGAAAATCTATCGTTTTCACGAAGAGTCACAAGGAGCATGCATAGTATCCATTCGATTTCAGGTTATAAGGTTGATCAACAAGCTTCTAAGCCTACAACTACTAAACCTGTAGTTGTAGATATTGAGGATGACATCCCGTCTTCTATCCCTAATACAATGGATGTAGGTAATTCTGCTATCGCACAGGGAAGTGATGCACAATCAAAAGAGGCCGAGGGAAATTAACCAGAAACAAACACAAATGTTGCAGATCCTGAACCATCATACAGTCAACATTGTGACAGTCTTCATTCTCCTCAGGTAACCAAAGAGGATGAAACTCTACAGCAGGTATTAGGTAATGTTTACCAAGATAAAATTACAGAGTTTAAAGGAAAACTCAAGCATTGTCTATCCAGCACAGCATTATTAGAAGAAGAAAACAAAACCTTTAGAAAAGAGTTGTTGGAGTGGATTGATAGATGGAAAAAGATGAGCGCTAAGAAGAATCAATACAAAAAATCCAAGAAATCAATCATAAGTACTAACCAGCTGCTACTTGAACGAATTGAAAAGCAAAACATTAAAATTATCAGGTTAAAGGCTATACTAGCAGAAGCTCGAAGAGTAGTCGATCTTCATAGTGAAACTTGATGATTTTTCTTATTTCCTATGTTGCCGCAAAACAGGTAATGATCGTTCTAGTTTTGCATGCTTGTAAAATTGGAGATTTAACAGGCATGCGTTTAAAATTACAAGTTATTTCTGTTATCTATGTGTTAAATTGGTTTTAATAAGATGTTTTGTTTGAATTCAATGCAGGAGGATTTATCACCACCCTTTTCCAGAAATTCAGGACATGGTTATACGTTGACATGGAGATGTGGCTATTTGGTGACGAGCTGGAGTTTTATCAATGGGCAAGAATTTTCTGAAGTGCCTTGACTCAGGCTATTCGATTTCTGTTTATAGTAATAGGTGTAATTAAATGCCCTTTTTAGTTAGATAATCCCTATAATGTTGCATGCAACATTAATAGGGAAAACTGAATCTTAGTAGTATATAAGTGAAGAGTTTTGATGAACTCGAGGATGGAGTGTTGGAAGAAAAACTTATTTGAAATATATCCTATTACTGGTATTATCTCATACTCGAAGTTGAACCTTTGATGTGAATGCTACTGGACATCTGCAGACAGATACTGTTACTGGTATTTTGTTTTTTTTGGATTTATATATATATATTTCAGCTTGTTATCTTCTGTCTTTATATTAACTCAGTGTGCTGTGACATAATGATGTTCAATTATATCTTTCACTTTATCAGCTCAAGTTAGTATTTTGAAAGAATATTTCATTATGATGTTGTTTATTAGTATTTTTACTATAAACCTAAGTTGTAATGATATAATTTTCTGTCTATTTAAAATTTTATTTGTATGTTGACAGTGAATTTTAAATAGGCATTATCTTAAATTCAAATAGCTGCCTTGATAATTAATTATTAATTAATATCAGATAGTTGAAATTAAGTGTGTGTTTACAGACTATGTTTCTCTCTTGTTATATAGCAGAGTGACTTATCAGTTATAATTTAAATATGTATGTTTAAATTATACTTTAGTCTTTCTGTTCATCTTTATTGATTAATAGTTAATATAATCTTAAATTTGCTCTCAGCTGAGATAGGGTTAAATAGAATAGTTTAGATTAAATTTTATTTTTTTGAAGTAGTTTAATTAACAACTGTTAAATTAATTTTCATACTATGTATAAGTCTTATATTCAGAAAAAATTCCAAAAATCAAAGTCTTTCCTTAAGAAAGCAACCATAGGACAGTTTAGATAGTTTAATATAATTATTTAGGTAAAAATAAATATTAGAATGGGTTAGATTTTGCTAGTTTTAAGTTCTCCGAAGAGATAAACTAGCTGGTAGCAGGACCACAACCTGCGAGGTTTTGTTAATTCAAACACACCGGAGACTGCTTTAAGCTGATTGTGTGGACTAAACCTCCTTATTGGCCTAGATTTAGAAAATCGGGCCAACAAGCCCTAAACTCAATCTTAAATGGTTTAACAAACTCAGTATTTACTAAAGTTATGCAATGCACATCTTCCAAGCAAGCTTGGGACAAGTTGAAATTTATCTATAAAGGAGAATTTAAGGTCAAAGAATCCAAACTTCAAACATATAGAGGTCAATTTGAATGTATTAAAATGAAAGAAGAAGAGAATGTTGGGGAATACCTTCTTTGAGTAGATGAAGTTGTTAATGTGATCAGAGGTCTTGGAGGAAAATTAAAAGAAAAATAAGTGGTAAGAAAGGTACTAATAACATTACCAATGAGATATGACCCAAAGGTATCCACCTTAGAAGAACGAGATGATCTTAAAAAGGTAACAATCGTTGACTTACATGGAATTCTCACTGCATATGAGATGAGAACGGGACAAAATACATCTTAAAGAAAACAAGCAGCTTCTAAAACCTCCATAAAAAATCAATCAGAAAACCCAAATGATGAGGAAGTTATTTTCATTAATAAAATTGAGAGAGGGACTGGAAAATACAAGGGGAAGTTACCTTTAAAGTGTTTTAATTGTGGAAGGATTGGACATTTTGCCTCTAAGTGGACCTACACTAAACAAGATGAGAATGAAGAAAAAGAAACTTCGAAATTCAAAATGGGTAAAACAAGAAACAAGAAAAAACCCTATGGGAAAAAGAAAATTGTTTACACCATGGAAGACAATGAAGACTCAGATGGAAGCGAAGTTGAAGAAACTAAAGTTTTATTTATGATCCTAGACACTCAAGCCTCAAATAGTGACTCGAACGTAGAAGGATAAGTAGATCTAAGAGATGAACTTGTTAGCGCCCTTGAAGAACTTGAGAAATGTAGGAAAAAGAACCGACAGTCAAATCTTATCATTAGTCAGGTGGAAGCTCAACTCTTAGATGCCAAAAAGGTTGAGGAGGTCCTAAACCTGCAACTCAAAAGAAGAATATAAGAGTCTGAAAAATATTGCGAAATAAATTATACAATTCAAGAGAAAGCTTGATGAAGGATCTATCAAATCAAAGTTTGAGAATAGCTCAAGGATTCTAGATGACATTATAAGTATCCAAAGACCATCAGGTGATAGGTCTAGTTTGAGGCTCATTAAAGAAAAGAAGCCAGAGAGTTTTCCTAACACAAATCAAGAAGGAAGTAAGAAAAGTTATGTTGAAGTACTAAAGGCTCCAGCTAAAAAGGAAAGAAGCAAGAAATATGGCTTAATTTCTCAAGATAAAAATAGAAATAATCTAGCACCCAAGAGGCCAAATAGATATCTATAGATATTTTTAGGTCACTGCTTTGCTTGTAATAATTTTGGTCATAAATCCTTAAATTGTAGATTTGAAAGAAAGGTTTATGAATACAAGGAGTCAGCAAGTAATAAATCGAAGGGAAATAAGAATTATTTTACATTACTTCAAAAATATGACATAGAATGTTATAAATGTAATAACCATGGACATATTTCAAGAGATTGTAAAATGAAGAGTCATATAAGGAATACTATTGCAATCAAACCTCAGAACACCAAACAAAAGCATTATTGGAGAGAAAAGGAAGAAAAGGAAAGTTCCATGATTGCTTTATGTGCAACCAAAAACCAGAACTTATGGCACTTTGACAGTGGTTGTTCAAAACATATGACCGGTGACCCAAGCAAATTCATAACACTAAAAGATAATAAGGGAAAAGTCACTTTTGAATACAGTATGTCCTCCAAAATAATCAACAAAGGAACAGTTGTTGTCAACAACAAGATCAAAGTAGAAAATGTTTTACTAGTTGAAAACCTCAAACCTAATCTCCTCAGTGTAAGTCAAACATGCGAACAAGGACGCGTTTGTATCTTTGAATCAGAAAAATGTGAAATCAAGAATAAGAAAATAGGAAAGGTCGTTGCCATTTCTATGAGAAATACAAACAATGTATACATCTTGGAAAATGAAAACCAAATCTACTTAAGTATGGTATATGAAAGTTGGTTATGGCACAGAAGGTTGGGACATTTAAGTTTTGACAATATTTCCAAAATAAATGCAAAGGAAGCTGTAAGAGATCTACCAAAAATTGTAGTTCCTCTAAACCCAGTATGTAAACATTGTCAACATGGGAAGCAAACCAGATCCAGTTTTAAAATAAAAGAACATATGACCTCACACCCTCTACAAATAATACACACAGACCTTTGTGGACCAACCAGAACTAAAATCCTACAAGTATATCACTATTTCATGTTGCTCATTGATTATTACACAAGGATGACATGGGTGGCATTCCTCAAAGAAAAATTAGAAGCTTTTGAAAAAAATAAAATCTTCAAGGAAATGGCTGAAAATAAGTCAGGTATGAAAATCAAGTGTCTTACATCAAATAATGGAGGAGAATTTACCTCAAATGAATTCAATGAGTTATGTGAAGGTCATGGAATTAAGAGACAATTTCAGCTACAAAAACTCCTTAGCAGAATGGGGTTATTGAAAGGAAAAACAAAACAATCCAAGAAGATGCTAGAACTATGCTCAAGAAAGCAAAAATGTCAGATTCATTTTGGAGAGAAGCTGTATACAAATCTGTCTACATACTTAACATAGGGCAACTCAGAGTGAATAAGGATAATACCCCCTACGAATTGTAGTATGGAAGACCAGCCTTGGTCAAATATTTTAAAGTATTTGGAAGTAACTGTTACATCAAAAGAAACGAAGATGACCTTGGAAAGTTTAACTCTAGGACTGATGAAGGATTATTTCTAGGTTATTCATCCACCAAAAGGGCATATAGGTGTTACAATAAAAGGTTACATAAAATTGTAGAGAGTGCTGATGTTAAAGTAGATGATATGAAAACTAGGAAAGAGAAAAATCTTGACAGTATTGAAAATACATGTGATGATGAAGTAAAAGACTTGCAAAAGGATGAGAGCATTCATAACAAAGAAGAAGACAAAGAGAATTAAGATACACAGGAAGATGAAGAAGACTTCCCTAAACCTGACACTAAAACTCCTTCTAGAAGGATACAAAAGAATCATCTGAAGTCACAGATCATGGGTGATAAAAATGTTGGAGTCATAACAAGAAGACAACTACCAGGTGTTGAACAAGCCCTACTCTCAATAGTTGAACCCAAGAACTTTATAGAATCCAGTGAAAGTGATGAATGGGTCAAAGCCATGAATGAAGAACTAGATCAAATTGAGAAAAATGAGACCTGGGAACTTGTCCCGAGGCCTGAAGATAAGAACATTGTAGGAACCAAATGGATTTTCAAAAACAAGTTCGATCAAGATGGATAGGTAATAAGGAACAAAGCAATATTGGTTTGTAAGGGGTATGCCCAAGTGGAAGGTATTGACTTTGAAGAAACTTATGCTCTTGTAGCACGACTTGAAGCAATCAGAATGTTTTTAGCACTGTCATGCCATAAATATTTCAAAGTATATCAAATGGATGTCAAGTCTGCATTCTTGAATGGAAAACTAGAAGAAGAAGTATATATTGAACAACCTAGAGGATTTATTTTGTCAGAGAAAAAATATTACGTTTGTAAACTAAAGAAGGTACTCTATGGTCTCAAACAAGCTCTAAGAGCATGGTTTTCAAGACTAGACAGTTACTTGAAACAACAATGTTTTAAAAGAGGAGCCGCTGAAAGTAATCTCTACTTAAAGATCAAAGATATAAATATGATCATTGTTGTTGTCTATGTGGATGATATCATATTTGGAAGCAATCTTCAAATCCTAATTGTATATTTTTCCCCTGAAATGTCAATGTTGGGTGAATTGACTTTCTTCCTAGGATTGGAAGTCTACCAAACAGACGAAAGATTTTTCATCTCTCAAACTAAGTACATCAAAGATATGTTGAAATTTTTTAAAATGGAATATTCCAAACCTGTTGGTAATCCTATGGTCACTAGTTACAAGTTAAGTAAGGATGATGAATCTCTTGAAGTAGATCATACCATGTTTAGATCCATGATTGGCACTCTGCTATATGTGATAGCCACAAGACCATATTGGATGCAAGTTGTTGGATGGGTGTCTAGATTCCAGTCATCTCCCAAAGAAACACATGTAATAGCAGTTAAAAGGATTCTCAAATATCTAAAAAGTACCATGGAGTATGGTTTATGGTATCCAAAAGGACAAGACTTTACCTTGAAAGCATTTACTGATGCAAATTGGGTAGGAAGTATTGATGATTGGAAAAGCGCTAGTGGAGAAGCATTCTTTTTGGGAAATTTTTTAGTATCATGGTCAAGTAAAAAACAATCCTCCATTTCACTCTCTACAGCAAAAGCAGAATATACTGATGTCGCCTCGTGTTGCACTTAGTTTATTTGGATGAAACAAACCCTAGAAGATCTGCTTATAAAATATGAATATTTGATAGTGATCAACTATGATAACGCCAGTGTTATAAATATGTCTAAAAATACTATCATGCATTCTAAGACAAAACATATACCAATCAAGTATCATTTTTTAAGAGAACAGGTATCTCAAAAAGCTGTCAGATTAGAATACATTGACACACAAGAACAGATTGCTGACATTTTTACCAAACCACTACCTAAGGAATCCTTTGAGCATCTTAGACATAAGATGAGAGTAATTCCTTTACAAAAGCACTAATAGGAGAAAGCACAAACCTCAGGGGGAGATATGATGATAGGGGGAGTTGTGAGACAGAGAGGTTTCTTTGTCATTGGTGTCAAAGGGGAAGAATGATTAAAGATTTTTCCATCAATGCCAAAGGGGGAGATTGTTGATTAAAATGGTTGTCATTGATGTCAAAACTGTTAACAAAAGTTAAATATATGGTGGCAAGCTAAAATCAGTAGAATAACAAAGGAATAACCCTATTACAGGTTACAGGATTAATAAAAAAATGAATAAACTTGTAGCAAATTGAACAACTGAGATCAATCATCCAAGTAAATCGATGACTCACAATGTTTTTGTTGAATGAACTAACACAGAGGTTAAACACGTTTGAAGTGATAAAGTTCTGCAACAATCAAGATCAGACGACTTATATTAGTCCTGCACTAGATCTGACGGTTAAGGATCAATTCCAATAGTTAGGAGTAAAATCCAAAGTGCCGCCAAAGATCAAGATCAGACAGCTAAGATTAGTTCCGCTAAAAGAGATTGATGGTGCAGAAGAAAAATGCCAAAAGGGAATTACGGAAGTAACATTTAAAGATTTTATGAACCCGCAATTTGGAAGATCAAAGATCAAGAAATACTTTGCAAGAGATCAACGGTGCAAAAGAAAAATGCGGAAAGGGAATTACGAAAGTAACGTTTAAAGATTTTATGAACCCACAACCCACAATCTAGAAGATCGAAGTTTAGGAAAGTCTCCGCAAGAGATCGATGGTGTAGAAGGTAGCTTGCGAGAAGTCAAGATACAATTTGAGGAAATGTTACATCCCACATCCTGCAATCTGGAGAGATCGAATGACTAAAGTTAGTTCCACTAAAAGAGTTCAACGATTTGGAAAAATAAGTGCAGAAAGAAATTTGTGAAAAGTCGAGATACGATTTTGGGTAAAGTTACATCCTGCATCCTGCAATCTGAAGATTGATGCTCATGGAGAATCCTAGTGTAGAACAAAGGAGAGGAATCGTTGAAACCAAAAAATTGGTGTGGAAATACAATTTCAAAAGGAAATATGTAGAGTAGATCAATGGTTTGAAGATATTCATACATAAGATCAACAGTCCAGATTGTATCTAGAGAAGAAGATTACGGAAGCACCAGAAAATGATAAACGGGGCTACAGAAATGAATTCTGAGCTGTGAGAAGAACG
The DNA here is from genome assembly GCA_001517045.1 of Pseudotsuga menziesii. Lineage (NCBI taxonomy): Eukaryota > Viridiplantae > Streptophyta > Pinopsida > Pinales > Pinaceae > Pseudotsuga > Pseudotsuga menziesii. The sequence continues at coordinate 122,147 of LPNX010136504.1, read as the reverse complement.
AAATCATGCATTTGGTGAAACTTAATGATGAAATGATGTGACAATTGAACAGGTAGATGGTGAAGAGGTATGCATGTAAGTAAACAGTTACGATCCAAAATGAAAGAGCACAGCTATGGAGAGATGCGTTGATAAGAAATAGGTAAAGGGTAATTATTGAATGAATGTGTATAGAATTAAGTGTCTCTATTAGGAAGTCTGATAGAGTCCAAAGTGGATATTTTTTCAACTGTTCTAAAAGACTGAGAACATCAGTCTAGGGTGGCAGGGTGGTGATAGGCAGGCCACAGGTCCACGGGGGGTCGAAGCCTCCTTCCAGCCGTAGCAGGAGAATAGGGTGTCATAGGATCCTTGTCTATTGAAACAGATAGAAAACCATAGGGGTGTTGTAGCATCCTAGTTTGTAGTTGTAGGTAAAATCTATGGTGTATCTACATCCTTTCTGCTGCAAGAGATAAACAATTTTGTAAATTCATCTTATTAAGGATTTTATGTTGGTGGTTTTCTCTTTTGAGGTTTCCATGATAAAATCTGTGTCTTGATTATTTATTTTTGTATTTTAAAGTAAAAACTAACAATATTGATTCACCCCCCCTCTTAGTATTGTGGGATAAACCAACACTATCCTTATGAAGTTATTGTTGGCTATGTTATTAGATAAGGGATTTTGTGTGGTATTTATAATTTCAATAACCTCCATACCCAAGACCCTTTGGTCCATGAAAATTTGGGGTCAAATATCTTGAATATGGGAAAATATTCCTCTAAGTATTTCACCCTATTGTATTGTATCATAATTTCCATATAGACCCGATTCATGCATGCAACCATATTGACCTACCTAGTGTTTAGACCATGTTAAGTTGACATCCTAGTGCTAGTCTTGTCATTTTTTCCTCATTATCCACTATTGTGCCTTGATACATGATTTTAGGACCTCATGCACCCTTATCCATGATTTTATCCATCCACCATCCATTACATTCAGTTGACTAGGTTACAATCGGTTAGTTGGGCCATCATTCCTTGATTTCATCACTCTAGGCTGATAGTGAGCTCTGATGACCACTATTAGTAAACTAAACCTCCTAATTCACCCCTATATCATTATATATAATCAATTAAGTCCCTCATGCACCATCCAAGTCCAATTACCTTTAGTTACACTCAGTTAACTTAGCACATTCAGGAGTTAGGACTAGCTATCATGTTTAGTGATGGTTTCTATGTTAATTTAGGCCATCCCAATGAGAGGATTCTAAATTCCTTATTAGGATAACAAATTTATCCTTTGGATATGTATTTATATTGTACACTTATCATTGATTTAATATATAAGAAGGATTTATTCCTTTGATTTTTTTCTCATATGTATTGTGTTTAGTATTTTCTTCACTAGTTTTTTTGTTAATCTATGTTGCACATCTAAGTAGGATTACATTGTGCTTTAGATCCTTATGAGTTTTTATTGTCATCAAGGATATTTATAAATCTCGCATGGTATCAAAGCATATGGAGCTTAGTATATTTAATTAATCCTCAATACATATTTTTCAGAGTGTTTTCTAGGTACAACAAACTTCAAGATGGATTTGATATCAGTTCCTCCTCTATCACCATTCAATTATGTTGAATGGAAATTAAAGATGGTTTCATATCTCAAGATCCATGATATATTTGATGTGTCTAGTGGAGTTGTAACAATGTTAAAATCTGATAATTAGAATTCTATTTGGTTCAATGACCGTGACAGAGCATTTGGAGCCATGTGTCTAGCCATTCCTCCTAGAACGTGTTATCTCATTGACACTGTTGAATACCCAAGTAAAATATGGTCCATATTAGACAATTCATTTGGCTAGCACATTGAAGAGATTAATGCAAATCATCATGAGAGAACATCTGACATCTCCTTGCAAGCTCCTCCAGAATTCTTTACAACCTCCACTACTTCTCATGAAGTTGAAGTTGTGCAAGATGAAGAAATGGAAGAATCTTCAACTTATTTAGTTCAATTTGGTGAAAGTCTCCTTGAAGAGAATCCTTTTGTTTCTACTCTAGAAGTTTTTGAGAAATTTGATGTCTCATGTTTGCATGCATCTACTCCAGAAGAGGAAATTCAAACCTTCATTGCTGAGGAAGAACTCCTCTTCTATCCTTCCTAGTCATTCTTTTATGATTCTTCTATTCTAAATTTTGAGCAAATTTTTCCAGTGCTTGCACTAGAAGCTGAAGAGAAATTTGATTCCTCTCTCTCCAATTGCATTGTTGATGTGCATAAAAAGTTATTTTTTGGATGTTTTGGAGGAAATATCATATTTTGAAAGTGATCCATTTTCTCTCATTGATCCAATACTTCCAACAAATTCCTAGTTTATTGCTTGCACCAATTCTCATAGTTTTATTGAAGAAGGAGAAAATTGTGCATTTTCCATTTGAATGGCACACTTGGGACTCTTGTTCCTCATTATTGGAGTTAATATCAGCTAATTTGGTTTGAATTTAAAGTTTCAATGCCTTTCAATCATGCTTGTGACTGTTCTCGTCATTTTTGGTGTGAAAAATCAAGCACCTCAAGTCTCCTTCAAAATTTTCGTTGTCGTGGATTCTATATCAGTTTCTTCTCATGAGTTTTCTAATATGAAATTTTGTGATTTATTGGATATTTTGGATGATATATAATATTATATATCTCATGCATTCACTCTCCATGGTCCCATGCCTCCTCTTCTTTCCTACATGGTCACATATTGCTCATTTCCTCAAAATGCTAATAAAAATGGAGGACACCACCATTCACTTGGAGATAATATAACCACCTTTGGTTTGAATTATCAAGCACCTCAAGACTCATTTGGACATGATCTCACCTTCCTCGGTTTGAATTTCTAGTCCAAAGAGCACCTACATTCTCTCTTTTGTCAGATTATCTCAGTTTCTCTACATGGTTCTAGTTCCCATCATGCAGTTGTCTACGTTCCTGATTCAATTGACCATATCCACATCCTTCCCAAGAGAAAGAGTCATCTATACATAATGATTTAGTTTGGAGAACATTTTTTGGTTTCCTTTTTTCATGTCCATTTTTTAGGAAGGATTTTCCCCATGTAGTTTTTACTTTTTTCCTTAGTTTACATGGATGAATAATGTAAAGGGTGACCATAGGCCTAGTTGCTTGGGACCTATATATATTTTTTACTTCTCATAAGTTAGGATTAAGGGGGGTTTTGGAGCATATTTTCCATCTATACCTAATTCATGCAAGCATGTAGTCATGCAACATGCATGCAACATTATTGACCTACATAGTGTTTAGACCATGTTAAGTTGATATCCTAGTGCTAGTATTGTTATTTTTTACCTCATTATCCACTATTGCACCTTCATCCATTATTTTAGGACCTCATGAAACCTCATCCATGATTTTATCCATCCACCATCAATTACATTCAATTAACTGGGCTACACTTAGTTAATTGGGCCACCATTCCTTGATTTCATCACTATGGGATGATAATGAGCTTCGATGACCACTGTTAGTCAACCAAACCTACTATTTCACCCATATATAATTAGATATCATCAATTAACTCCTTGATGCACCATACAGGTCCAATTACCTTCATTTACACTCATCTAACTAAGCACATTTAGGAGTTAGGACTATTTATCATGTCTAGTGATGGTTTCTATGCAAATATAATCTTGCCAAATGAGAGGATTCCAAATTCCTTCTTAGGTTAGTGAATTTATCCTTTGGATATGTATTGTACACTTATCAATGATTTAATACACAAGAAGGATTTATTCCATTGAGTTATTTCTCATATGTATTATCTTCAGTATTTTCTTCACTAGTTTTGTTGTTAATCTATGTTGCACATCTAAGTAGGATTGCATTGTGCTTTAGATCCTTAGCTTTTGATTTCTTGCTTCCATAAAGGCTATTTATAAACCTAAAATGTTGCAACCATAATATGAGTCTTATATTTATCCCTCATCATCAAATCATTTCCCTTTGATAAAATATTTTGATATTAAAGCCTCTATATGCCTACACTCACTCGACTGTTGCATAGTTTTAAATCAACTTGGTGCGAGCTTTGAAAAGTTAAATTTCAAGAAGCATTTCATAGATGTCAATCAATGTTTGGGTAATAACCATAATGAATCCTTAAAAAAATAAATTATATTTTATTTGATTACGATTTTTGGGAGAATGGAGTGATTGAAGTTAATAAATTAGTGTCATTTTTCATAGTTGAACTTTGACCTTAATCCCAATTTTTAAATTATTCATAAATCCAATAACATCACTAATTTACAAATCCTTTCCCTATATAAAATTTTGATGGAAATCATTATGAACCATATGGGGTAAAATTCATTTTCTCACTATGCAAATTAATGGGAAGAATACTTTTTAATGAGAATGGAAACGAGTGATGAATGGAAGGATGCGGCTCTGAACCGTCACTAGGGTTTCCCTAGCCACATCCTCTCATTGAGCAGATCATATCCTCCCTACTATGTTTTGCTGCTACCGCACTCAGTCTACAGGTTTGGATCTTCTCGGCAGCCCAAGGTTTCTTGGTTATGGATTCTCATGACCAGCTCCTGGAATTCAAGGCTTTAGTTCAAGCGGTCGCCCCTTTGGCAGCCACTCAAGCCCCCTCCAAGTTTGTGAAGAAGATAGATGAGATATCCTATGTGGATCTCTCTCCTTCAGATCCATGTCATAAATCACTCATCCTCTTAGAGAAATCCCTCATCGGTAAGTTTACAGGGTTGTGGCCCAGCCCTAAGGCGGTGGAGCTCTGGATTGTAGAACATTGGAACCCTATTTTGCAAGGAAATGTCTCTCTCTTTGCAGCTAGTAGGGGGTATTTTGTTTTCCTGTTTCTAAATAAAGAAGAATGAGATAAGTCTTCTGATCATACCCCTTCTTCATGGGCTTGAGAGGGTTGTTTTTAGCTCCTTGGACTCTGGGGTTTAACCCAGAAGCAGATAATACAACTACTCAAGTATGGGTAAGACTGCCAAACCTCCCACTTCATATTTGGGAAAAAATCACTCTTGTTGATATCGATAATAAGCTACGGTGCTACCTAGATAGTGCAGATCCAGAAGGGGGTTAGTTCAGATGTGGCCACATTTGTGTAGCGGTAAATCTAGAAAAAGGGATTCCAGAGGCCCTTAACCTTACTTTAGGAGATTGGAGTCACATACAAGAACTGGACTATGAGAAAATTCCATTCAAATGCAACTTTTTCCATGTATATGGCCACTTCGCCAAAAGCTGCCCCAAGCTTGCAAAATCACAGAAAATAGCAACTCCTCCTGCTCCCAAAGATACACAATTCCAAATGGTCATCAATAGACGATGACCACCTCGAAGAAAGGAGCCTCAAGCCTCACACCATAAGGGTTCATCTCAAGATATGACTCCTCTCACAGAATCTACTCTACCAGAAAACAAAAATAGCTTTGAAGTTTTGTAGGAAGTCGAAGATCTAGAATTGGAAGCAGCAGATGACCAAGCGCAGGTCATGCCCTTCGGCCCCTCAAATATAGTTCTTGCTTCTCCTTTAGTGAAAGAAGATTCTCTAGGATCTGCTCCTCCTGATCCCTGCCAAGTGTCAGGTCACGAGGCTCAAACATAAGAAATATTTGCATCCTTATTCCCTTCATTTGGGTTAGAGGGAAACTCTGATTCTGAAGACTTTACAGCCCCTTCTCCTCCCCTCACCAGAGGGCGAAAGACCAACAAAGAACGCAGGGAAAAGGAAGCGACCTAAAACATTTTTTTGGGCTCTCAAAAGTGATTGGACCCTTTCATTAAGGGCCATCTCACTGCTCCTTCCATTTAATGCTTTGTTTCTGCACTTTTCTCTGCTCACAATTCGTGAGAGTTTACTCTTGTAAGCATTCATTTTTTTTCTCAAAAAAGATCTAGAAGCAAGTGGGATATTTCTCCCAAAGTATTCATAAGAAGGATGACAATATTGATTATAGGTCATCAGCCCTCTTTTATCTGAACTTCCCCCTTTGTAAGCTTGGTTGGGTTACAACCTTTTTAAACTAATACAATTTTTATCTGTTTCTACTATAAAAAAAATTCATTTTCTCACTCCACCCTCCCAACTCCTTTCCTAAAATCTATCATTGTGTTGAATCACACCTGCTTGATAAATTTTCTAAGTGCAGGAATTGATATGTGCCAATGAACCTCATACAAAGTGTCGCATCCCTCTCCTCCATTTTTAAAAGATAATTTATATCATTTTTCCAATCCCATTGATGTTTGAATGGAGGAAATTTGCAATGATCAGTTTGAAACATGCAGGAATGTTCTAACCTTACACCATTATGATATTTTCTCAAAGTCTAAACAACAAGTAAGGATGATATTGATTTTCACTTTATTAACTTCTAATATATCCTTAACTTGTTTTATCAAAATACACTAAGGAAGAGCTATTGATCTATTTGATGAATGGTTATATTGGATTTTTTATTTCACCTTGCTTTTGTCCTAACTAGTTATTTTAGGGTAGGTATGATGAATAAGTTAACTCTTAAACATTATATTAAAATATATTTGTATTTCCTCCTTTTTGATTTCACAGTTTTGGGATTTTGTGGGCTTGTTTATGCTTGATTAGTTAGATTTCATTTCAATTGATATTTAGAAAATTTTGAGCATTTACATTTCAGTCCTTTCTTTGAGTCATCTTATGATTATTTTTTAATATGTCGAGCAATAATGATTGATCTATGACAAGGGTATGGCATTTTATTTTTACAAGTGTTCTGTTCATTGAGGGTTGTTGTGGACCAAATATTCTTAGGTTCTCAAGCACTCTTTTCCTTATATCACTAGTCCCCCATGGAGCCATATGTTATCACATATTTTGTGGGGGGAGATTACTCCTTATTTTTTCCATAGTAGATGAGATTTTTTTCAGACCATTACAGTGAAATTCAAAGATATATCATGAGTGATAGATGGATGGAGTCCATTTTGAGATCATATTTGGATCAATTTTGTGGGTAGAGACTTAGAACAGGGCCTTAGTTCATTTACTAATATTCTCTTGGGATCCCTTGCCATACATATTGGAACCTTTATACAGTGAATTTCTCCACTATTGGACATTGAGTTTGGATCTTGGTTTACAGTTCTAACATATATGCATATGATATATCTTGCAGTTGTAATTGTGTTTCAAATGTTGTGTCCATAGGGAATTTTATGGAACATTATGTGTGGTATTGGTAGAGTGACTAATAATAGGATTTATCTTATGACGTATGACTATTTGATAAATGATGATGAGTAGGAAACTTGCATATCATTACATTTACTGTTATTTTGTGTGGTATATACATGTTGTCCTTTCACATGTCTATGTTGTATTGCTTTGGTCATCACTTGACCCTTGTATCCATATTTTGACCTTACATGCTTTCCATCCATTTACCTTGCATGATGAGATCCCTATTGATCTAATATTGCTAAGTAAATCAAGGAATATCCCCTCCATGACCTCTTAGTTAGGATAACCCCCATGTTTCTTCTTAATGTCTAAGCTCTAATGTGTGTGACAAAGCACTCTAACCCTATTGATCTTCTTCCACTTGTACACCCCTGTGGATTGAATATGAGCTAAGGTTGGCTTAGTCACCATAAGTGTTCCCTTGATTCTTGAAACATTTCTTCCCTTCCTTGAAACTGGTTAGTGGTTGGGAGGGTAGGTACTCCTTAAATTAAGAGGTTAAGCGTACTTTATCTAAAAAGGAATTACTGTGGAAACTTTGTCACACTTATGGATAATGACTGGTAGCAGAGATAGTGTTTTGTCACAAATGGGTCCTAGAAGGAAAACTAGGGTTAGTACCATTCACTCATTAGACAACTAAATGATGGAAAACAAAGAAAGTGCTTCAAAGAAACATCCAAATAAAAAAAATAGAAAAAGGTATCAAAAACAAAATCGAAAATGAAAATTTGAAAATTTTGGTGTGAAAAATCAAGCACCTCAAGTCTCCTTCAAAAATTTTGTTGTCGTGGATTCTATATTAGTTTCTTCTCATGAGTTTGCTAATATGAAATTTTGCGATTTCTTGGATATTTTGGATGCTATATAATATTATGGATCTCATGCATTCACTCTCCATGGTCCCATGCCTTCTCTTCTTTCCTACATGGTCACATATTGCTCATTTCCTCAAAATGCTAATAAAAATCGAGGACACCACCATTCACTTGGAGCTGATATAACCACCTTTGGATTGAATTATCAAGTGCCTCAAGACTCATTTGGACATGATCTCACCTTCCTTGGTTTGAATTTCTAGTCTAAAGAGCACCTACATTCTCTCTTTTTTTCTAGTTTCCATCATGCAGTTGTATACGTTCCTGATTCAATTGAGCATATCCATATTCTTCCCAAGAGAAAGATTCCTCCAGAAATAATGATTCAGTTTGGAGAACATTTTTTGGTTTCCTTTTTTCATGTCCATTTTTTAGGAAGGATTTTCACCATGTAGTTTTTACTTTTTTCCTTGGTTTACATGGATGAATAATGTAAAGGGTGATCATATTCCTAGTTTCTTGGCCCCTATATTTTTTTTTACTTCTCATAAGTTAGGATTAAGGGGGGTTTTGGAGCATATTTTCCATCTAGACCAGATTCATGCAATCATGTAGTCATGCAACATGCATGCAACATTATTGACCTACATAGTGTTTAGACTGTTAGTTTTTCAACATTTAAGCTAGCATTATGTTAGGATATTTTCACTGAGAGAATAACAAGCACAACAATAACATAAGCACATCACAAGAGACAAGAGACACAAAGAGTTTTGATCGGGGAAACCATAAATGGAGAAAACCCTGCAACTTCCTCTAAGATAGTATCACCACAAGATGTGAAACCCAAAATAGTAAGATGCACTCCCAACACAGCAATAGCCTTCTGTTTTCTGTCAAGCCAAAGTATTTCCTTCTCCAATAGTGCGCCACACTTGAGAGAGCAAGTGATGTATTTCACAAGTGATAAATAGAGAGACTCTCACTCTCTATTTATATTCATCCGTTCACTTGAGTTTCCATTTCACACGTAGGCTCGACCTAATAATTACTACTCGAGCCTACACCTTAATTAGTGTATAATAACTCGAGTGCCCTGAAATTGTGGGGACTTACCTAATGACTTGATATGACTTGTTTACATTATTAATCTTCCCGATCGGAACATCAGGGCATGACAACATGACTTAGATACATAATAGAAACATCCCGAAATAAACATCGGGTTACAATACATATGATATATGGAAGAATACATTCTGAAGTTACATATACATCAACACTCCCTCTTAACTAGGAAGGTATTCTTTTGACATGATTTTTCAGCACTGGTCTTCTTCTCTGTATCAACTGGAACATCTTCGTCTTCAAGTCATCTTCGTCTTCAAGTCATCTTCATCTTCAAGTCATCTGTATCTGGATCATCTCTCGATCTGGATCGTCATGGAACTGGATCTGGATCATCACTCGATCTGGATCATCTCTGGTCATCATCACTAGATCTGGATCATCACTGGATCTGGATCATCACTGGATCTGGATCATCACTGCTGGATCTGGATCATCTCTCGATCTGGATCTCTCGGAGTCATCATAAATGGATCTGGATCATAGCTCTATCTGGATCTCATCTGGTCATCATCATGTGTGTACTATCTCGTCATAGGAAGTTCTACAGAGCCAGCCCTTTTTCATGCTAGTTGTAGGCCTAGCCACCAGGTAGGTCTTCGCCCAGCACTTACATCTGACCTGCTCATCAGAAAGGCATGCCCAGCACTCACATATGATCATGTAGTAAACTACAATCACATCAGAAAGGCCCAGCACTCACATTCACCAGCATGGTAGGCACATCAACTACCATCTGTGAAATGGCTCTGCACTTATATCTGACCTACTCATCAGAAAGGCACATCCATCCAGACAAGAACACATCCTATCATAGTGATGGAAGACTCCCATCCAGACAAGAACACATCCTATCACAGTGATGAGAGATTTCATCACTTACATCTGACCTACTCGTCAGAAAGGCACATCCATCTAGACAAGAACACATCCTATCATAGTGATGGAAGACTCCCATCTAGACAAGAACACATCCTATCACAGTGATGAGAGATTTCAGCACTTACATCTGACCTACTCGTCAGAAGGGCATGCACTCACATCTGACCTGGTAGGATCTGAATCCTACACCCTCGTCAGAATGGCCCCCAGTTCCAGACTAAGCTACCTGGTAACTGACCAGGTGCCTCCACTCTCCCGGAGAGTGGCAGTTGCCCTTACATTTGTCCTACTCAACAGAATGGCCAGCACTCACATCTGTCATGGGAGGAACTTAATCCTTTAGCCATGACCAGAATGGCTCAGCCCTTACATCTGACCTACTTGTCAGTATGGCTCTCTCAGTCCCAGACTGAGTCTTCCTGGTAACTGACCAGGTGCCTCCATTCCCAGAATGGCAGTTAGCACTCATATCTGACATGGAAGGAACCAAATCCTCTCACCATGATAGAATGGCCCAGCCCTTATATCTGACCTGCTCGTCAGAACAGCTTTGGATCTCTAGCACTCATATCTGACATGGAAGGAACTAAATCCTCTCACCATGACAGAATGGCTCAGCCCTTATATCTGACCTGCTCGTCAGAATGGCTTTGGATCTCTAGCACTTTCCCTAGGAGGAAGCCTCGATTTGGAGAACACCAAGTCTCTCTCTGAAGTACTCGAACTTCAGCCTAGCCAATGGCTTCGTCAATACATCAACTATCTGTTCCTTCGTCGCAACATACAGGAGCTTCACTGCTCCTCTCTGCACCATATTCCTGATATAGTGATACTTGATCTCGATATGCTTCAACTTGTCATGGAACACTGGATTCTCTGACAACTTCACGCAACTCTGGTTGTCACAATGTATACAAGTAGCATCCAACTGGAGATCAAATATATCAGACAGTATCTTCCGCAGCCATACTGCCTCACAACTAGCTGAACAAGCTGCGACATACTCTGCTTCAGCTGTACTCAGTGCCACATAGGATTGCTTCCTGCTAAACCAAGAGATCATACCTGATCCCATACTGAAGCAACATCCTGAAGTACTCTTCCAGTTGATGGCACTACCTGCCCAATCAAAATCAACATAACCCTCCAGGTTAATCTTCTGATTCACATCATACCTGAGCCCATAATCAACTGTACCCCTGCATGCTTTGCAACCATCAGGTGAACCTGTCTCAATGTGTTCTCAACAAAGCAAATATCTGGTCTCAGGTACATCAAGGACCCAATCATCTGACAATACATCATAGCATCAACTGTCTCTAATGAAGCATCACTCAATAACTTCATGTTCAGTGCCATAGGTGTGGTCATGCAGTCCATAATCCTAAACCTCTTCAGGATCTCTACTGCATAGTTCCCTTGTCCAAGGAAGATTCCATCTACACTCTGCCACACCTCCATACCTAGAAAATAGTGCATTGACACATAACAGGAGCATCACTGGTCTTCCACCTTCAACCTTGAAGCAAAGGTTGGAATCCACTTTACTCTCAGTAAAGCCTAGATTCATTAGTAATTTGCCCATCCTGTCGTACCATGTCGAACCTCAAGATATTCTGTAGTCACTCCCTCTGAAGCGAAGCATCATACTCCCTCTGTCTTCTATGCTCTATGCACTGAAAACATTATGTACCAGAGTGACAAGTAGCTTCCTATGCTACTAATATTCTATGTGACCATCTAGTGTATAGACTTCCTTGACATCATTCTTCTTGAACTGGTCTTCCCTTTCTTCTTGGTGGCTGGAAGATTCTGCATCAATGATGTCATTGCACTTGTCATATTATTCTTCATTTTGAAATGTCGTCACTTGTTCTTTGGAACAAGTTTCATCCTTCTTTGCTTGCAGGCGATTATGTATGCGATCTTTCCTACAAGTCAAATGCATTTGTATGGTTAGAACATTTCATATGGAATATTCATACTAGCAAATACTTATGCATAAATATATAATCATTCAAATCCTTTCCCTAATGCAACATTCATCCATATCTCACTGAAACTTTCTAGATGCCTTCCATCTCTACCAGGACAACATTGAGATTGTGCACTAATCCAATATGTCAGAAAAGAGGTTTCATTCTAGATAAGTAGCAATGGAGAATTTGTATAGCACCATGAGCTACTTACCCATCACATGCATATTAGTAGTATACTGTCATTAATGCAAACATCCTATCATGCATAATACATCAACTGAATATAAAAAAATGCATAAAAAAATAATATCATGAAATGACAATTGAATACTTATCTTTATTTGTTTCGAGGGTAGACTCCTTCTTGAGCCTTCAGCTTCATCGCCTTCTTCATTCATAATCGCATCGTTTCTTATCCAAATAAGAGGTTCTTCAAAAGTTGATTTCTTCATATTCCTCATTGCTTGAGAGATCTTCTTTGGATGATGAGAGCTTGATCTTCAGTTTCTTCCATCTTCCCTTCTCTTCTTATGAATCAAGCTTCTTCTTCTTTTCAGAGTCTACTGAAAGTAATTACTTCCTTCTAGCATATATTCCTTGAATGAATGAATCCTACGATCCTGGGAGGCCATTCAAAATGGCCATCACCACTTCTGCATTCTTCACTTCTTCTTTTACCACTTCAAGTTGTTCTTTGATTTGAGAGACTCTTATGACTGCATGGTCTCTTTATTCTGGATCTTCACATCCTTCAACTGGTTTCTTTAGGGCATATTCTAATTTTTGTTCTTCCCTTCAAATAGCTTGAAATTCTGGGACAGCTTTGCTTGCCATAGGTAGTGCTCTATAATGCACATGTGCAAGCCTTCTATGTCAAGGCTCATTTGGCTTTACTGTGTCATGGATCAAGGCTTGTTCTGGATGTCCCTTCAATTTGTAGAAGCCTCCTTCTTGTTCTCCAATCACTACCACATCATCGATAGTCTTTCCTTGAGTCTCGTCATATGTTTGGAAGCCCCACTATCTATGAGTCAATCATCACTTCCATGAGTAATGTTACCTGTGAGAGATGATATCAGAACATATTCATCCTCACTTGAAGAATCTTCACTTTCATATCTGGATCTCTTTCTGGATGGTTCATCATCCTCTGCAGCATGAGCATGATGTCTTCTTTGGCCTTGACCAAGTTCTTCTTGTGAAAGGCTTCTAACCTCGTCTCCCTCTGAAACTGGAACCTCTATACTCATGTAGGTGTCCAATCCATTTTCTTCAGAGAGATCAAATACTTCCAGGATTGGAAGTTGTCAACTTCCCCAAGCTTGTCACCAAGCTGATGTGATATATCATATTGAAATGAGAACCTCAAATGGAAATAGCAAAGGATTAGATCTTAACGATTTGAGGTGTCCGTCCTTGTCCCACAGTTTGCTGATCTAGGGTTTGCACAGAAACCCTAATTTTCAAAAATTGGAATCTTTCAAAACTAATTGGATATACAGATAGATATATTCAAATGGATCTATCCAATGTACTCCCTTTCTGAAAACAGTGGAGGGAAGCTCCCGGAACAGGAAGCCCTAGATTTCCAATTTCTTCTGCATAAATGCCTGTTACTGTTTCTGAGATATATCCGAAATTACTGCTCCTCTGTGTCTGAAATTTCTTACTGAGGTAACCTCACATGTCCCTGATCCAAAAGCATAGGTTTCATCAGAATTGGTTTTACCATTTGGGATATATGATCCTTTTCCCAAGGTGACCTGTTACAGGACTATTCAGAACAGTGAAGTTGTATGGAATGCCACGTGTCACTGGTTCATCTTATAAGTCTGATATTCAGACCACCAAAATTAAAGTTTGTTCCATTTCTGTAACATCTTCATAAATTCCATTTGGACCTCTGTATCCCAAGATATTGCAATTCTCCCCAGGTGTCCTGTTTATGGATGATTTCTGGAAGAGACTGGAACCCTAACTTTGAGAGATCCTATCTCCAAGAATATAGCGAATCTGATGCTGATTTTTGGAAACATTGTTCACTAGGATGTTATATTCGGTCCCTGAAATTTTCAGCTTCTGAGACTTCGCCAATATTGGAATATAGCGACTGTACCAAAACTTAGCAGTTTTAGTATTTAGGGTTTCTCCTAGCTCAGGGTCAAACTAGGGTTTGACTTTCCTGGAGTTTCACCCAACCAAATTTCTTGATACAGGTCTCTAAACTTCAGTTTTGATGAGGAGAAAAATCCTATGCAGGTATCACTCATAAATTCCTCTTCTGTAGAAAGCCCTAATTTCCGCATCGAAACTGAAAATGCTCAAAATCGAATTCCGCTTCGACAGAAAGATGCACCCTTCAATGGAGAGTCATCCTAGCATACTTTTGCTGAAAATATGTGGAGGAAGATCCACAAAATAGGAATCCCTAGTTCCTGTAGCTGCACAATGTCTTTTTCTCAGGTTAGCTCTGATCCCATGTTAGTTTTTCAACATTTAAGCTAGCATTATGTTAGGATCTTTTCACTGAGAGAATAACAAGCACAACAATAACATAAGCACATCACAAGAGACAAGAGACACAAAGAGTTTTGATCAGGGAAACCATAAATGGAGAAAACCCCGCAACTTCCTCTAAGATAGTATCACCACAAGATGTGAAACCCAAAACAGTAAGATGCACTCCCAACACAGTAATAGCCTTCTGTCTTCTGTCAAGCCAAAGTATTTCCTTCTCCAATAGTGCGCCACACTTGAGAGAGCAAGTGATGTATTTCACAAGTGATAAATAGAGAGACTCTCACTCTCTATTTATATTCATCCGTTCACTTGAGTTTCCATTTCACACGTAGGCTCGACCTAATAATTACTACTCGAGCCTACACCTTAATTAGTGTATAATAACTCGAGTGCCCCGAAACTGTGGGGACTTACCTAATGACTTGATATGACTTGTTTACATTATTAATGTTCCCAATCGAAACATCGGGGAATGACAACATGACTCAAATACATAATAGAAACATCCTAGAATAAACATCGGGTTACAATACATATGATATATGGAAGAATACATTCTGAAGTTACATATACATCAACATAGACCATGTTAAGTTGATATCCTAGTGCTAGTATTGTTATTTTTTACCTCATTATCCACCATTTCCCCTTCATCCATTATTTTAGGACCTCATGCAACCTCATCCATGATTTTATCCATCCACCATCAGTTACATTCAATTAACTGGGCTACACTTAGTTAATTGGGCCACCATTCCTTGATTTCATCACTATGGGATGATAATGAGCTTCGATGACCACTGTTAGTCAACCAAACCTCCTATTTCACCCATATATAATTAGATATCATCAATTAACTCCTTGATGCACCATACAGGTCCAATTACCTTCATTTACACTCAGCTAACTAAGCACATTCAGGAGTTTGGACTATTTATCATGTCTAGTGATTGTTTCTATGCAAATATAATCTTGCTAAATGAGAGGATTCCAAATGCCTTCTTAGGTTAATGAATTTATCCTTTGGATATGTATTGTACACTTATCAATGATTTAATACACAAGAAGTATTTATTCCTTTGAGTTCTTTCTCATATGTATTATGTTCAGTATTTTCTTCACTAGTTTTGTTGTTAATCTCTGTTGCACATCTAAGTAGGATTGCATTGTGCTTTAGATCCTTAGCTTTTGATTTATTTCTTCCATCAAGGCTATTTATAAACCTAAAATGTTGCAACCATAATATGAGTCTTATATTTATCCCTCGTCATCAAATCATTTCCCTTTGATAAAATATTTTGATATTAAAGCCTCTATATGCCTAGACTCATTTGACTGTTGCATAGTTTGCAATCAACTTGGTGTGAGATTTGAAAAGTTAAATATCAAGAAGCATTTCTTAGATGTCAATCAATGTTTGGGTAATAACCATAATGAATCCTTAAAAAAATCAATTATATTTTATTTGATTAGGATTTTTGGGAGAATGGAGTGATTGAAGTTAATAAATTAGAGCGTCATTTTTCAAAGTTGAACTTTGACCTCAATCCCAATTTTTAAATTATTCATAAAGCCAATAACATCACTAATTTACAAATCCTTTCCTTATATAAGATTTTGATGTCAATCATTATGAACCATATGGGGTAAAATTCATTTTCTCACTATGCAAATTAATGGGAAAAATACTTTCTAGTGAGAATGGAAGCGAGTGATGAATGGAAGGATGCAACTTTGAACTATGGCTAGGGTTTCCCTAGCTGCCTCCTCTCATCGAGAAGATCATATCCTACCTATTCTGTTTTGTTGCTGCTGTGTAGGGTCTGTGGGTTTGGATCTTCTTGACAACCCAAGGTTTCTTGGTTATGGATTCTCATGACCAGCTACTGGCCTTCAGGGCCTTAGTTCAAGCGGTCACCCCTCTAGCAGCCACTCAGGCCCCCTCCAAGTTTGTGAAGAATATAGATGAGATCCACTATGTGGATCTCTCTCCTTCGGATCCATGTTAGAAATCACTCATCCTATTAGAGAAATCCCTCATCGGTAAGTTTGCAGGGTTGTGGCCCAACCCTAAGGCTGTGGAGCTCTAGATTGCAGAACATTGGAACCCTATTTTGCAAGGACAGGTCTCTCTCTTTGCAACTAGTAGGGGGTATTTTGTTTTCCTATTTCTGAATAAAGAAGAACGAGATAAAGTGTTCCAATCGTACCCCTTCTTCATGGGCTTGAGAGGGTTGTTTTTAGCTCCTTGGACTCTGGGGTTTAACCTAGAAGCAGAGATTACAACTGCTCAAGTATGGGTAAGACTGCCAAACCTCCCACTTCATCTTTGGGGAAAAATCACTCTTGTGGATATTGGTAATAAGCTACGGCACTACCTAGATAGTGCAAATCCAAAAGGGGGTCAGTTCAGATGTGCCCGCATTTGCGTAGAGGTAAATCTAGAAACAGGGATTCCAGAGGCCCTTAAGCTTACTTTAGGATATTGGAGTCACATCCAAGAACTGGACCATGAGAAAAGTTCATTCAAATGAAACTTTTTACATGTATACGGCCACTTCACCAAAAGTTTCCCCAAGCTTGCAGAATCACAGAAAATAGCAACTCCTCCCACTCCTAAAGATACAAAGTTCCAAACGGTCATCAATACACGACGACCACCTCGAAGAAAGGAGCCTCAAGTCTCACAACATAAGGGCTCATCTCAATATCTGACTCCTCTCACAGAATCTACTCTGCCAGAAAACAAAAATAGCTTTGAAGTTTTGCAGGAAGTCGAAGATCTAGAATTGGAAGTAGCAGATGACCAAGCGCAGGTCGTGCCCTCCTGCCCCTCAAGTAGGATTGGCATCCTTAGTCCCTTCATTTGGGTTAGAGGAAAACTCTGATTATGAAGACTTTACAGCCCATTCTCCTCCCCTCACTAGAGGGAAAAAGAACAACAAAGAACACAGGGAAAAGGAAGCGGCCTCAAACATTTTGTTGGGCTCTCGGAAGAAATTGGACCCTTTCATTAAGGGGAATCTCACCTCTCCTTCCATTTAATTCTTTGTTTTTGCACTTTTCTCTGCTCACAATTTGTGAGAGTTTACTCTTGTAAGCATTCATTTTTTTCTCGAAAAAGATCTAGAAGCAAGTGGGATCTTTCTCCCAAAGTATTCATAAGAAGGCTGAAAATACTGATTAGATTTCATCAGCCCTCTTTTATCTGAACTTCCCCCTTTGTAAGCTTGGTTGGGTTACAGCCTTTTTAAACTAATACAACTTTTATCCATTTTTGTTATAAAAAAAATTCATTTTCTCACTCCACCCTCTCAACTCCTTTCCTAAAATATATCATTGTGTTGAATCACACCTGCTTGATAAATTTTCTAAGTGGAGGAATTGATATGTGCCAGTGAACCTCATACAAAGTGTCACATCCCTCTCCTCCATCATTTTTAAAAGATAAAAGATAATTTATATCATTTTTCCAATCACATTGATGTTTGAATGGAGGAAATTTGCAAGGATCAGTTTGAAACATGCAGGAATGTTCTAACCTTACACCATTATGATATTTTCTCAAAGTCTAAACAACAAGTAAGGATGATATTTTATTAACTTCTAATATATCCTTAACTTGTTTTATCAAAAAACACTAAGGAAGAGCTATTGATCTATTTGATGAATGGTTGTATTGGATTTTTTATTTCACCTTGCTTTTGTCCTAACTAGTTATTTTAGGGTAGGTAGGATGAATAAGTTCACTCTTAAACATTATATTAAAATATATTTATATTTACTCCTTTTTTATTTCACAGTTTTGGGATTTTGTGGGATTTTTTATGCTTGATTAGTTAGATTTCATTTCAATTGACATTTAGAAAATTTTGAGCATTTACATTTCAGTCCTTTCTTTGAGTCATCTTATGTTTATTTTTTAATATGTCGAGCAATAGTGATTGATCTATGACAAGGGTATGGCATTTTATTTTTACAAGTGTTATGTTCATTGAGGGTTGTTGTGGACCAAATATTCTTAGGTTCTCAAGCACTCTTTTTCCTTATATCACTAGTCCCCCATGGAGCCATATGTTATCACATATTTTGTAGGGGGGATTACTCATTTTTTTCATAGTAGACAAGATTCTTTTCAGACCATTACAGTGAAATTCAAAGATATATCAGGAGTGATAGATGGATGGAGTCCATTTTGAGATTATAGTTGGATCAATTTTGTGGGTAGAGACTTAGAACAGGGCCTTAGTTCATTTACTAATATTATCTTGGGATCCCTTTCCATACATGTTGGAACCTTTACATAGTGAATTTCTCCATTATTGGACATTGAGTTTGGATCTTGGTTTACAGTTCCGACATATATGCATATGATATATCTTGCAGTTGTAATTGTGTTTCAAATGTTGTGTCCATAGGGAATTTTATGGAACATTATGTGTGGTATTGGTAGAGTGACTAATAATAGGATTTATCTTATGACGTATGACTATTTGATAAATGATGATGAGTAGGAAACTTGCATATCATTAAATTTAGTGTTAGTTTGTGTGGTATATACATGTTGTCCTTTCACATGTCTATGTAGTATTGCTTTAATCATCACTTGAACCTTGGATCCATATTTTGACCTTACATACTTTCCATCCATTTACCTTGCATGATGAGATCCCTCTTGATCTAATATTGCTAAGTAAATCAAGGAATTTCCCCTCCGTGATGTCTTAGTTAGGATAACCCCCATGTTTCTTCTTGATGTCTTAGCTCTAATGTGTGTGAAAAAGCACTCTAACCCTGTTGATCTTCTTCCACTTGTATACCCATGTGGATTGAATATGAGCTAAGGTTGGCTTAATCACCGTAAGTGTTCCCTTGATTCTTGAAAAATCTGTTCCCTTCCTTGAAACTAGTTAGTGGTTGGGAGGGTAGGTACTCCTTAAATTAAGAGGTTAAGCGTACTTTATCTAAAAAGGAATTACTGTGGAAACTTTGTCGCACTTATGGATAATGACTGGCAGCATAGATAATAATGTGTCACAAATGGGTCCTAGAAGGAAACCCAGGGTTGGTATCTTTCACTCATTAGACAACTAAACAATGGAAAACAAAGAAAGTGCTTCAAAGAAACATCCAAATAAAAAAATAGAAAAAGGTATAAAAAAGAAAATCGAAAATGAAAATTCGAAGCAAAATAAAAGGGAGGATTGCTAAAGTTAAGCTAGAATCTTCTAGCAGACTATCCATATATGAGATGCCTTGCTCCTTAGTGTTTTCTGAACTAACTAATTCCATAGAGACCCCTGATATCCCTTCTTCTCCAAGAGTAACTCAAGACTTCCAATGATCAAACATTTCACCTTATTAACATATTGACTGCCTGACCATCCACTCTATTTCGACCTAATATGAACCTCGGGTTTAACATGGAAGAAATATTCAAGCCAATGGGTACGACCTTGGGGGAAAGTATCAAGTCAATAACCATCACTTGATTCTTGACTCCTCCATTTAGGACAACTCCAGGCGAAGCCAATGGGGGTAGTCCCTAATAAATAAATAAAACTATGGATTTTAAGCTAAGTTACCAAAATGAAAATCAATGTAAGTTTGAAAAAAATATTGAAGTGAGAGAGAAGCAACATATGAATTAAACCATCAGTATGTAGATGATAAACCAATCACGACACATTGAATTCACTTAAGCAAGATGTCATTAATTAGACTAGTGTTGAAGAAGGTAAATGGAGTTTGTTGAAAGAGAAAGTTTTGCAATGCTTCTTGGTCATTTTTAATTATTATTGATGAGTGGATTATGAATGGGCTAGTTCTTGTTTGGCCCACTTAACCTTTACTCTCAATGGTGCGTGAAAAAGTAACTATACCAAGTGTCCAACGAGGTGAGGCATAATGTACTTGGAGTAGCCTCTTGAATCTATAGTAAGTTTATTTTCTAACCCCTCACTTTTACAGTAAAATTGTTGGTGGATTCCTATTAAATTGGTCACTCTAATCCCTTTTTTATTGTTCTAAATGATTAGTAAAATCCCATGGTGGACAAGAGCATATGGGGAATAGAATCATAGTTTGTTACTTTATTACAAAATGAAATACATAAAACAACTAAACTACTCTAATATATGAAAATAAACTTAACCAAAACTACTAACTGAAACGATAAAATAGAAAAGAAAATCAAACAACTTGCAACACAAATCCCCCAAGGGGATGGGGTGTGGGAATTGGGTAGCCCACTCGCTTCTCCTTTATTATTATTTTTACAATTTTAAGGATGGATGCCTTTGGTCCTTATAGATTCAAATCCAATGGCTTACAAGTTTCGAATCTTGAAATATGATCAAGGTGAGGTGTTGTTGGAGTCTTGGATTGTCCAGATTGCCAAAATTTTGAAAACACCTCCTCTTTCCTATTCGTTGAAATATAAAAACCAGCCACCTGAAAGCACTTAAAATGATAGACGAGTCATTTAAAAGAGTAAAAAAATGAAGTATTTGAAATGTATAATCTTGAGAAAGAACCAAGTACTTAAATGAGGACTAGATTTACTAAAATATATTGTTTTACACTTCTAGATATAGTCACTACTCAAATAAACTAGCCTTTAGTTACTGTTTTAAAAGGAAACTAAGTTACTTAATATAAGAACCAAATCCAAAAAATAGATTTAGTAATATTTGATTGGTGGGATTTTATTTTTCTTCACATTTTTTTTAATTTGTATTCACTTTTTTAGAGAAAATCAATTTAAGTGATTACTAATCATTAATTTGACTCTCAAATTGGGTTTATGGGTGATGTGGGTGCTTTGAGTTAGAAAATGAGCACCCCCATGGAAAATTTTCTCCTCTAGTCCCACTTATATGCTTAATTGAATTTTTACAATTAAAACATTAAAAAATTCTTCGTTTTTACAGGAAAAAAAATTATGAGCGAAAAAATAAAAGAACCTAGGGGGGACTTAGTACATGTTCATATGACTAAAAAATGATGACTAGCATGGTAATATATATTTACATGTGAGGAGAGTAGGGTTTTGATAGGTGAATGGCTAGGGTTTGATCCTTCCTACTAGTCGCAATCTTGGCTTGCATCCTGTGACGCTCAGGACTACGGGGGGCATATTCCAGATCATTTGCCAGGGTAGAAAACACATGGCTATTTTTTGCGTTTCGAGGCGGAATTTTTACTGCAACTGACATTTTTCTCCCTGGAGTGGTAAGTTTTTTTTACTATTTACTGTGGATTGTTGATTATTGTGGAAATATGATGAAGGAGGAACTTGTGGACCACTCCACTAACCCCCAGGAGGAGGGCATTTTTAGTTTTTCCCCTATCAAGGGTCTAAATCCTAAGGTGGAGGCCAATGGGAATTTATGGATGGGAGTTTTGACGAAGAGAAATCCCACTTCGGCTATGGGGGAGGGTTTTTCACCATTGGAGTATCTTCTATCTTCTTCGGGGACTTTACAGCAGTCGGTGTAACCTTTCTTCTCGATGGTTGGAATATCCGTTGATGAACAAGAATAGGTGGAAGGTGGGAGCATAGCAGCAAAATATGTTACTCAGGGCACTCTAGTGCGGAATGAAGGTCTAAGGTGTGGCGGCGAAGGACCCAGTGGGGGTATGGAGGACATTGTTGGGGTATAATCACACTGGGGTTTTGTTGGCAGTGCTATTGGAATGTGGGAACAAAGGGGATTCCCAAGTTCAATGGCCAAGGACCTCTCTTCTAGTGGTGGGGTGGAGGGCAGCTTGAGGTTGAAAGGACAATGAAAGCATAGGAAAAAATGGCCAAAGATGACATCGATTATTAACTATGTAGTGGGAGAGGATATAATCTAGGAAAGGATGGAATCGCTAGATAAACTCACATTGGTTGAAAGAGTGGATGTTGTTCTGACTTGGGTAAGGCTTCTGAGCCTTCTGCTATCATTCTGGACTGAGGAGCATTTTGTACATATTGGGAATTTGCTGGGAAATTTCATGTAGGCTGATAATTCCTTTAAGGTTACCAATCTAAAAATGGTGGCTCGTATTATCATCAAGATCAACATTAGGAATGGGCTCCCTGGGGCTATGATGATTTCCTGTAAGGAGTATTCTCATTTACAGACTGTGGACTATGAAAACATACCCTTTCGATGTAGAAGATGCCATGTGTATGGGCACCCGATGGTCGATTTTCCATTGGCGGAACAAGTCAAGGAAGGGTGTCATAAGGATTGTAACAACTCATTGTCAGGCGATGAGGGGGAAAAAACAGAGCCCTCATCACCACCTCTTTCCCCTGTGGGTCAGGAAATCACGTTTGTCGAAGGCAGTGAGGCTGAAGTGGATCCACCGGGGAGGATACCGGTTGCCGAAAGGGATAGATTGGTTGGAGAACCCTTTTTGGTTGGCACACCTGGTACTTCTTCTTTTACTCTACCTTCGTCCATAAATTTATTTGCAAAATATGCAAATGTTTCTGGTATTGACTGGGTGGATGGTTTAAAGAAATTAACCCTAAATCCTATTGAGCTCTGATCACCCAACTCTGCTGCTTTAGTGGAGGAACCTCCTCTTGGGCTGGTTCTGGAAACCATTCTTTTAGATTTGGACCAATCCCCTACCGAATCCACTGACTTGGGTTATTTCCTCTGCTCTTCCACTAAGGGTATTTCTGGAGGATTGGGAAAAAACCCTGCTGCTACTGGTAGGGGGAGGGGCAGAGTTTCACACTTGGCGAAGGCACAGTCTTGTGCTAAGAAGGATGTTTTGGAAGGGAAACATATCTTAATTGATAGGGCACTTAGAGCAGTGAACACCCAAAAGAAGGGTAGTAGATGAAGATACTATCCTTTAACTGTCAGGGTCTTGATGGTCCCCAAAAAATATCAGCATTGCGGTGGGTGGTAGAGGTAGACCATCCTGAGATTATGTTACTTCAGGAAAATTTGGGGGTAGGTGTAGAGGTAAAAGAAAATCTTGAAAGCTGGTTTGGAGGTTGGTGTTTTGAGACTTTGGATGTTAGAGGATTCTTGGGTGGACTGGAAATAGGATGGAACACTAGGAGTGTCAAGGTTTTAAATGTGTGGGGTATGGAGTTGGTTATGGGCATAACCCTCAAAGCTCTGGAACATGTGGACACTTTTGATGTTATCAATATTTATGGACCTTACCTAAATATAATTCCTTTCTGGGATACTATTTTAAACCATTCTCTGATGAGGGGAGAAAATTTAATTATTGGTGGAGATCTAAACTTCTCCTTGGGTCAGGCAGAGGTTTGGGAGCCTCATTCAAGACCAGATTTGTTGACTGATTATTTTACAAGGAATTTGGTGGAAAGAAATTGGCTGGATGTTGAGCCTTGTGTGCTTAAACCCACTTGGAAAAACAATAGATGCAGGGAGGGGAGGGTGGTGGAAATCCTAGATCAATTTCTTGTCATTGAGAAGATGGTGGACAATCACCATTTTATTAGACAGTGGGTGGGGAAAGGGGGCCTCTCGGACCATTTTTCCCATTTTTATGGAAGTCAAAAATGGGCCGATCAAACCACCAAGTCCCCTTAAATTTAATAAAGCTTGGCTCAAAGATGAAAGCTTCATTGAATTGATCACTAATGGCTAGGTACATTTTGCGCCTAGGAATAGGAACACTGCAGCATCTCAGTTTGCAGAAAATTTCAGAAATTTGAAAGAAATGATTAAGACCTAGGCGGTAGACAAGAGAAAGAGGGATGCCAGAGAACTACAAATTGTGGAAGCTGAACTTTCTATGATTTATGATCATGAGGGCGGTGTATTTTTAAATCAAATGGGTAAGGATGTCCTGAAAAGACTGGAAGGGCAGAGGATCACTCTTCTACTGGAAAGGGAGGAAACTTGGAGACCGAAGAGCAAATCTACGTGGCTAGAATGTGGGGATGATAACACAATTTTTTTTCATGCATATGCCAAAGGGAGAAAGGATGCCAATACTGTGTGGAGTCTTGAAGATGAACAAGGCCATGCACATGACACTTTTGAAGGTATGGCCTCCCTGGGGGTGGAACATTTCAAAAACTTATACAAGGCCCCAGATCAAGCTACCTTGGCTAAAGTAATAAGAATTGCTCAGGTTTTCCATAGGTTCATGGAGGCAGAAGATAATCATGCCCTGATGGAGGAAGTGACAGAGGAAGAACTTAAGTGTGTACTTTAGATCTTTCAAAAGGATAAGAGCCCAAGTCTAGATGGTTGGACGATTGATAGTTTTCTTGAACTATATGATCTGTTGGGTCAGGACCTCCTCAACGTGGTTGAGGATACCAGAACCATTGGACGGATCTCGGCTAGCTTCAATTCCACTTTTATTTCCTTGATTCCAAAGATGGACAACCCTATCTCCTTGAATGACTTTAGACCTATCTCACTTTGTAACTGTATCTGTAAGGTGGTTACAAAAGTGATCACCTGCAGATTGAAATGAGTTCTTTTAGACCACATAATTGATGAGCAGTTTGGTTTTTGGAGGGAAGAATGATTCATGAGGCTATTGGGGTTACTCAGGAGGGATTGCATTGTATGAAAACAAAAAATAGCAAGGGTTCGGTCCTAAAAATTGGTCTAGCAAAGGCATATGACAAGGTAAGATGGCTTTACATTTTTTTGTTGCTATCACACTTAGGTTTTGATATTGCTTTTATCATATGGGTGATGAGATGCATCATGACTGTATCCTTTTCAGTTTTGATCAATGGGGTTGCATCACCTTTTTTTCATGCAGAGTGAGGGTTGAGACCAGGTTGTATGTTGTCTCCCCTCCTCTTTCTGTTGGTGGTAGAGGGCCTAAGTTGATCCATAAAGGAAGTTAATCGATTAGGAACCTTCTCTAGAATTTAGCTAACACAGAACCTGCAAATCACCCATTTACTGTTTGTGGATGATGTTTTGTTTTTTTGCTTTGGAACTATCAAGGATTTTAATACTTTGGATGATATCCTAAATCTTTTCTCAAAATAAATATTCATGAACATAAATTTTGGGAAATCATTAGAAGAAGGATTGGGTCTGGTTAATTGAGAAACTAGAGAAGTGATTAAAGTTGTGGAGCCATAGATGGTTGTCTAGGGCTGGAAGACTAGTTCTGGTCAAAGCTATGATGGAGGAAATTCCTATCTACTGGATGTCTTTGGCATGGATACCAAAAGGTATCTTGGAAATGGCTCACAAAATTTGTTTTCATTTCCTTTGGAGTGGTAAGCAGGAAGCTCATGTGACTCCATGGGTAAGGTGGGAGATGATTGCTATCCTAAAGGGTCCTAGGGGTGGGGAATCAAAAATATTTTTCTCTTTGCAAAATCTCTGGTGGATAAAGGGGGTTGGAGAATTCTGAAGATGGAAAATTTGTGGGCTCATGTGATGATTCAGAAGTATATCAATCCTAAATTGACTGAGGATTAGATTAGACGCTTGGATAAATCTCATGATGGGGGATATATTTTTTGGAAATTTGTTGTCAAATCATTTGATGTCATTGGAAATGGTATGGCTTTGATTATTGGGAATGGAAGGAAACTCAGGGTAGGGGTGGACCCATGGACCAGGTGTGTTCAACAACATAAGCTTTTGGAAAACACTATACTGGCTCTAAGACAAACAGGTATTTTTTTCCTTCACCAGCTAGCGGATCCGGTACAGTTGGTAAGGTGGGAACAATAATGGATTCAGGTTGGGGACCTGGAGCTTGAGGAACCTGAAACATAGGATATGGAAAGGTATATAGGAGCTCTTATGTAGGATCAAATCAACCTGAGAGATAGAGAAGATGTTTTAATCTGGGATGAGGCTCAGAATGGGAAATACACACCAAAGGCAAGGTATATCAAATTGAGTGCATGGGAGGTGGACAGAGAAGTAGTTTGGTGGTGGAAGGCTCTATGGAAAATAAAATGTCCACCAAAAGCCATATTATTCATGTGGTGTGCCTTGGAGAATAAGGCCCCATGCTGAGATAACTTGCAGAAGAGGTGCTTCCAAGGACCAGGCTGGTGCACATTATGCAAAGGTGTGAAGGAAACTGTAGTTCATATTTTTATGATTTTCATGTATATCATCGTTGTGTGGAAGGAATGATCTAAGTTATATGGGGTTCCTTGTAACTGGACAGGCATAAACATCATGCAGGCGTGGGAAAATTGGAGAAGAACTATCACGAAGGATTCAATGAAAGCACTTCCTCTTTTAGTTATTTAGGGTGTTTGGATTGCCCAGAACAACTTGATTTTCTCTGAGAAATGTTGTACTCCAGAGATCACTACCACACTAGCCAGTGGCATAACTGAGGCCTTCCCGCAACACATCAGAGTTAAAAATCAGAGAGAGATTCTTGAGGTGGTGATTGACAAGACTATCCCCTGGGATTTTTTCAATGGTGCAGCACAAGATAACAGATGTGGGGGTGGTGCTATACTATTTCTTCGTGAGGGACATTACTTCAAGATCACGATGGGACTAGGAGAAGGAAACAATAAATTTTCTGAACTGTTCAGCTTGAAACTTTTACTCATCTTTGCAGTAGAGAAAGGGTGTCGTACTCTCAATTGTTTTGGTGATTCTATGAATGTGATCAACTTGGTCAAGAAGACTCAAGTTTGTAGAAATTTGAGGCTGTAAACAATTCTCATATCTATTTCAGACATTTTAGATACCTTTGATTCATTCTCTTTTAGTCATGTTTACAGGGAGAATAACCAAGAGGCGGACTTGGCCTCAAAGGAGGTCCTACAATTGATTATGGGACAGTGGAAGATCTATGAGCAGTATGATAATACTGTACACCACTATTATCATCATCCTTTCATTGAGGGGGTGGTTCCTTGATGATTATCGATTTTTTGACTTGTTTTTAATTCTGTTTTTTTTTATATAGTATCTTGCAGTTACTTGCTTATCTGTAGATTTTGATGGACATTATATTTAGTTACATATTCTATATGTCTTTATTTTGCTCAGCTTGGCTGATATGACTGAACATGGTTCGAAATTTATTGTGATACATATGACTGGGATTGAACATTTCATTCGAATTTTGATGTATTTAATTTTATGGACCTCCTAAGGTTTCCTTATAGAATACACAATGATGTGTATCTACAAATTGTAGTTTTGTTACTTGAAAGATGAAATAAAATTATGCTTTTTTTCTCAGGTAAAAAAAATATGTATTTACATGTATACTTTAATAACCTCCTAATGCCTAACCACCAAGACAATTACTGCAACTTTGAAGGTTTGAGTGAAAAAAATCAGAAATTATACATTGTTGAAAAGAAACCTATAATTAACAGGGAAAAACCACTATGGAGCAACGTATTGATGACTAAGTATAAGTAGGATAATCATGTTACATATGTTCATCATGCTACATCAACTTATTACAATTCCTCATGGGGTATGAACATGTGAAAATATAAAAAGGGGCCAAAATGGCCTGCATGGACTTCTGGACACTGATATTGAATAAGAGACTTGTTTAATCTTCTATGACTCACTTGAAAGTACAAATAAGTGCAACTTAGGTGGTAACACACTCCACCCAATGAGGAAGGTTGATCTTCGCAACACTGTGTGATGATGTTGTCAGAGGGTAATATGTATATAACTCATCTACTATACTCTATGTTTTGTGATGTTTTGGTGCTATGATGACATGTCATGCAATGAGTCACAGGTTATATGATGATACTGTATGCTTAGTGGTTCATCAATACTTCACATAATTAAGTGTTTACACTCCCCTATAGGCTTGATATACAGTTCTTCTATCAGTTTTCATCTTCGTCAAAATTTGACCAAGTTTGACCTTTATTACTTGCTTAAACCTGAATTTGACCTAGTCAAAGTGGTTAATCCAACAGTAGGGGACATTCACATAGGCGCCATTCATCCTATCTCAGCTATTGGAGGCTAATTGGACCCCTCCAAATATCATTTGCATCATTTATTGATTAATTGGCTAAAATGGAATTATTTTCCCAAGCTTGAAAGTTTTGCCTAAGTAGAATTTAATTATTTGGACCTAATTCTAAAAGATGAATTTCATATTGGATTTGGGAAAACGTTTGATGCATCGTATAGTTTTTTAGGAAAATCAATTCATCTGTGGCATCATATTTTCATTTCGGGCAAGGGTAGTTAACGATGCAATTAATGGAACATTAATTAATTCTATCCTAAGGTCCAATTAAAAAAAATCCGAAGGTTCAATATGTATGGTAACATGATTCTAGGAAAGTAAAGTAATGACATGAGTAGTCTTGTTTTGGGATCCTAAACACATTTTCATCACCTCCCTGGCATTTCAACTTGATTCCACTTAACATTTACATGGCACATTGAGGTGGGGTGCATTCTCTCCCTTAGGGTGCACTTGGGCATTTAAGGTGAATACTTCAGCTATTTTAACGATGTAAAAGGTGGAAGGGGCCACCAAGGGGATCCACTAATGGTCCAAAAAATGTAACAATCAACCCCCTTGCAAATATTATCAATGTATATGGGTTCATGGAGGTAATTCGCCCCCGTCCAAGCAAAAGTCATTTTCATCTATTTGTTAAAAGTGTAAATGAGAAAGATCCAAACCATTGATCTTCTTCTCCCATATTTTAATCTCATCCATCTATCTTGTTGGATATGGATTTTTCTCACTCTCCTTCTATATAAGAGAGTGAACTCTCTATTGTACATGGACTCTTGGCTCATTTTTAGCAATAATAATAAACATGGATTCTTGTGTGTGCAAAATTTGTGTTTCCAGATTGTGAAGATAGATATGATCTCTTGCCAATCCTTATTGGATGTTAAGTGTTAAATGCATCTTCTCTTGGGGAATTTTAGTTGATTTTTCTTGTAGGTGAAGCAAAGCCATAGTCTCCCATGCACCTTAGCTAACTAAGCAAAGGGAGTCGTCTGCATACTAAAATTGATTTGCCTCAAACTTTCAATTTCTCACGAGTCTTCTATTTGAGTTTTCATGCTTTCTCTATTTTCTATACTAAGTTTTGATTTGGTGTTTGTATTTTTCTAACTAGGTTTGTGTTTGTGTGGTAGGAAAAGGAATAAAGTATGTCAAGTGTTCCCAACCAAGAGATGAGGAATTTATTAAGTTCAACACTTATTCAAGAGTAGTTGGGGAGGAAAGAACATTCCATTAACCATCCAGAATAAAGGTATGTGCCACAAAAATTTAGTTCAAAATCTCTAAAGAAAACAATTTCTCATTTTCACAGTTTACTTTAGGCATGTGTTGCATGTGGGTTTTTTAGGAAAAATTTATATTTCTTTAGATTTCATGTCTCATTGGGGGTTTTATCTTTTGTTTAAATTGGTGTATTTTGTGACTCCATTATCCCTCCTTAATAGGAACTAATATTTGAAGTAATTTTCAGCCATCCAAGTATTGTTTCTTTCCCTTTGCACGTGCTTTTCTCTCATCATCCTAGGATTTATAGATCTGGTATATAAATTGTAATGAGTATATTTTAGTGTTAGAGTAGTTTTAAAGCCAAACCCATATCTTCCCTTTGTCCAATATAACTCCTCTAGTTAATTCTCAAGGGAGAGTGATAGATGGCATAATCCCTACCCCTAGTACTTATTCCTCTTGGTATCTTCTATTATAAGCTAGACATTATTTAGGTGTTTGTCTAATTCTATGCATTGATCAAAATCTATGACAACCATACTAAAAACCATACTCTAGTCATCATTGTTGTACCAAGAGCATCTATGTTCACTTCAACCAGTTTGAAATTCAACCATTATTTGTGTGATTCTTGTCTAGGTTCTATTTTAGTGATTTCCTCACTATTATCAATGATATTTTTCAAAAGTAATTCCCCCTAGAGTACCGATTTACCATATTGAATTAATTTCTCATAGTACCTTGTTTCCTACCAAAAATCATTTATGCAACTACTTTAGGAAAGCTGAGTTTCTTGGCAAGTACTTAGGAAAGTAGGATTAGGGATACCTCTCGTGGCTAGTCTAGGTCTACCCTTAGTAGATATAGGAATATTAAAGAGAGTTTATCTTGTCCGATGTGACACATTAGGGAAAATCCCAAGGAATCATGGGTCCAGTGGTCCCTACTCTCTACAAAACACAGAGACCACTATATTTTTTGATAACATGATCATAAATGGTGTCTTATATGTTATTTGGAGTCCTTTTTTCTAGCTTTGTGGTCAATTGAAGGTGAATGTTCTCATTTATGTCATAGTTGAAGTGAATTTCAGTTTTCCAATTGGACTTCTTTGACCCTTCAAAACCAAAAACTCTATATTACATAATTATACTCTCTAAGATTGATTACCTTATGGGGACTCTATATATAATTATCAATTGGACGTTGGTTGTTTGTGAGAATTTTTGGGTGGTTGGTTTTTCGGTATATTTGATACATGTCTTTTTTGTATTGAACCCTCCCTTAGTTCGTTATTTTGTACACCTTTAGAAAGACTAGGTTTTTTGGAATATTGCTAGTTGGTTTCTCTACCTTCATGCTATGTGACATCACATTGGAAGCATAGTAAAATGGAATGCAAAAACTCTCATTCTAGTATGTGTATTTTGTTTGAAATGGCCAAATTTCATAGAATTTTTAGAAGACATGAATATTTGATAGTAGGAAACAATGCCTCTACAATTCATATGAAATAATAATGGAATTGATTTTACATCAAAAAAGACAGATACATGCTTTAGAGTTAGAGTGTAGGCTTCTCTGTAACATGGTCAGACATTTAGGCAAGGAATCCTGATCTACAACTTCAAATGCTAGTCTATATTAGAATAGGCTCATTAGACTCGTAGGAAGAGGATATAATAAAATAAGAAATGGATTGGATTGGAATGGAAAACCATTAATCCAATATAACCCCATCATAACAAGAGAAAGCCAACCACAAAAATGGGTTCATGTAATTTTCAAAGCTTGAAATGTTCTGCAAAACTTCTTTATATTTAGGGATATTTTGTCTAGTATAGAGAAGATGAATAAAAAACAAATCCTCTATGAAGCATAGTAGATTCTTTTAATAATTATATTTAATTTTTGTTGGAACTTCGTTGCACATGAATTGGACATAAGGCTTATATATGCCCACATTTTTGCATTTCTATGTCGACCAATGCAAATGCAATAATTTATAAAGACACATATTTTCCATTCTTGTTTAAAAAAATAAGTTTAGTAGGGATTACATGGAGGTGTCACTCGACATTGTGGATAGGAGGCACATTTGTTTAATGGTGATTGTATTGAGTGGTTTGAATCATTATTGCAATCAACTCGACATGATTGTCATTTCCATATTTCTAAAGGTATTATTTTCCATCCCTCAATCTAATTTGGGGCATCATGAGTGTGTCATTAATTCTAATTTTGCATACACAATTAACATCCTATTCCATGTAATGTGGTTACCTTATGTTTTGCTAAATGGGATTTCTAGTGTTTTGAAGCAATGAATTATTCAATATCTTAATCATCAAATACTTAATAAAAACAACTCCAAGGACACTCTTAAATATAAATTTAATACTTAAAGGATATGAGAAGCATGGTTAAAGGGCCTTCTTGCCACAATAAGAAACGAAGTCAATGTACCATCTTACCATATAAGTAAAAGCAATGCATCAAGACTTTCTCTTGGAAGCTTAAACATAGGTAGAGATTGAATGAATATTTAAGTACATCTCTTTAGTATATTTGATACATCTCTTTATTTAAGTACATCTCTTTATTTAATAATACATGTTTTTTTTGTATTGTACCTTCCCTTAGTTTGTTATTTTGTCCACCTTTAGAAATTAGATGGGACTCCATCTAATTTCTTTCAAGTGTCAAGGGGTATTATATAGGGTTGCCCCCTTTCTCCCCTTCTCTTTATTTTGATCATTGAAGTTCTGAGTTTATTGATATCAAATGCACTTGACAGGGGTGATATATCCGGTATCAAAGTAGCACCAAGCCTACATATTACTCATCTAATTTTTGTAGATGATGCTATTCTATTTGGCTTGGGTACTATGGAAGAGTGGCAGCACTATAAGGAAATTCCGGATACATTCTGTATTGCTACTGGAATGGAAATCAATGCAGCCAAATCACCTTTCCTATTCAATGATATTGAGGAGTTGGTCAGACATCAAATACAAAAATTCATGCCCTATAAAATGGAGCCCCTCACTTCTGGTTTTGAAGTACTTGGGATACTATCTAAAACCCCTGGGTTATTGTATCAAGGATTGGAGATGGTTCTTACAGAAGTTTGGAAAAAAGCTGAGTAACTGGACATACAAGTTATTGTCTCTTGGTGTAAGACTGGTTCTTGCCAAGTCTATTCTGATGAGTCTTGTTGTGTATTGGCTCTCACTGGAACGCATGCCCAGCACCATTTTAAATTATATCAGGAGATACATCTTCAATTTTTTATGGGGGAGTTCGCCTGTGAATCATAAATATCATCTGGTAGATTGTCTTACCATTTCCAAGCCATATGATCTTGGTGGCTGGAACATTAAAAATATTGACTAGTTTAGTTTGGCCTTACGCGCTAAAAGTTTCTGGCTTGTTCTTAATGGAGATGGACTTTGGTCTCAGATCATCAAGTACAAATATCTTAAAAATTTACCTGTTGATGTTTGGATCCACCAACAATCCTTCATGTTTCAGGGTACCTCTCATATGTGGAACAGTTTTATCAGAGCTATCTCATGGATTACTAGATGCCTAGGGTGGAAGACTGGTAATGGCAAGAATATTAAAGTTGGTATTGATCCTATAGTTGGTCTCACCTATGATTTTATATTACCGAAGGATCTTAGAATATATCTGGAAGATTATGGTATTCTTTCTCTATCAGATGTCCTCAATAGGGGGGTTGCTACTACGTCCATAGCATATTGGCTCACTACAAAGGAGCTTGAACTCGATGGTCAATGGAAGGAAGCATAGAATCAGTATATAAAAGGAATTCAACATGGAGGAGTCCACATCAGCAATTCACCCGATACACTGGTTTGGATGTATAACAAGTCAGCAGGTTCGGTTAAAGCCAACTTAATGTATGAGTTGATTGCGAATAACTCTGTCACCAGTAGACTAGCTGACATCTTTGTCAAGATTTGTAAATTTCACATCCCACTGAAGATTATTTGCTTTAACTGTCTCTGTTTGTCTAATAGGGTTCATACTTGGGACAACCTCAACAAAAAAGGTTGGATTTGACCAAATTGGTGCTTCCTGTGCAGATCAGCTTCTGGATTAGTTGATCATTTATTTCATGATTGCAGCTTTACCAGACTGGTTACAACTCACATCAAATCCTCTCTTGGTATTCCAATTTTTTGGAAGGAGACAAACTACACACTTAATGTTTCTTCGTGGATCAGCAAAGGAAATAATTTTATTTATCTTCCTCTTCTTTTGACTTGGCAATTATGGTTGAAAAGAAACAAATGTTTATTTGAATACAAAAATCCTAATTTACACTTTGTTGTACATACTATCAGGGAACAAATTCAACTCTATCCTATTTTGTCTTAGCAAAAAATTAAAAGGAGAACTATTGGAATGGCTCCTACTTTTGATTATCCTACTGGCTTCTTTGATGGGGCTTCAGCCAATCAAATTGGAGGTATAGGTGTTCATCTTTTGATAAGCCAGGACCACTATTTTTGCTTCAAATTGGGTGTTGGTATGAGTACAAACACCAAATCTGAACTGCTTGCTTTATGGACTCTCCTTTATTGTTCTACTTCCATGGGTCTTTCCACTCTGCACATTCATGGTGACTCCACTGCCATCATTAATTGGTTCAACAAAATATCAACACTATCTTTACTTGCACTTGATGGCTGGTGTCAACGTATCCATGATATGGAACCTTACTTCATCCAGCTAAAAGCAGTTCACATATTCAGAGAACAAAATACTAAGGCTGATAGCTTATCCAAAGAAGCATTAACCTTGGCCTCAGGCCATTTTCAGTTTACTAAATTCATTGATGGTGAATGTACTGATTAGGGCACTTTCTAACTTTTCTAGCCCTTAGCACTTGATTCTTTTATGTGCTATTACTATTGACATCCTTTGGATGATTGAGATGGATGATCCCCTCATATTACTGATCTCTCTTGTTTATTGCTTCTTTGGATTAGCTACTTTAGTATTAGTCTTCAATTCTCTGTCCGTTGAAGGTTAGTGATGTGGATGTATTCAAGATTCCTTGATTATAGGTGTTACCTTTGAAGGTCTGTCCAGTATTCCTACAAAGCTAATCATTGTCATCTGTCTACTGATGATGAACATTGTTGTATCTATAACATGTGCTCAGCAATAGCTGAAGTTGTAACTAAGTTACCTTTGATTTCAATGAAATAACAAGGAACTGATATTGTCCCCTGGAAATAGTACATCTCTTTAGTAGATGCAATTTATAAAGTGCCATTAATGAGAGCTTGGTATCATAGTTTAATAAGATTTATATGGCACACAATTTAATGAGTTTGATATGGCAGCGTAGCTCTTTTATATATATATTACCATCCTTTATTTTTATGTATTCCCTCAATTTTCATTATTATATAGGAATTATAGTGAGTGAGTTTACTTATTTATTATGACACAACATCATGCAACTGTGTGTATGCAACTGTGTTATTGAATATATTGCTTATGGCACACCATCACATAGAGGTGTGAATACCAATATCTTTTAGGAAAAGTCAACGATTAAGGTGTGGACAGTCTTGAATGATCTTTCATTCAAGGAAACTTAGTATTAATGTTCGGATATATGGAAAGTGTTTTTTATTAGCTTTTATTAAGTTACATTTTTTTTAATTAGTCCATTTGAGAAATTGAGTCTTTACACTCAACTTTGAAATTCCAAATGGATTATTTCAAACAATGTAATTTTTATAAGTTAGTTATATTAATATTTTTAATTTGAAGTTTGTAGTGGTGTAGATTTATTAGAAAAATGAGTGAAATGAAATACCATATTGTAAAAGAAGTTACAAGTTCAAATCTCAACTTACGTATGTCTTATGTTTGTGGGGTGTGTAGATGCACTTAGGGGTATAATGGTAGTAAACATGAATTGACCATGTGGAACGCTAGTATGTGCGCCATCCTAATTGTTGATTCTCTTGTGTGTAAAAAAAAAATAATAATATTAATTTGAAAATGAAATGTTATTATTTTACTCTATCCATTGGTTGGCTTGTTTTCCATTGATTCACTTAATTTTGAAATAACAAGTTAATCTCTTTGCAAAATGCATGTTGATTTGTATTTCTTATATGTTTGAATTTGAAAATGGTCACTCACCTCAAGTTCAAAAAATAAGGATACGAGAGAAGGTGCTAACATAAGCCTTATACTTTCAAAATGGACGAGAATCGACTAAGAAACCTATTAAGTTGAAAGAGAATCCTATATCACAATATTCATGTCAAACGTATATCATAATACTAATTACGATATTGATAGAAAATTGACAATTGAATTCAATGACAACTTGAGTTTGATTAAATTAAAGATAAGTTCACTGCAATTGTAACCATTGATTATAGGGTTTTCTGAACATTCTTCATGGTATTTTATTTGTAGGGAAAGAGGTTGGTTAAAAATTTTCATGGCCGTTATTTCCTTATAGCTCCTGCATCCTTAGATTTTAGAAGGCCACAACATTTACTTCTCCTTATAAAGTCAATATTACTCCTTCTTGTAGGGTCGATATGTACTTGGCCACTCCCTATTTCTCTTAAGAAAAATATTTGTAGTTACAAATTTTAAAAATCATGCACACATGTATTATAGAATATTCATATTATATGTCTCCTTTTTACACCTTTGCGCATGTATGTATTTGTTATTTTGTTCTCTATATTTGTTATCTTTTAAAATTATTGGGATAAATTAATAAATAGAATGCATTCAGCCTGCCTTTCACATAGCATGTCCAACTTGACGTCCATCTCATCATCCAGTCCATTGCATGAAACTCGTTGGTGTTTTTCGAGAGGTTGAGATGGGTTGTTGTAGATTGGAGTAATGAAGCATGCTAGCCGAAAGACACTCTGTTTTCCCTAGATCAACGCCCAATGTATCTAGCTCATGGCCCAGCCTTCTATTCAACTCTATGTCCAGATCGCCCATCAGACTGCGCACCGCTGAGAATTAATTTTGGGAATTTAAAACGTGAAACAACTACAAACAAACTATTATCAATGGGTCTGGGTCATGAAGCTATTTTATAGATGTTTGTCACCCTGCATTATCCTTTACTCACCACCACATCAACCATCCACATGCTGGATTGATGCATTCAACTGACGCTTTATGAGATTCACCACTACACTCTTCTCTGTTCGCCATCAGTCACCTGATGCGCTCAGGAAGGAACCGGTTCTCCACCTCTGCAGATTGTTTATGCTGAAGATAAGCTTACGCACCACATCTGAAGATTGTTCACGCTGAATAAGGGAGATGCCTGCGAGTTGGCCTATGATCTGTTATGTGCCTTTAAGATCGACTAAAGTTAGAGAGAAGTCGACCACTAGAGGGTCGACTTTCTCATCCCTATAAATCATTATATATAGAAGCCTCTGTGAGAGAGCTAAGTTAGCCAGAAGAGTTAGGTTAGTCAAGAAGAATCAATTCATGTTTTGATCTGTTCTCAAGAATTGTATTTCAGTTCCAGCATCTGAATAAAGAGTTGTATGCATTGCTGTTGAAGATTGCGTTTGAGTAGAAGTTAGACAGGCATCACCCCTGATTGCTGAGAGGGCCCCTCATCAACCAGAGGTTTCTTTTCTTGTTTATTTCTTTCATTTTTCCTGTTGTAGCTAGTTTAATTCACAGTCTGTTTTATTTCTGTAAGGCAATTTGATTTCTGAATTAGATAATTAGACTGTGCGCATAGTTTGTTTCTAGTCTTGCTTTCAGTCATTTCATTTTCAGTCTATTGTTCAGTTTATTTGCAAGTCAGATAAAATAGATTGCTATTTATCAAGTTAAGTAAATTTAATTCTGTCTATTTCATTTCTGTTCTAATTATCAGTTTATGCAATTTACATTTCAGTTTATTAATATGCAATGGTTTCTTTATGCTTATGTTTATGAATTTGCTTAAGTTTATTTTACTATTAGATTTTGCTTAGTAAGTAGGTTTGTTTATTGCTTTATGCATTAGAATTATATTTGCGTGATTTCAGCTGAAGATTAGTTCATTTAGGTTAGTTTTTACCATTTTAACTGTGCAGCCTGTTCAGTCTGTTATTCAGCCATCCCCATCAGACCCACACTTCAGTCTGTCATTCAGCCCTTAGTTCTGTTTTTAGTGTTTTTTTATGTATTTTGAGATTGTGTTTAATTTCATGTTGTTAATGTATGAATTATGTTTTGACTTTCATAGTTAGGTGTTACTTTTATTTAACATTAAAGTTAAAATTTAATTGTTTTAGGTTATTTATTAAAGTTTTATTATTTTCCTTATTTCTTTTCGTTTGAACGTGTGTTAAGTTGTTTTTGTTTCTTGAATGTTATTGCTGATTTTGTTTTAATATTGTATTATTTTGTATTTATGTTTTTTAATCAATTTATTTGTTTGTATTTGAGATTTAGTGTTCTATGTGTTTTCCTTAGTATGTTTCTAGGTTGTATCTTTTATGTTGTATTATTGTTGAAAGAACTTGTAGGATAGAACCTAAATATATTTCTTTTATTAAGTTTTCTACTTGTTTCTTTTATCAATTTTTCTTTATTAAGTTTTCTAGTTGCTTATAAGTTAAGTTTTCCTTGTACCCTAGTTTCCCATTTGATTAGTTAATTGTTGATTGTATTTCAGTTTAAAGTTTAATATCAATTGTCTAGTTTATTATTCTGCCTCAGCTTAATTACTTTAGTAACTGCATTTTTAGGAGTTTGACTCAGTTTTTCATTTTGAAAGATCTTTCGATCTTTTGTTTGTTAAAATATTTACACGACACCCTTGACCTTCGCATATATTTTTTGTCAACTCTAAGATTACCAACCCCGGTTGATAATTAAAGAATAGGTGGATTAATTTAAACATTATAAAACCCAACACTTTTGGCGTCGTTGCCGGGGAGTTTTTATGTAAGGTAGAGTGGAATTCTTTATGAATTTTAGTAATAGGTTGGTAGCGGGGGAGCGGTAAGATGAGAGGTAAGAACCTACAGATCTGTTATAACATGCGTCCCGAAATCCAACAACAACAGTAGTATAGGTTTTATTTAGTTTAAAAGTATTTCATGAGTAGAATTAGAGATCTTCAGGGTAGATTTTTCAAGACCAGAAAAATTATTGAAGTCTCTAGTAACTACCGTAGGGGAAGTAATTCCCCAACTACTAACTCACCAGAAAGGTATCAAAAGACACCTATAGGAAGTATTTCTACCCTAAAACCTAAGGAGTATTTCTTAGAAGATCTTATTGGAGAATCCATAGAAGTTCCTAATGAAGTTCAAGAGGATCATCCATTAGAAACCTTTATCCCTCCACTAGTTTCGAATCCAATTAACACAACTTTTTCACTAGTAGGTGATCCGAATTTCGTTGACTTTGTTGATCCTGCTCAAGTAAAATCTCTCTTTGGAACCTTAGTAGATCCAGTTATCTCACAAATTGAAACTTCTACCATAGAACCTACTATCCCTCTAGGATTCAATAAAAACACGATTGATTAGAGGAATATCTCTCCCAAAAATGAACATTGGGACGCCCCATTATCACCTCGAAAGGATCCTCCTAAATATATTTACATTAAAAATTCAGCTTATATGGAGAGACGAGGAGAAAATGAAGACCATGATGAAGTTAGAAATGAAGAAGGGGAAGGGGAAAATAGAACTGAGGCTACTTTTGGGTTCCCTATCTTAGATACAACGCAGGATGTAACTATGAAAAATATCCATGCTTCCTCCTTACCTAATTTCTATGGAAAAATCAATGAGGACCCAGACACATTCCTATTTGAGTTCGATATCCTTTGTAGGAGTTACAATTATCTACAAGACGCTCACAAACTAAAACTCTTTCCTGCTACACTAAAGGATTCTTCCTTGAGATGGTTCATGGGATTAGGAGAATCTACTATCAGGACTTGGGATGATATGAAAACCTCATTCTTGCGAAAATATCAAGAATACTATAAACCTAAGGACTCTCAACATGATATATTCAAGATACAACAACTTGAAGATGAGAGCCTAGAGTATTATCTCAAGAGGTTAATTTATACATCACATAAGTCTAAATACAATGACCTCCGAGAATATGAAGTACGTACACTTTTCCTTAAGGGGATCTCTGAGGACTTGTTAGAAAGTCTTAATCTCATGGCCGCCAGTGATATTTCTCATAGAAATTTTGCACAGATTGGTGAGATGTGTAAAAATTATTCTAGGAGTAGGGGGAAAGCTACGAAAATTTTTCGAGAGCCTTTTATTAGAAATATAAGAGGAAATGTTCCTAGTTTAGGCGAAGTTACAAGAGCAGAGATAGGAAACTTGTTGGAGAATTTTAAGATTGATATCTTAGGAGCAATGGGTTCTCAACTAGATGCTTTATAACCCAAGAAGAGGCAGGATGAAGAATGAGCAGCAATGAGTATATTTTGTCCAAGATATAGAACTAAACATCCCCAAAGGGAATGTCCATTAAAAAACATCTCTGTATGTCACATCTGTACAAAAGAGCATCCAACAAATAATTTCCCATCCTTTCCTAGATTGCAAGCCATCTATAAGAGTGGGGATGTAGCTAAAACATCTAGGAGGCCTCCTTGGAAACCTAGAGACCAACCATCATATCCAGACTTTCCACCACAACCTCCACTCTATTATCCACTATATCAACCATCTCAACAATGGAACAATTCCAGCTGGCAGAATTGGCCACCTCAGTATCCTCCTCCTCAATTTCCACAACAGCAATATTGGTCACAAGGATGGAGAGGATAACCATATCCTCAACCACAACTTGTCCCTACACCTAATCATCCTTATCCTTAGAATCAAACAAATTTCCAGCAAATGTCGCATGGATTCATACCTCCAGTTACTTTTATCACACAACAATCTCATCACTTTCGGAATGAAAATCCTCCTCGACCGGCATTATTACCTGCACAGCCGATACCTAACCCTAATAATAAACCAACTCAAGCTCTTAACAACATTGAGTTGCAAAATCTTCCTTCATACCTTATTTGGACTGTATCTATACATGAAATTAAATTACGATCGGGAAGAGTTGTGAATAATAAACCCAAGTCATCAGTCATTATTCAAGAACTGAATGAAGAAGAAGAGGATTCAAGTGAACCTATGAATGATGCTCTTTTGGAGGATGTGAACATTCCAAAGGTTCCGGTACACACCCATCCTTCACAAGAAACTATTCAGGAGCAAAGAATTCCTCCATTTCTAGAGAGACTAGTAATAGAAAAACCTGTAGTTCATCTGGAGTATAACATTTTGAATGAATTAAAGAACATATGTATTAAAATCCCTCTATTAAAAACTATTAAAGATATACCCATCTATAGTAAGGTAATAAAGGAGCTATGTATTAAACGCCCAGGAAAGAAGCAAACAGACCCTCTTATAATTCATGTTATAGGAGAAATGTCTGAATGCATAACAGGTCAGTCCCAGATTGCAAAATATACAAATCCAGAAGCCCCAGTAGTGACCGTAATTATAAAGACCATGGCCATAACGAATACATTAATCGATTTAGTATCTGCTATTAACATGATTACCACCACAATTTTAGAAGCTTTACAGTTGGGACAATGTCTTCAACCTACTCCTTTCACCCTAGAACTAGCAGATTGCACTACGATAAAACCCATTGGAGTCTTGGATGACATTGTTGTATCAGTAGATTCATGGGAATACCCTTTTGACTTTATGGTTGTAGAATCAAAGGATCCTTCTAAAGGACATCCTATTATCTTCGGAAGACCATGGTTAGCTACCGTAAATGCTTTTATAGGGTGTATGGATGAAGAGATAACTATTTCCAATGGGTTGTCCACACAAAGACTTACTTTATTCCCCCCAACACAACCAATAATTGAAAACTCATGGTGTTTAAATTTTTCTTTTGGGGATGAAGACTTTGATGATCTCTCCCTTCCTAGTGATTTTTCTTTAGCACTTCAAGAGAAGACCACTGAGAATGTATTAAACTAGTTTGTTTCTTTGATAACCTGTACATATTTCCCTCAGTCCTTTGCTCAATTCTATCATATTTTTAGAGATGATTTTCAAGAGAATATGGCTCTCTCAATGTTTACAGAAACACCTTGTGTCTTCACAATTGAAGAGCATACAGGACCATATACCATACCTTGTGAGGTTGGCCCTAAAAAATTCTTACATATAAACGCTGGATTAAGTGAAAACCAACAAGCACAACTGCTTTAAGTTCTTAAGAAACAAGCTAGATCATTTGCATGGGAATACACTGATATGAAGGGTATACACCATGATACCTATATTCACCATATTTATATGGATCCAAGCATGTCACCTGTAAGGCAGCCATAGAGGAGGATGAATCCTACTCTAAAGGATATAGTAAAAGAAGAATTACAAAAACTCCTCACTGCAGGTTTCATCTATCCTATTTCCGACAGTAAATGGGTATCTCCTTTAGTAGTATTTCCAAAGAAAGTCATAGGGAAATGGCGTATTTGTGCTTATTTTAGAGAACTAAACAAAGCTACACTTAAATACTACTTTCCTTTACCTTTTATCGACCAAGTATTAGATACTCTGTTAGGTAAACAATATTTTTCCTTTATTGATGGGTATGGTGGTTACAACCAAATTTTAATAGCACCAGAAGATAAAGCCAAAACCACTTTTACATTCCCTTGGGGAACATATGCTTATCGATTTTTTCCATTTGGATTATGTAATGCACTTGCCACTTTCCAGCAGGAAGTCTTAGGAATATTTTCCGATCTTATACATGACTGTGTGGAGGTATACATGGATGACTTTATGGAATATGGTAATAATTTTCAAGAAGCCCTTGAAAATATTGAGAAGGTCTTGATCCAATGTCAAGAAATGAATTTATCTCTTACTCACAAAAAATGTAAAATGTTACTGATAGAAGGTATAGTTTTGTGACACCATGTTTCTTCCCAAGGAATCAAGGTAGACCATATAGAGATTGAAGCAATTGTTGGCCTTCCCTATGCCAAAACTAAGAAAGAGGTAATGAGCTTCCTTAGTCATGTAGGATATTACCACCACTTTATTGAAAATTTCACTAAAATGGCTGCACCAATGTTTAAGTTACTTACAAAGGAATCGGAATTCCAGTGGACAGTATCTTGTCAAAATGATTTTGAAATCCTAAAAGCTAAACTATTAGTGGCACCAATACTTAGGGGTCGTGATTGGTCCCTTCCTTTTCACATATCTACTGATGCCTCTGATACGACCATAGGAGGAGTCCTCAGCCAAAAAGAAGGA
Source organism: Pseudotsuga menziesii (assembly GCA_001517045.1). Taxonomy (NCBI): domain Eukaryota; kingdom Viridiplantae; phylum Streptophyta; class Pinopsida; order Pinales; family Pinaceae; genus Pseudotsuga; species Pseudotsuga menziesii. Next base: position 78,963 of record LPNX010136504.1, on the reverse strand, counting down.
CAAGCACCTTATGCCATCTATTTTATTAGCAAAAATCTGATCCTTGCCGAATTAAATTATACCGTTACTAAAAAGGAATTTTTGGCAGCAGTTTATTCTATTAATAAATTTCGTCATCATATCATAGGTTATGAAGTTTGTGTGCATACCAATCACTCTATCATTAGATTTCTAATGAATAAACCAATTACCAATGGTAGAGTGACCTGGCGGCTTCTTTTATTACAATAATTTAACATTACCATCATTGACCGACTTGGTAAAGAAAAACTCGTAGAAGATTTACTTTCTTGTATTCAACATGAAGACGGTACTAAACCAATTCACGACACTTTTCCTGATGAACATCTATTTGTTGTATCGATTCAAACCCCTTGGTTCATAGATATTTGCAATTATTTAGCAATTGGGAAAATACCAAACCATTTTTCTCCACATGAGAAGCATCGTATTATAGTTCAGATTTCTAATTATTCTTGGGTTGGTAATGATCTCTTCCGCACTGGTCCTGATCTTATTATTTGACAATGTGTGCAAGAGGATGAAATGACAAACATCCTCCATGCATGCCATGATGAACCATGTGGAGGACATTTTTCTGATATGAGGATGACATATAAAGTCTTATATTCTAGTTATTATTAGCCAAGCATTTTTAAGGATGCTACCAAATATGTTAAACGATGCGATAGTTTCCAAAGAATGGGTAGACCTACGTCATTTGGTTAAATTCCTTTACAACCCCAAGTTATTATTGAACCTTTTGATAAATGGGCTCTTGATTTTGTAGGACCAATTTATCCCATGTCTCGTAAAAAGAAATATATCTTAGTTTGTACAGACTATGTCACCAAGTGGGTAGAAGCTAAAGCTTTATTTAAAGCCACAGAGAAATCGGTGCTAGAATTTATATATATGAAGAAATATTCACCCGGTTTGGTGTACCTAGAGAAATTGTCACAGATCAAGGTACTCAATTTACTTCTAAATTAATGAAAGAACTTTCTGCGAAATATGGCATCTGACATTACAAATATTCACCTTATCACCTTCAGGCTAATGGTCAAGTAGAATCAACTAATAAAGTATTAGAAGCTATTTTAACTAAGACCATTCACTTACATCATAAGGATTGGGCAGATAAACTCCCTGAGGTTTTATGGGCCTATAGGATAACATGGAGAAACACTACCAGACATACCCCCTATGAGTTAGCATATGGAAAACAAGTCCTTTTACCTATTGAATTTCAAGTTAAAACTTTTCGTATGGCAGCACACTTAGGTATGAATTTGGATGAAGCACAGAAACAACAAATATTACAAATTAATGGGTTAGACAAAATTAGACAAGATGCCCTTCAAAGAATGATGTTAATACAAAATCAACAAAAAACATGGCATGATAAATTTATTAAACAAAAGTAGTTTAATAATGGAGATTGGGCACTACTATTTGATTCACGGTTTAAAAAAATTTAAAGAAAAATTAACTACTCGTTGGATGGGTCCATATGACGTAGTTACAGATTTTGACAATGGATCAGTAAAATTTAAAACAATTGATGGCTCAGAAATTTCCTTTGTAGTAAATGGACATAGACTTAGGCTCTATCACCAACCGACATCTAAATAGGATTTTATACAAAATGTTTTGCAACAAAATGAAATGGAATTAGTTGAAGGGGAAGCTATTCCTCCTCCTCCTAATCCTTGAAAAATATTTTGGGTTATTATAACTTGTATATATGTAAATATGTGCTTGTTCCTTTGAATAAATAAGAGTCACTTCTAATAGGTTGTCTACACAAGACTCTTTTTCTTTTATGTCTTTATGAATAAATTGAATAATCTAACAAGTGGTTTTGTAGTTTGGTTACAAGTATAATATCTCTATGAACATCTAACAGAATATTACTTGGACAAGGAAAGTATGATAAATACTCATTAGGCATTTTAATCTTTTTGGGGTACTTTCGAAATTTGTAGCTTATATATATATCATACTTAACCAATTCTGTTATGATTCATATAGTTTTTGGTATTTTGATTAAGACATGTATATTTCTGATTTATTCTTTTAAACAGTTGCTCGATATGACCCACTTTCATTATCATATTTTTCACATCCTTATTTTTCACCTATGGCTTACTAAGTTCATCCTATACTTGATATCAAAACTTGTCTCTTGAGTATTTTGGTGATAACTGGAAAGTAAGTGTAATTTTTATATGTGGGGAACATTACTTTACTTTATAAAGAAGAAGGATTGTTGCGTTAAAGAAAAACTTTTGGTTATTCTCTTTTGACATGTTTTATGAGTCTGGTCATTATGAAATTACTTATAACTTTATTTTGGAAAAAAATGAATTATGTGTTTAGCAAGATTTAACATGCTCTAGTACCACTTGGCTTCCATTTATTAAATATCATTATACAAGGAAAACCCATCGTGGTACTGAACAGGCTTGCTCACAGCGGGTCAATGCTAAGTAAAAACCTTACAACAGGAAGCTCGATAAATGCAAGTAAGCCCGTCGAGCTACTGAACAACCTTGCTGGCAATGGGGCTATGCTTGCATGGCACCAAGATAAACCCACCAGGGTACTGAACAAGCCTGCTGGCAGTAGGGAAATATCTAGTAAATGAGATCTGCTTAATACACCACTATGCACATAGTTTGTAAAATAGTGATAATATATGAAAAATTGTTCAAAAAAACTTTTGTCATGGCCACTTGTTTATAATGTCATTTGAGAATGGCTCTAAGTTTACTTTTCCCCGGACGTCTAATTCCGCATATACCTAAGATATCATTATCTTAGAAATGGGATCCATAGCTGTAAATCTCACACACTCCGGGGTATACTTAAAAAAATACTTGATGATGACAAGATATCTTTACAATGAGGCATGGATGGCTAGTTTTTCCTATGGTATTCTTTTAATTATATTATTCTCATTTACATGGGCTTTCTAAGCACTGTTTTATTTTTGATGAATATACATCTCTGAACCATTTCCATTTACTAGTTAGTTTTTTTTTTTTAAACAAATTCATAGCATGTTAGGATTCTTTCTATTTTTCTGGAACAATCAATTCTTCTCTCTGTATGGCTTGAGGAGACAACATATCTTTGGTTTGGGGGAAGATGGATTTGATTTGTAAAAATGGTGATATTATAACACTTATGATTAAATTTGCTAACTAAATTTTGTTTTTGGGAAAATAGTTTTTACTTCCATTTCACTGTTATTCTCTTACCCAATCATGCATGAAAATGATCAATCTTTTTGTTATTTAAAATTAAATTTAAGTTTTTGTGTTATATATTCAACCTACCCAAAGTTTTACTTTGGACATGGTTGAATTAATTTTAAACCTTATAAATGATAAAATTATTTTGAACCTGATAACTGTTAAATTAAGAATGTTGAAAATCCAATAAAGTCATTTTTAACTTTCATACAATGTGTGACATGTAATATGTTATTTTACAAGTTTAAATTACCTTATTTATCTACCAAGTTGAAGGCAGCTGCTAGTTCGCCTTCTTCCTAAATTGTTTTTCTTTCTTTTTGCTCAGTGGGACTTGACATTTCTCCAGTTTGGGGGAATGTTTATCCTAAATTTGTTATCATTTTTGGAAATTAAATTATTCATTTAAACACATATTTTATTATATTTTGTATATTTTATGACACACAGATCATTATTCAACCTCAATTATGAGTGTATTTAAGGTTTATATGAAATATTTTTATTTATCATTTTTTATGGTTTTATTAATTAAAAATAACATTATTAAAGTGCATTTGATATATTAAATGATTTATATTATTGCATGCATATTTTATAATCCTTTCGGGATAAATTAATAACCATAATGCATTTAGCCTACTTTTTGTACAACATGTCCAGCTCGACGTCCAGCTCGTCATCCAGTCCGTTGAGTGAAACTTACTGGTGGTTTACGAGATGTTGAGATGGGTTGCTGTAGATTGCAGTATTGAAGCGTGTCAGGCAACATACGCTCTATTTTCCCTATATCAACACCCAACATATCCATATCATGACCTAGCCTTCCGTTTAGCTCTCCATCCAGATCGCCCATCAGACTGTGCACTGCTGAGAATTAATTTCAGGAATTTAAAACGTGAAACATCTACAAACAAACTATTATCCACGCGTGTGGGTGATGAAGCTATGTTCTATAGTTTTTCCGTCCTGCATTCTCCTTTGCTTGCCACCACATCAACCATCCATGTGCTATATTGATGGATTCAACCCACGCTCTAGAATAGTCGCCACTACGCTCTCCTCTATTCACCATCAGTCACCTGTTGCACTCAGGAAGGAACCGGTGCACCACCTCTGCAGATCATTCATGCTGAAGATAAGCCCATGCGCCACATCTGAAGACTGTTCACGCTGAATAAAGGAGATGCCTACGAGTTGCCCTTCGATATGTTATGTGCCTTTAATATCGACTAAATTTAGAGAGCAATAGACCACTAAAGGGTCGACTTGCTCATCCCTATAAATCATTATATATAACAGCCTCTGTGAGAGAGATAAGTTAGCCAGAAGAGTTAGGTTAGTCAAGAAGAATCAGTTCATGTTTTGATTTGTTCTCAAGCATTACATTTCTATTCCACCATCTGAATAAAGAGTTGTATGCATTGCTGTTGAAGATTGTGTTTGAGTAGACGTTAGCCAGGCATCACCCCTGATTGCTGAGAGGGCCCCTCATCAACCAGATGTTTCTTTTCTTGTTTGTTTCTTTCATTTTTCCTATTGTAGCTGGTTTAATTCACAGTCTATTTTATTTCTGTAATGCAATTTGATTTCTAAATTATATAATTAGACTACGCGCATAGTTTGTTTCTAGTCTTGCATTCAGTCATTTCATTTTCAGTCTATTGTTCAGTTTATTTGCAAGTTAGATAAAATATATTTTTATTTATCAAGTTAAGTAAATTTAATTCTGTCTATTTCATTTCTATTTTAATTATCAGTTTATGCAATTTACATTTCAGTTTATTAATATGCAATGGTTTCTTTTTGCTTATGTTTATGAATTTTCTTAAGTTTATTTTACTATTATATTTGATTAGTAAGTAGGTTTGTTTATTGTGTTATGCATTAGAATTATATTTGCATGGCTTCAACTAAATATTAGTTCATTTATGTTAGTTTTTACCATTTTAACTATGCAGCCTGTCATTCAGACAGCCTATTCAATCTATTATTCAGCCATCCCTTTTAGACCCACAGTTCAGTTTGTCATTCAGCCCTTAGTTCTGTTTTTAATGTTTTTTTATGTATTTTGATATTGTGTTTAATTTCATTTTGTTAATATATGAATTATGTTTTGAATGTCATAGTTAGGTGTTATTTTTATTTAACGTTAAAGTGAAAGTTTAATTGTTTTAGGTTATTTATTAAAGTTTTATTATTTTCCTTATTTCTTTTAGTTTGAATGTGTGTTAAGTTGTTTTTGTTTCTTGAATGTTATTGCTGATTTTGTTTTAATATTGTATTATTTTGTATTTATGATTTATGATTAATTTATTTGTTTGTATGTGAGATTTAGTATTGTATGTGTTTTCCTTAGTATGTTTCTAGGTTGTCTCTTTTATGTTGTATTATTGTTGAAAGAACTTGTAGGACATAACCTAAAGATATTTCTTTTATTAAGTTTTCTACTTGCTTCTTTTATCAAGTTTTCTTTATTAAGTTTTCTACTTGCTTCTTTTATTAAGTTTTCTAGTTGCTTATAAGTTAAGTTTTCCTTGTACCCTAGTTTCATGTTTGAATAGTTAATTGTTGATTGTATTTCAGTTTAAAGTTTATTATCAATTGTCTAGTTTATTATTCTTCCTCAGTTTAATTACTTTAATAAGTGCATTTTTAGGAGTTTGACTCGGTTTTTCATTTTGAAATATCTTTCGATCTTTTGTTTATTAAAATATTTACACGACACCCTCTAACTTTGCATATATTTTGTGTCAACTCTAAGCTTACCAACCCTAGTTGATAATTAAAGAATAGGTGGATTATTTTAAACATTATAACACCCAACGATAAGAATAAACAAGATTGAGAATACAAATTTATGACTTGTTACATGCAAACTATGAAAGAAAGCAAAAATAATAAGATAGATGATGAATTGTAGTATTTATGTGGATTAACGTACCTAAATTCTACTTATACACAATGTTTCTGGAACTAATATATAATCTACTAAACAATTCTTAGAGATTACTCACAGTTCTTAAACCAAAATACTACTACCTAAATGACCTGCAAACTTTGAGAAGTCAAACAAGAAAAGGACAGAGTCAATATTCCTAATGATTAACCATGCATATTTTTCCAACTTGACTAAACAATGTTTTATACAATTCTCACAAATGTGATATAAAATTGTCATGCAAATAAGGATTAGTGATGCAACACCTACAACACTATATCGAAGGAGGTAAGTGGCGATATTAGAAATCAATATGTGTCAATGAACAACTAATCCTCTAGACCATCTATCATATCTAAAACAATGAAAAATAGGCTAGTGCAAAACTAGAATGAAACAGGGCATATAACAAAGACTAGCATCAACATGCCTAGGAAATGTAATTGAAAATCCTAATGTGATAATACTCTCTATTACTTACAACATATGTGAAAACTATAAGTCTATAAGAAAAAACTTAAACAACAATCTACAAGAAAAAGGTCATATACCAATTCATGTACACACAGTAACTTGTCAATCTAACTATAGCAAATAACTAACCTCAAATTGAATTTGAGAACGCTCACACACACATAGGGTACATATTATTTTTCTACTAACCATATTTATATAGTTACTGCATTTTTTTGCACAACTTAAAAAAAAATGATGAGTTGGTTACATAATATTAACAATATATCATAAACATTTACAGAATATGAACCTGTGCAATGCATACGAACATAACGAGATTAAGTATTGAGTAATTGAACAAGTATAGAGTACAACGAAACAATTTCACAGGTCGATGGGCCCTCTTATATGGGGAAGGAGCTGTTAGGAAGTTATATCATAGTAAACTAAAAGAGAATACTAGACATAAAAAAATCAAATTGTATTATTGAAGCTCTAGACATCAAAGTATTACTGGAACTAGTGACTATAGCAGCATAACAGTACTATATTTCTCTCCATCCTTGTCATAGATTGCATCAAAATATATATAGATGTCCAGATCCCCAAAAAATGGTAAACACAACGTTACAATTCAGTTGACACAACATAATTGTTGAATTAAAGGCTCAATCAATATACGAAGGGGGTGTCTTATCCTCATAATGCAAAGAGTATGAGGATGAAACCATAGAGGTTATGTCACCGCCTTGCTTAAATGCAATTGGACGGTTATGCCTCTGAAATTATCGTTCTAAATAACATTACATCACATGAACTGGGTTCAATATTGCTTTCCATAATTGCAACCTGAGACAACTTGAGGTCAAGTCTCTTTATTGGAAATGCATGTGTGTGTCTCCTAAATCTCCTTTGATTGTTCTAGTTTGAAATCTAACTAGTGTTGAAATGAGTACCTAAACATATATTTTCCTATAATGTCTTCAACACATGCATAAATAATTCTAGAATAATTTCAATTCATTAAAACATGCAAAACTTATTCAAAGTATAATGATTTTTAGCTCTTGTTGCATGTTGAATGAGAATTGTGTTGTAAGTGGAAAAAGGTTGACAAGTATTACCACATGGTAGGAGATATAGGAATAAAGGATTAGAAGATAAGGTTGTGGTGATGAAAAGGAAGAAAAATGAGGGGCTGACAATATGTCACAACATCATGACATAATCCTTTAGCAGTTTGTATACAATCCATCCATCTAAGTACACTTCTAGGAAATTATGCATGTTTTCTTTGAAGGCTGCTAGAACTATTATAGAAAACAATGTTGGAGTGTTCTTTAAGCTAAACAAGATGACATTGTATGTGTAGGATCCCCATCCCATGGAAAATTTTGACTTCTTATTATCCTATTCATCTATTTTCACCTAGTAGTGTCCTCATGATACACTTTTGGATGAATATATATCATTCCTACTAATTGGTTTAGCACTTCATCACCAAAGGGGGCAGAGAAGGGGTCATGAACACAAGTTGCATTCAATCCTTAAAAATCCACACAAAAACGTATTCCTCCTCCTTCCTTCTTATAGTGGGAAATTATTTATTCCAAATGGCATGGAATTATAAGTGTAGTGAATCCATTCCTAAGAAAAATGTTTCTTCTTAATCTCTTCATATATATACACTTGACAATATCTTAAGTATCCATCAATTAATGGATAGACTTCATTTATTGCTACATTATTTAGCACTTAGTCACTAAAGGGGGTAGAGAAGGGGTCATGGAAAAATGTTGCATTTCATACCAAAGACATCAACATAGATCCTTATGCCTCCTCTCATCTTCTTGTCATGTATCACTATCATACTAATCAGATCTTTACTCTTTTATCTAGAATAGTAATATAGATACAACAATCTTATCGATCTCCTCTTTTATCCTCGCTTTGATTCTATACTTCAACTTGTTGGGAATTTTTTTTATGGGCTTAGGATAAAATTTAAGTCTTATTCTCATCTTTCCAAGTTCACCTTTTATTTTATTCATTTCAATAAGACTCTATAGGAACATATCTAAATTCTCATAAGAAATATCGTAAACTTAGATACCCTCTCATCATCCCAATATGACCAAATGGATGGAAAGTAAGGTTAATCCTCTATACCAATGTTCAAATTATTTATATTTAAGGATTCCCTATATATTTTCCCTACAGTATGCTCTACTCTCTCCTTACTTGATCTCTATCCTTCCAATTCTTGGAATCAAAGGTGTCATCATAAGGGAGGAAATGGAAAGTTGGCTTGGAATTGGCATCAAAATATCAAAATGGGGGGAGGACAATCCTCTTTCCAAAGAATAAGTTGTTAGGAAATATCATTGAACAATTGGACAAAAACATAAAATAACATAAGGGACTAAGGTATTCCAAGAAGAGGTCTTGTTGAAAGACATCAATTATAGCACTTAAGCATAGAGCATTATGATCAAAACATCATAATGCATTATGTTATTGTGTGCAACAAGATTACCAACAACTTATATTGCACTTTGATTTTCACAATAATCAACAATCGAGGCCTTAATAGGAAAACTAATATCATCTAGAAGTTGATGGATCCAAACTGTCTATGTTCCTACATTGACATCTCCACTATACTATGCTTTTTTATTTAAAAGAAAGACTACCTTTTCTTTCTTTCATGACCAAGAATACCTTTTCTTTCTTTCATGACCATGACAAGGGTGCAGAACTAAGTCAAAACACAACCATAATTAGAATTCACATGGCCAATCTCACCAGTCCAGTTGGAATTAGTAATCACGTGGCTATTCTCACCAGTCCAGTTGGAATTAGTAAAACTGACCAATGAGTTTGTACTGCTACAATATTTGATACCAAATTAATAAGTTCCCTTAATATAGTGAACAATATGCTTTACATATTTCCAATTTATTTCTCTAGGATCTTGCACGAACCAAGAAACCACACTAAAAACAAAGGAGATATCAATTTAATTATGAATTAAGTAAATCACACTACCAACCAACTGTCAATAAAGAGTGGCATCGACTCAGAGAGATTCACGATCCTTAGAAAATTTGAATCCTGACTGATAAGCTATAGAAAAAGACTTACATACATCCATTTTAAATATTTTCAAAAGATACAAAGCATAATCGGGTTAATACACATTTTCACTTGATGTAGACAAACTATTAGTCAATTCGAGAACAAAGGTCGACTATCTGGTAGAAACTTAAAAGGAAGGTGCAGTTAATCTAGATTCTTCAAGAATGTCTAGAAGAGCATTGTGCAATATACCAAAGTAAGAGTTCAATAACTTTATACCTAAAATATTCTCATCGAATATCGTATTCCTACTCAAGGTGATCTATTGTTTGATAGGGTCAAAAAATTGATAGGCCTTTGATTCATCATAATCGTCCATCATGATACAAGCATGACATTTTGCATCCAATTTATTTATGCAACTATATTTACTGATATGGTCTTTGATCTGAGTGATTCATGGAGACCCCTTATTTACATTCTCAAGGACAAAAAAGTGAATATTAATAATTAATCATCTATTAGGGTTGGCCAATGTCAATGTGGAAACTACAAGATGACAATGACAAATTTCCAAACTGACCACTTGATAAGCTATTGATGGTTCTACATGTCGTCATAATTCTGTGATATTTTTTCCTAAAGATGGGCTTGACAAGGTAGTATACAATGTACGCAGAGAAAAAAAACTCACACAAGATTCCATAAGATTTTAATGAGAGGTTTTGAGGTGTTCAATATATCAATTCCTTCCTCGACACTTTCTTACTGGATTCATGTTACTGGAAGCTATAGTCATAATAATATTCATGAGATAGTTTGAGTAGTAAACGGATTTTGCACAAAATTTCGTTGGAAGGTCTTTGTCCTAGAGTAGACATCCATCCATTTCTACCAAAGTCATATTTTTCCTCTCTTCTATGCCATTCTTCTAAGGGGTGTGAGGGATAGATCTCTGCCAAGAGATATCATTATGTGCTAGGAAATATTCAAACTATTAAATCAGATACTCTCCACCTTTGTATTATCTTAAACATTTAATAGGTCAATCACATTAATTTTCATCCAATGCCCTAAATTCATTGAATCTTTCAAAGACATACTCTTATTTTTCAAGAAATAGACCCATTTAAATTTGGATAAATCATGAGTAAAGGTTAAAATGTAATTCACGCCCACTAATGAGGGTTTGTTCATGCAACAAAGATCACTATGAATAAGTTCCACTTAATCGTGTGCTCTCCATGATTTTTCAGAATTAAAGGGTTCCTAGTGGTGCTTTCCAAGCATGCATCATGTACAAACTCTATCAAGTGGAACAATCTCTGGGCGACTAGTAACCATATTATTTGTTACCATCACTTGTAAAATTTGAAATTTTGATGTCCAAGTTGTTCATGCCAAAGTCAAATTTTGTCGTTAGTCCGAGAAACCAATGGAGTTGGTCTAGAATTAGGACTAAGAGAGTCAAATTAGTTTTAATAGCTAGTTTTACCTCTGTTTCAAAAAGGGTTGATACTAGTATCACACATTTTCGTTTTGAGTCATTATTTTGTCCCTTTGAATCATCTTTGTCGTAAAATGTTTTTAATTTCTATTTTCAAGTTTGTTTTTTAGAAATTTAACAAAATAACATACATTTAGAAGCAAGTTATAATGAAAAACATATACATTTTGCAATTTTTTCTTTAAAGTGAGACATTTTTATGGAAAAAATAAAACAATTTTATTGACAAAATTATAAAAAAAATTCCAGAAAAATAATTACATTTAAAACCATTTTCAATGGATTTTTCAGAGATTTTTTTTTATAAAAATGATACTATTTCATATTATTTTTCAAAAAGTGACGATTCACATAAATTCTAGAAAAACTAAACCATATATTTGTAAATAACATAGTAAAAACATTATATATAGAAATATTATTTCTAAAATAAAGTGTGAAAATCAAAACATTACTAATAGATCTTATCAAAAAGTGGTCAAATTTAACATTTTCTTCAAGACATGAAATCAATCAACAATATCATGAAAGCTAAATTATTCATGGAAATTGGAATTTTTTGGATCTTGGATTTCTTCAGGGACATCAATGTCCTCTTCCATTGGGTCTTCTATGTTTGCAAGATTCCAAAATTGCTCTTTCCAAACATCCCTCCTAATGGGGCTTGAGGCTCTTTTGACATCATCGCCACAAGTGTTTCACTAAACTCTCCTCTCAAACCAACTTCTTGCAATTCATCTGGAAGAACTTGAATAACATTAGTTATTTTCTTGATGTAATTGCATTGATGTGGATCATTATCAATGGATATGAAATTTCTTCATTTTTGTAAGGAGCATGCTATTGTTGTACCTAATCATCAAAAACAAAAAAATAGTTAAGTCAAATAGCATAAATAATCATACTTAGAAAAAATTAACAAAGAATAAAAGAAAACAATTAAACTTGAAATATGCTTTCATATGTAATATCAAACATTTTACCTGAACCTAAGAACAAATATAAGGCCCAATATTCTTATTTTGAAATTTATCTATGATATAATAAATAAACACCTGTGGCTCTTGATAGATGTTTACTGTCACTCCTTTCAAATCCCTTTCTTCATATACCACAACATTATAAGTCAACATCTGACTATATTTTCCTTCACTCTTTTAATTGATTAAAATAGATTCATAAGTCTCATCTTTTGTCCAAGTTTCAAGGTGTATGTTTTCAATATCACTCAGAAATGGATCATTGTTGGAGCTACAAATATTAGGTTTTTGCATGTAACAAAAATAAAAAAAATAATTTAATTAATGGAAAATATAATTTAATTAATTTAAATTCAAAAACTTGATAATATAGTGCAAATGTATTACCAATAAAGGTGCTTCCTTGTTTTTTATTTACCCTTGAAGGATGTCAACAACCTCGCTAATTGTGTGTTTGAATGGAAAATAAAAAATCTTCATAGTGGTGATGTTGTGACATCTAGAAATCCAGAAATGACTTTATTGATTGATTGGTAAGTATAAGGCTCGCAATCATAAGTAGTGTTTCGGATATTGTATCCATGAGGGATATCTACAATAAATATGGAGTACTCCTTTTTAGGGACAAGATTTGTAATGTCTACAAAGTCACCTAAAATGAATTTATATTTCACAGTGTCAATCCCATTCCAAATATAATGGTTAAGTGTATCATGAAGTTCAATATTTGCAAGACGTAGTCTGCTTTGTCGTTCTATTTTGGATCTTTGGATATGAATTTTGAAGGACTGTAGTAATCCATTTGTACCCATGTTTGGAATCTTCAAATTCTCTATAAGTAATAAAATAGAAATGAATTGAATTACCAAATAAATAAAATAGGATGTATCATAGATCAAAATATACATTCTTGAATGCAACAAAAAAATGTTTTAAGGTTTCTATTGAGCTTGAGTCTATATAGTTTCATTTGACATCATATCAACTCTCCTCATTCAACATTATCACCATCTCCTCTTGTATTTTCATGTAAATCTTGTGACTAGATGATGAAACAATAATAATGTTTACAATCATATATAATAATATAACATAATAATTAGAACATAAAAAAATGTTAAAATCAAGAAAAAAACATCGTACCATTAAAAAAACATCAACTTACTTGTCAAATTCATTGCACATTTCCTCCCTAGATAATTTACTTGACTTTACCCATGACAATATTGTAGCTATTAGTGCTTCATCCTTAACACCTCGCATTGTTATCCAAGGTGTAATAGTCTTTTTTTCTGGAAAAATCTTAACATCAGGACCTGTCTTACCACCACTCCATGAAACAACTTTACTTTTTTCACTTTTTGATTTTTTATGCCAATATTCTCCAAGAAGCTAAATATGTCATCAATCAAATCCAATGTTTTACCTATTCTGAATGCCAACTAGAAAAATCCATCTATAGATCTGAATGCATCACTTCCTCTGGCATTTATTTGTTTCACATTATCCTTTTTAATAGGGATACCTATTTCTAGACAACATTGTTTCCAAAAAATTGCATCAACTTTTTATTTTTCCCCACCACATATTTGCACAAATTCACCATGAATAAATTTCACCATGTGAATACATGTCATAGTCATCCTATATTCACTATCTTTGTTATGATCCCATGCCAACAACGTTTCTTCTACATTTTTTAAACCAATATAAATGATGCATTTGATTGTTTCAAAAACAGGGTTATTGGGATATTATTGCATCAACTCTCTTCTTTCCTATACAAAATTATTCCCCGCAATAACATAATATTTGTAATGAACTTCTTATTCTATCAAATTCATATCTAGTAGGAACATCTTTTGGGTCAACAGGGACTAGGTATTCAACCACATGTGCATAGGGATTGTGCCTCATCAATGCTTTCAAGTTGTGAATATGCAAGTGATGTGATTTTCTAATTCTAAATTGATATTTCAATTATGTGGGTCTATAAAGTTGATTCGCATTCAACTGAAATGTATGTTGATTGTTAACCAATTTATCCCTCTGCAATCAATCTCAAATGGAATTTTTTGTTGACTTGACAATGCCATCCTCTAGATCAACACCTGGATTAATGATTTCCCCACTACGCCCATAATTTTCACTCTCATATTAAGGGATAACATTGGATTCAGTAACATCATATCTCCTCCTTTTATGTCTTGAAGGGGTTACTTCTAAATCAACAATGCCTTCAATAGGAATTGAAACACCCTTCACCATATTTCTTTTACGAGATTGTTTCTTACTCTTACCAGTAGGAGTAGAAACCTCATTGGTAACAATTTCAACATCTTCACTTGGGCAAGATTAAGATTTAAATGTAAATTTTCTAGGTACCTAATTTGATTATTGAATGCCCTTTCCTCTTTGTGCTTTTACTTATTTAGTTTGAACATTTGACACTTATTTCTTCTTCCTTTCTTCTTGTCCCTTTTGAAGAATGGCATTAACAACATCCATAGAATTTTCCTCTGTAAAATAAATTCCATTCAACATGTTTGAAATTGACCTAGAAAAATCCTGCAAAATAAAAACATTATGGTATTAAATCTATTACATTGTGATATCCAAGTTATAAGAAAACCAATTTAGAAATAATATCAATATTGAAACTTACTCTCCCGCTGTCAATATCATGCATGACCCCTTCACAAAAAGGTGTGAAAGTTTCTTGAACATTATATTTTCAAACCTTCAAACAATATCGGATTTTGGAAAAGGTATTGGCTTGTTTCACTTGTGCATAAACAATTTATGTACCCATCATCACACATATATCTCTAAACAATCCCAATGAATGGTAATTTGATTGAATATATAGTTTTACCCCTACCCTACCTTGTCCCTCCTCCCCTTCTGTCATAGATAAAACTAAATAAAAAACAATTAAATACCCCCTACCCCCAAAACCTCCCACACATTAAAATAAAAAATAAATTACCCCCATAACTTAGGAAACAATAAAAACATTTATAACAAATTAAACCCTGGCCTACACCATCATCCCCTCTTCCCTCCGCCCCTAACATTACAATAAAAATAAATAAATGAAAACCCATTTCACATTACATTAACCCCCCCAACTCCCAAACCCTAACATTACATTAAAAATAAATAAATAGAACCCTCTCTT
>LPNX010136504.1:1002-61797 GCA_001517045.1 Pseudotsuga menziesii | reverse complement strand
TTTTATTGTAATGTTGGGGGGTTAGAGAGTTTAGGGGGATATGTGGCATTTAAGTAGGTTTAATATATATATATATATATATATATATATATAATCAAAACAAAAAATCATGGAATAGGGGGAATGAATTGTTTCAATAAATACTACATGATTCTTTTTAAATTACATTAAAAAAAAACTAACCCAGAAAGTGGTAGAGCCTCCTCTCTTGAAAGTGCTAGAAGCTCCTCTCTGGAATCTTCTCATTCTCCTTCAAATCCCTTCGTGAGTTACTCCAAACTCTAAACAAGAGTGTATTTATAAGATAGATTAGTTTTAACTTTACCATTTTTAAGAATGTGAGATAAAAAAAATGTAAAAATAAAAAATTAATAAAACCATAAAATAAGCATTACCAAATTAACTATAAAACTAGCAAATTTATTAAAAGCGGAAAAAGAACTAACCTTGAATGTGTTAGTAAATTGCTCCAAATTCAATGATGAATAGTAGGAAAACTAAATGGTTTATATATCCTAAATTAGATTTAATGTTACTTGTTTTACGAATGTGGGATTAAAAAATGAAATTAGTTAATGCATTATTATTAAATTTAGATAAGATGGGTTTACATGAAATATTACTAATGTTTTTTTTTACAAAAACGGTTATGGGACTTTTATATTGAACTTCTGGCTAATCAGCTGCCAGTAGCATTACATACATAAAAACTGATCCAAAGTAAGCATAGGTTCCAGAGATACTGGCGAAATTATCTTAACTGATCCCTTTACAATAGATCTGGATAATACTAAACTTTCCTAGAAAATCAAACTAGCAAAGACAAAGGTAAGGCAACTAGAAGAAGCAGAGATACACCCTGCAGAGGGGAGGAAGAACAGAGTTCTGAATTTGGAGTTTTTCCTTTCAAATTAAAGGGGTGTTCCTGGAAAAAGAACTTGTTGTTGTGCTAGGCGTGAACTAAACCTCTCCATCTCTCCTACTCGTGGCTGGAAGACTTCCCATCGAATAGACAGAGCCAAAAGAAAAATACTTAAGGAGAATGCATACTGATAAAGACTCACTCAGAATTTTCCAATAGCTTCATGGCCTGGAGCTCATCGAGTGCCTCAGAGCATTCCTTGCTGGGCATTAAAAACGCTGGAGGACAGCGAGTAGGGCATATATCTCCTTGCAAACCTGTTAATCCACGTGAATATGATAAAATGATGGAAGGAATCTTTCCCATAGTTGGCCTAAGTGTGAATAATTGACCAATTACAATGGATGCACATGATTCCACAATTGAACCTTGATCTGATTAAAAACGCCTTGCTCTTGGACGCAAAACTTCTTGAACTCCTCAGTCTACAGGGTCTTTACTAGCTGATATCGAAAGACTCTTCTTCTTTTCCTGGGAGGATATGAGAGTCATCTCTCCCCTATCTTTAGGGAATGGGCATGTAATTTTCAATTCCATTAAACCACAGAGATCCCTTACTCATGGAGGCCCCAATGTTTGCTTCTTGATCAGCGTTTTGGTTGAGATTCCTAACGACATGATAGAACTGAACTTCTTCAAAATATTTCAGCTGAATTGAGACTTTCCTATAGTAGTGAGCCAAGTCCATGCTCTAGGGGGTCTTCTTCATCTTAAGAGACTGAATGATTATACGGGAATCTCCAATGATTACCAGCTTCTGGATGGATAGGCTTCTAGATTGATTCAGGCCTTGCCAAATGGCAAGAATTTCAGCGATATTATTAGATTTTTGACCCAGCCCCCAAGAAAAGTTGAAGACAATTTTCCTTGAATAGTCTAGCAGGACTCCTCCACTTCCAGCAGGACTGGGATTCCCTTTTGAGGCCCCATCCATGTGTAGAATATGCTTATTCAGAGAAACTCTCCATTTGATAAATTCATGCTCCTCGAGCCTGATTTCCCAAGTAGAATAACGCTTAGTAATATTCTTGGTTCTGGTGAGGAGGGAAGGGTCTAAGTCATGGAACTAGCTGTACTCTTCTCTGTCAGGAATAGCTTTGTTGGTGAGATTTACTTTAGAGGCAACCAACTCTCCTATTAGCGCCTTAAATTTGCTAGCCACTTGGGCTGGAGAAGTTGCCAAGTCCCTGAAGATTCTATTGTTACACTCCAGCCAGACTTTCCAGCAGAGAATTTTTGGCACCCACATCCAACAATGCTTTAATAGCTTCAGCCTGGAGAAGGAAAAGGGAGCAAAATCAGGATAGGGGGCAAATAAGGAGGAGATGGAAGGGGGGTGGTCAATATTCAGCTGTGCAAAGAGGATAATCCAGAGGTTAGAAGCAAAGGAACACTGAAGAAAGAGATGGGTCGAGTTTTCTTCATGCCAGGCACAGAGAGGGCATCTTGAGGGCCCTTCCCAGCCTCTAATTAGAAGGATGTCCCAGGTAAGAATGCTGTTATGCAGGAGGGACCAGCAGAATAGGTCAATTTTGGGGAGGGAGGGGTGGAGCCAGAGGCTTCTCCAAGCATAGGGGTCCGAGGCTTCCCAAGGAATGGATTTTAGGGCTGCATACCCAGCAGTAGCAGAGTAAAGGCCTGAGGAGGATCCCCAACCTCTTTTGTCCTTCAGCTTAGCAGAGGTGGGGGAGAGGCCTTGAAGAGCATCAATAAGGGCGCTAGCTTCAACTTCAATTTCTTGCGGGACATCTACCAAGTCCCACTTGATCCAAGATTCAACTGGGCTCCATCGAGATAAGTCCCAAAGGGTAAACTTGCTATTCGAGTGGAGCCATTTTTTTATGTTCTCCATGCCCTCCAGGGAGTTTAGAGGGATCTGCCCTAAAATGGAGTCCTCCCAGAACTTGATCTTGGAACCATTTCCCAGGATCCAAGTGAGCTTGGAGGTGAACATATCCAGATACTGAAGACAGAGGGAGAGAATGGGAGAGCCTTTCCTAGTCCTGGGAGGGCGATCCAGACACCACTCTTTGTGCCCCCTGAAGTATTTTGTTCTTAGAGTTTTGGAGCTCCATGTTGTTTTCCCCCTTATCATTTTCCACAGGATATTGCCACCCATTGCCAGATTCTGAGTGGCCACATCTCTGATTTGCAACCCTCCTTCCCATTTAGGGGTTTTGACCTTATCCCAGCTGACAAGATGCATTTTCCCTCCATTATTCCTGCCCCCTTCCCAAAGGAATTTTCTCAGTAACTTGTCAATTTCTTTCACTATTCCTTTCGGAGCTAAGAGGATGGAGGCCTGGTAAACCGGAAGGGAGGTAAGAACTGAGTTTATTAAAATTATTTTACCTACTTTATTTAACCAAGAGGCCCCCCAAGCCACTAATTTGGCCTTGATTTTGTCCAACAGAGGCATCCAAAGGCTTCTTCTGGGGGCTGCTTTCACAAGCGGGATTCCCAGGTATTTGATGGAGTCCCACGTGGAAGATCCTTCCATTTCCAGCGTCCTTGATATTTCAGTCATTTCAATGGGCTGGCAGTTCCAGCCATAAATTTTTCTTTTTCTCAAGCTGATTTCACTGCCTGAGACTTCCGTGTAAAAATCCAGCTCTTTCTTGAAGGCTCTTGCCATAGGGAGATTGGCCTGACCCAAGAGAAGGGTATCATCTGCAAATTGGGCATGATTAATTCTCTTCACTCTGGGGGTAATTGAAAGCCCCATTAGGGAATGCTGCTGAAGGCTCTTTTCCAACTGGAAGCTAAGGACCGATGCCTGAATGACGTAGAGTAGCGGGGATAGGGGGCAGCCCTCCCTAATCCCCCTAGTCGCCTGGAAGAAGGTTGCCGGTCTCCTGTTTATCAAGGGGGCTATCCAAGGCCCTGAGATACAAGCTCTAATCAAACTAATTAACTGGGGATGAAAGCCCAGATTAAACATGAGAGCATAAAGAAAATTCAACCGAACTTTATCAAAGGCATTGGCAAGGTCCAGTTTGACTATCATACCTTTTTCTTTCCTTTGGCAGCTTGAGTGAATTGCCTCTTGGACCAGGATGATATTGTCCTGAATTTGTCTATCCTAAATGAAGCCCCCCTGGTTCTCCGGAATGATCCTAGGGAGGACTTTTTAAAGTCTGTTTGCAATAAATTTTGTGATGATTTTGTACCCCCTGTTGCAGAGCGAGATAGGGCGGAATCTGGAAAAGCTTTGGGAACCTTTCTCTTTTGGAATTAACGCTAGAAAGGAAGAGTTGGTGCTCCCTCCTATTTTGCTACATATCTGAGATTTCATAACCATTTTTACCAGGTCCTTCTGAATGATTTCCCAGCAGGATGTGTAAAAACTGGCTGTGAAACCGTTAGGCCCTGGAGCTTTGTCGGGGTTCATTCCATGAAGGGCTTTGATAATCTCCTCAGCCGATATAGGGGCGATTAAATTTATGTTCTCTTCCTCAGTAATCAACGTGGGAATCATATTGAGAGGATAGCGATCCAGATGAGTAGGAGCTTCCAGATCTTCAGAGAAAAGATTTTTGTAGAATGAGTGGGCTACGTTCTGTATTTCTTCAAAATTATTGAGCGTTTGGTCCTGGTAATGTATTTCTTGAATGGAATTGTAATTTTTTCGGGATTCTGCATGCTTGTGGAAGAAAGAGGTATTTTTATCTCCTTCTTTGAGCCAAATACAGTGAGCCTTGATCCTCTAGAATTGCTCTTCTCTTCATAGCGCTTTATGCAGGGCCTTTTGCAAGTCAATTTCAGCATTGATCAGATCCTGGGTGACCGGGACGTCCTCCATCAGCATCTGGTGATTGCCAAGGTCACGTTGGGATTTTTTCCTTTCCAGGATGGGGGAGGGCTGGGCCTTAGCCCAGATTTTTAGAGCTGCTTTGAGTCTTCTCAGCTTTTCTTCCCAAATGAAGAAAGGCAACCCAGTGACAGGTTTTTGCCAGATTTCTGAAACCAGGTCAAAGAAGCCATCCATGGTGACCCAGAGGGGGCTGAAGAGGAAGGGGATAGGGCCAAGTTGTTCTCCATGGGTCAAGGAAATGGAAATGGGTTTGTGGTCTGAGGTACAAGCCTGGAGAATTTCAGAATTAGCGAAGAGACCAAGGGTCAGGAAGGATGAGTGGACCAGAAAGTGATCCAGGCGGGCAGCAATGTGTCCAGGGCCCACTCTTTTGTTCATCCAGGTGAACTTACCTTTGCTGGGCTTAATATCCTACAGATCCCAGTCCATTATGATGTCTTCAACCCACTCCCGAGCAGGGTCTCTTACCGGGGAGCCTCCTTTTTTTTCCAAGAGGGCAAGAGTGACGTTCATATCTCCAGCAAGAACTAGGTTGTCATGTAGATTGGTGGACAGAAAGGAATTCAGCGATTCCCAACACTCTCTTTTTTCTGAAAGAAGGACTGGGGCATAGATGTTGAAAAGTATAATCTGATGCCCTGAGGCTCTATGCTGAAATTTTTTGAAGAGCCAATGGGTGGTTCTATAATCCTCCAGCAGGTCTAACATGGTGGAGTTCCATAAGGGGGCTAGACCTCCTGAGGCTCCTCTAGCACTGACTGCTCTACTGTCTCCTTTTTTCCAAAACTTTTTGCTGGCCTGAATGGTCTCAGGCTCCTCCATATTCATCTCCTGGATCAGAAGTATCTCCAGGGAGCTCATTCTAACGAGATCTTTGACTGCTTCTTCCTTAGAATTGCTTCCCAGCCCTCTGCAGTTCCAGGAGAGAAACTGCATTAGGATCCGGAGGGGGGGGGAGGTGGCTCCCTTTGAAGCCTTTCCTTTCTTTGTAGATCTAGTTTCCATCATGTCTAGTATGGTTTGCTGGACTCCTACTGTGACATCCCTGTATGATTTCTCCTCCCTTTTTTTTCGTTCTGGTTTCCTTCCTCTTGGATCCTTTTCAGGGGTACCCACCGAGCTGCTGGTCTCTGTGGCGCCCTCATCTGAATCAACTCCAGGATCAGAGCCTATGGTGGTGTGCTCATCCTCTGATCTCAAAAATTCCTTTGCTGGAGGGGCGTTATTGACCATTGCTGGATTTTCTGGAGGAGGCGTGGCTTGGGAAGGTATCTCTATGGTTTCTTTCGTCGGTTCCTTTGATGTTTCTACCATTTCTTTCAAGGGCTCCTTCAGCGGTCTTGAGTTTGCTTGCGGCTGATCTTTCTCCTGACCAGATCTGGTGTCTTTGGATTTTGGGGCTGTTTTGCTTTTCTTTACCTTTTTACATCCTTCAGCTTCTTCCTTCTCTAGGGTTTGGATCTTTGGGCAGTTCCTCTGAAAGTGCCCATGTTCTTGGCAAGATCTGCACTTAAATGGGAGTTGTTCATAGTCCACTTTCTGATAATGTGTCCAGGTGCCAACCTTTAGCTTCACTGCCTCTGGGAGCCCTGCCTCAAGGTCAACTTCTACGCAAATCCTGGCACAGTTGTAAATGGACTTGTTGTCTGCCTTATCTATGAACTTCCCTATTCCATTTCCTATCATTTGCAATGCTTCATAATTCCAGCAGTGGACCAGCAGATTGGGTAGCCTGACCCATACCAGTACCTCCTTGGGAAAATCCACCATGGGATCAAAATCCGGAGTCCACCGGTTTAGATACAGCCCCTGGGTTCCCATAAAATATGGGCCATTTCTGAAAATGAGATCCTTATCCTCCTTATCTATAAATTTGAAGAGAAAGTAGCCACTGCTCAGGGGGTAGCAGGTGACTCCATGCTTGAGATGTGGCTTCCAATTTCTTTGAATCCAATCATCGGTGGTTTTTGCCGAGGGCCAGAGCCCCATGAACTAGCCGACTATTCCTCTCTCTGACAGAGCAAGGGCGATTTTCACTAAGGTTGTCTCTGGCAGTGCGATTTCAGGGATTTGTTCAAGCTTTTTTATAAATTTCATGACCGAGAAGGGGGCTTGCCGCTTGCCCCCGCTGGCAACCAGCCTCCTGAAAGCGTCCATCTCAGCTAGCGGGGGAGGAGGGGGATCTCCATCCCCTGGGGTGGCCATGGATAAAGCAGCGAGAAATCCCTAGACCTCCACAAGCTCGCGCGCGCGCCCAGAGAGCTCCAAAAAAATTACGACCTTCAACGAAATATTACTAATGTTATGAAAATGTGGGAGTAATTATGTCTGGGGATAGAATTATGTAATTAGTTAATAGATTATTTCGACGTTTTTTATATAATAAATCATTTCTTTTACTAGTTTTATGAATGTGCTGGAAATGTGCACTTTATTTTTGTAGGGAAATTTTGGATGGAAAATTTTGAACGAATATTTTGAAGGAAAAATTCCATTCTCATAGCTATAAGGTTTTTGGTTGAAAGTTGCACCATTCTACTTTTTGGTGAGGACTATGGTAAAATTTCATTGTCTTATCTATTAATATTTTCTATAATTCTATCTTTTAGTGAGAAGTCATGGACTCATTTGAATTAAATTCCATTAAAAAATGAAGAGTTGTATTGTTCATATAGCATGTTGTAAGCAGTGCAAGCAATGTAATCAAGCATGTTGTTGAAGAACTTCATAATTATGAATATTTGAAGACACCGGTAATGAAGGGAAATAATGTTATGGTTATGATTATGATTATGAAGATATTCCTCCAAGTGGGGATCCCAAAGACAGTAAGAAAGACGATGACAATTTTCCTCCAAGCAAGGATTTTCAAGACACCAATGATGGTTTTCCTCAAATTGAAGGATTTTGATGATACTAATGATGATTTTGTTGAGCATGCATGCACCAATAATGATGATGGTTTTATTCATAAAAAGGATTCCAATGGGACCGATGATTATTTTCCTTCAAGACAAGATTTTAATGGGACCAATGATAACTCTTCTCCTAGCTGCAAGGATTTTAATGCGACAGATGATGATTTTCCTCCCAGTGAGGATTTTAATGGGGCTGATGATGATTTTCCTCCAAGTGAGGATTTTAATGTGACAAATGATGATTTTTGTGAGGATGAAGACATCAATAATGGTAAAGATGATTTTCCTCCAAGCAAGGATTTCAATGGCACTGATGACGAGTTTCCTCCAAGCGAGGATTTCTATGGCATCGATGATGAGTTACCTCTAAGAGAGGACCTCAATGGAATTAATGATGATTTTCCTCCAATAAAGTCTTTCAATGGCACTAATGAGGAATTTCCTCCAAGCAAGGATTTAAATGGCACTGATGGTGACTTTCCTCCAAGTGAAAATTTCAATGGTACTGAAGACGATTTTCCTCCAAGTGAGGATTTCAATGGCACTAATGATCATTTGGTTGATGATGAAGCCACCAATGATGGATATAATGATTCTCCTCCAAGTAAGGATGTTACATTCACCAATGATGTCACTATCAAATCTCAAGAGTTCCCTTTCAGTGAATAATTTAGTGGCACCAATAGTTGTGATGGTCACATTGATCTATCCGCAAGTGATCATGAAAATCATTTTCATATTGAATTTGGTGATGATATTTTCAATGAGGGGGTTCATATTCCGTACAAAAAATTCATTCTAAAGAGTATGTTGTTGCATACATAATGGTCCAAACAATGTAGAGACACAATCCAATGATGAGCAGGATTAAGTGTAGGAATAGAACTTTTTATGTCAATCCGAAGTATTCTAGTTATACAAGGTCTAGGAAAGAATTGCGCACAAGTCCAACTTGCATTACTCATCAATGAACAAAAGTATGCATAATTTATATTTAGTGGAATGCATGATTTATACAATGATAGGTTATGATTATCACGTTGGAAATGTTCTTCTTTGTAGCAAAGAATTCAAAAGGATTGACTCAATTTGTAATCTTTGATTATCAAGAATACAAACGAAACTAGAAAATGATCCTACATTTTATTCTAATGATTATCAGGGACGAATC
The DNA here is from genome assembly GCA_001517045.1 of Pseudotsuga menziesii. NCBI lineage: Eukaryota > Viridiplantae > Streptophyta > Pinopsida > Pinales > Pinaceae > Pseudotsuga > Pseudotsuga menziesii. Next base: position 52,972 of record LPNX010136504.1, on the reverse strand, counting down.
ACTAGGTCATCCAGACATTGGAATATCATGGACCTATGATTTATTTTCCAAGCGTGGAGAGAGTATTCCAAATAGATAAATGATACACATTCCATATAATTTCACAAGGAAATAAATCGACAACTTATACAAGGATAATGTTCAAGGTGGCCAAGGAAATGTCAACTTCATCAGATATGCTTATTTCACAAGAGTATGGAAAAAGAAGTTCAACAACATCTTCATTCCAAAGAGGTCAAGGATGGGGATCTGTAGTAAAATGTCATTCTCTTAAATAAATAATGAATAAATTTTATAAGGAATCACAAAAACATCCTATTTTATTTTTATCAAACACTTTGACTTCAAATCTGATTTATTACTTTTCTGCACCAATAATTCATAAAATGAATTTATCTAATAGTTTAAGCGTAAACACTAATGCACTCAAAATAAATTTGAAGATAAGTTTGACAACACATAGAATTAGGTCCAAGCCCATGGAAAACACTCACCAGAGGAAAACCCAGAGAAATAATTTTATTTATGAGAGATAAAATAAAAAATTCAACAACTAAGGATTTCTTCTACAACACCAAAACAATTTCAGAAACCATCATTCCTTTGTAAATATGCATTGAAAAAGTGCCAAATATAATCGCAGTCAACTCATACGTGCGAAATGAACACATCAGGTTTCTCGGGATTTGTGCTAGGTACAGACTATACAAATTCTGCCTAGCATTAACTGTAGGAAAAAAATGACTCAAAATTCATGCTTGCAATTTGCCTCGATTTTTATGCTTGTACGACCTACAATAATGACTATATGGTATGGTTGTATGGTCCAATGAATGATACACAAATTTCTTGGGAGCCTTTAATTTGTCTTGATGAGCAGTCTCTCACAAATCAGAAATCTCCTTCAAGATTTAATTTCTCTCTCTCTCACTTGTATTCTTCTTCTTCTGATGTATCTATCTTTTCCCTAAACACCCTTTTATAATTTATCTGTTTAAACCCTAATCCTAACTACAATAACTATCTAATCAAAGGATGAGATTGATTAGATCTTAGGATTCTCATTAATTGCACAATATAAACTCAGTTTTATTTTTAAAAGTGCACATTAAATATTTAGGCCCCACAACTTATATCTCACTTTAATGATAAAGTACAAACTCACTTTTAAATATAAAGTCACTTTATATTTAAAAATTTTCCTAGGAAAATACAACTTATGTCCCCCCCATGTGACATCAAAATCATGGGGAAGGACCAACTGAGTTATAAAAATTAACACTCCCTCTTAATGAGGGAGTCCTTCCGACAATGCCTGCACCTCCACCACATGGGTATCTTTCCTCTAAAGCAACTCCCTCCCACTTTGGAATGTTACCTGAATATCCATTTCAAAAAACAACTCTAAACTGAGAATTATGAGGGGAATTCTCTCTAAACCCATGCATCTACTCACAACCTTCATATTGGATTAGTCTCATGCTAATATAAATCTCCTCATTTGAAGGTATTATATGTGCACCTACCTCATCTTTAGATTCAGTCTTAGATAATCATCCACCTGAACCTAGAAATATCACCTCTCCCTACAAAAAATAAATTATGTCTCTTCTATTCCCAAGTAAAATCATGGTACCAACTTGGTTCTCTACCCAGTAGAGAAACATATGTACTGTTTTGACAAATATTCCATATCCGTCATCATCCAATGATGACATTATAATTCTACTAAATTTCATACCTGAAACAAAAAGTACCATGTTTACTTCAAGAATTTCTCCCAGATATAGTTGTAATTTCACAATTCCAACTCCTCTTATCTCTTCCTGAGGATTTCCAATATCATTTTCAACAAAGTGTCCTGGATCAATCTCTTCTATCCTCTAAAAGATTCCATACTTTCCAATCATATGGCTAGTTGATTCGTTGTCAACTATCCATGTGTCATGGTAATTTACTGAACTACCTATACTAGTCTCAATTGATGCCAAAGAAAATTCCTTTTCAAAATGGGTAACATATTCATGTACTTCTACTAATGTTTCTCCCTCTTTTTCTTCATCCTTATTCTTAGGACATTGAATAGCATAGTGGTCAAACTTTTTGCAGTTAAAACGATGAAGCTTACTAAGGTCTTTCTCCCTTTTTCCCCCCATTTACCTTTTCCTTTGGTAATATGGGCTACATTTTCTTCACTATTCTGAGTGTTATTCTGGAATGTCCCCTCTCGGGACTAGTCTTGAACAAATTCATCCCATAACCTTGTCCAATCTGAAAGTTTCTCTCTAGCAACTACTCCTTGCACAAATGTGTGCCCTTTTGTAGTGAACCCATTAAGAGCATATCTAACAAGCTCTTCATCCTCCACTTTCTCACCAGTAGAACCTAGTTTATCTTTAAATTTGGAAATTTTGGTAAAAAAAGTGGATACCTTATCAGCATCAGTCATCTTGGTGTTCTTCAGTTTTTCTCTAAGAACCATATTTTTGTTTTGGTTCTTACTTTGATAAAGAGTACAAAAATATTTCCAAATATCAAAATCATGTGACTTACCTATGATGTGAGGTATCACATGATCTTTTACGGAGTCCAAAAATATCATTTGTTCCTTGATATCTCTCTTTTCAAATGCAGTCTTCAGAGCAACATCTGTGGGAACTGTGATGGTTTCAGAAGCACCAACAATATCCCATAGCTCCAACTCCTCTTTGAACAATACAGTTATGTGCCCTTTTAAAGGGATGAAATTATCATACCCAACCAACCTGTATTCAAATCACAATCCTGCTAAGGTCATGACTTCAACTGATAATCTTTAACTGGCCCTAATTTGAACCTCTTCGTTGTGTATCTACACAACTTAACACACCTTCTTCAACAATCACGTTCTGATACCATGAATAAATTTGATAAAGAATCACAAAAACTTCTTATTGTATTTTTATCAAAAACATTTATTGCAAATATGATTTATTAGTTTTATGAACTAATAATTCCTAAAATGAATTTATCTGATAGTTTAAGCATAAACACCATTGCACTCAAAATCAATATGAAGATAAGTGTGACAACACAGAAATTTAGGCCCAAGCCCAGGGCTAACCCTCACCAGAGGAAAACCCACAGAAATAATTTTATTTATGAGAGATAAAATTAGAAATTCAACAACTCATAATTTCTTCTACAACACTAAAACAATTTTAGAAAACCTCATTCATCTATAAATATGCATTAAAAAATGTGCCATATATACTCACACATGCAAATTGTACACAACAGGTTTCTTAGGACTTCTGCGAGGTATGGACTGTATAGACTATAGAGATTATGCCTAGCATTAACTACATAAAAAATTGTCTCAAAATTCATGTCAGCGATATGCCTCAATTTTTGTGCATGTACGGACTGCAATAATGGTTGTATGGTCTTGCTGTAGTCCAATGAAAGCTACAAATATTTCTTGGGAATCATACCTTCAATTTATCTTGATGATTAGTCTCTCACAAATCATAAATATCCTTCAATATTTAATTTCTCTCTCTCTCTCTCTCTCTCACTTGTCTTCTTCTTCTTCTTATGTCTCTCTCTTTTCCCCGAACACTCTTTTATACTTTATCTATCGAAACCCTAATCCTAACTACCGTAACTATATAATCAAAGGATGTGATTGATTAGATCCTAGGATTGTCATTAATTCCACAATATAAAATAACTTTATTTAATAAAGTGCACATTACATATTTACTATGATAAAGTATAAACTCACTTTTAAAATATAAAGTCACTTCACATTTAAAAAGATGCCTAGGAAAATACAACTTATGTCCCCACAATGTGACATCAAAATAATGGGGAAGGACCAACTGAGTTATAAAAACTAACAAATAAGGGTTAGATCATAAGGGATAGAAAGAGGTATGTTTACAAAATTTATTTTTTTAGATAAATGCCAATTATGAAAACTAGTTATCGATATTTTTATGTTGCTTGTAGATTCCATAATCAATGCACTACAAGAACATCGCAATCAACAATCAAATGAACGAAAAAAGTTGTACAAACATCGCAAGAAGTGTTATGATGATCAACATAATTATATGGGTTTGATATTTGATGGAATGGACCAGAAAAAAAGCACTCTTGCCACATTTTGTCTGTGTGCGAAAGAATTTAAAGGACGAAAACTTTATTCATTTTCACTTGGTTTGGGGTATGGTTTTTAATGGTGAAATGTTTCCAAGGGTTTACTTTAGAACTCTAAATATTCACAGTGATGCAAATTTAACCATCACCATAATTCACCATGTCCTTTCTCATTGTCTTGGCGATCTTCCTGAAGTTTTATTCTTGCAACTAAACAACAAATCTGAGAAAAAAAATCAGGTCGTGTTTAGGTTTGTAATCATACTTGTTGAATTGGGAATTTTTAAAAATGTAAACATTAGTTTCCTTGTTGTTGGGAATATGCATGATCATATTGATAAAATGTTCAACCATTTTTCAAGGACATTAAGGAGGAATAAAGTTGGGAGCCTACCATCACTGATTAAAATTATAAGAAAATAATGCCATCCAAATCCTGTTGTATAGAAGTTGGAGGAAAATGTTGACATGAAAAGATTTATTTTTGGATCACATGGTGAAGAAAGGTGCATTGAAAAACTCAATGACAGTAGTTTTCAACATCAATTTCATATAAAAAATATTGATGGAAAAACATTACTGTGGGGAAAGAAGTACTCAACTAGCACAAAATGGGGGCCTTCATCAAGATTGGCATTTTTTAAATTCATCCCAAATCATAAAATGTGTGCTTCAAATTTATTGTTGTTTCAATCATCTAAAGAGATTCATAATGCAAGGAGACATAGTAGATATGTTTATTCTTCTCAATGCTTGGAAGAAATAAAAAATTCTATCGAAGATACATATGTGTACTTTGATGTTGATGATTATGTTTGGCAGGAGTCTTTTTTCATAGCACAGAGTGACATAATTTCAAACTCTACAAATGGAGATATATATTTGAAGTATCCATGTACTTGGCCACAAATTTTGTCAAATGAAAATGAGGAAACAAATGTTGAACCTCGAGGTGTTGAATTTTCTCAAGTAGAGGAAAGAGAAATATATATTGGCTCTAAAATATCATCTACAAAGTGTTGAGAGATGGAAGACCTTTACAGGGGCTCAGTACAAGATATCAAGGACGGTTGCATGATTGCAGTTTTGGCTACAGATGATGCACGTGATTATTAATTCTGGATTGAAAAAGTTATGAAGTTCAATAAAGAAAATGAATAAGTAGTATCAGTATAAGTACATTGGTATGCACAAAATACACACCCGTTTGATGGTGTGTACAAGGAAGAGATGATGTTTGATAAAAAGGTTTGCAGAAAGAGAAAAAGAAAGGGTCAAAAAACAAATCATCACCGCATTGACATATTGAAATTAGAGGAAGTTGATATACTTGTTTATGATTTCAAGTTGACAAAGAAAGGCACTCTTCAATCCAAGACTATAGAGATTATCTAGAAGTTGCAAGATGGGAGCCTGCTAAACCAAGCCATAGATCTAGAAGTAATATGGCATCTAAAATCATGGGCATAGATGTAGACTCAGCTGGTGCACCCATTTATAATAGAGAATAATATGGGTCATATCCATCTTCATCCAGTCCTTCATCTGCAGAAAATGTAGATTCTGATGGACTATTAGAATCCATGGATGAATTTGAATAATTTCACATAAAACATTTTAGATGTTTTTTTATTAGTATGATTTTTGTAATTGAAACTCTAAAGGAGTATTTGAATATTTATGTGAGTCATTTGTTCTTTTATGGTCTAATATATGATTTCATTATGAATTGCATCATAATTTCATTAATTTTATATGGTTAGAGTGGTGAAAAAAAATTTGAAATATTTTTTTGTTTAATATAGAAGTTTCACAAAAGTTGTAATTTATCTCTTGATGAACAAAAAAACATTTTCTCAATTTAGGGGTTTCTTTAAAGTTTTTGTAAACAACAGTATGGGATGTTTAGGCCATGGCTCTATTTTTCACCTCAAAAAAAATGTGTATACTGGTATCAACATTTTTCTACTTGGGGGGTGTTTTTGGTATTTTTATGAAAAAGACATTGTTTTTATGGCTAGAGTTCTTGTTCTTAGTATAAATTTATTTTTTCATAATATAAGGGGTTAGTCACAATACTTGTGTATTTATTCTTTGGGATCTAAATATACTCTAACAACAAACACCCCTCATGCCTTCATTCCTTTACGAGAAAGTTATATGACCAAAACTCAACATTCTTGTCAATATGAGTGAGTTGAACAACTAGCATCAAATTAATACTTAAGATAGGCACTGATAGAGATTGGATATTCTACCATGTTTACATTCAACATATCTACTTCCAATGATCATGAGGGTATACTCATCAACTACATAAACATTTTGTTCTAGGGCTCCACTTAATTAAGAGAACAAAGAAGCACCCTTATCCATATGATGAGTACAAACATAATCAATGATCCAATCAATCTGAGTGGCATGGGAATGTAATGAATAGGAAGTGTTGATAGATAAGGTAAAATTATTTACATGTTGGTTGATTGAGCAATCAACTAACACATATTCTTCAAATTTTTGACCTTTTATTCCAATAGGTTTTCTCCACATGTCCCACTTTTCCATAGTAGTGAGATGTTTTCTTCTTTCGATTATTATTAATCAAAGATGACTCATATGACTTTCCTTTAGTAGGTTGGTCAATATACTCCTTTAATTTATTCAGTGTGTCTATTTGACACTGTTATTTGTAATTTTGGTTGATCTTTCCTTTGAGTAAGTGAACCTGGTGTCTCCTACAAATATTCCATTCATACTTGATCAATAAATCATATAAAGTATCAAAGGAAAATTCCTTACCATCTTCCTTATGTGACATCCAACATGTACAAAATAAGGAGCATAACACATCATAAGGTGTATTCAAATTAATCATGACCAGTTCAATGGAACTGATGATCATTTTGTTGATGATGAAGCCACCAATGATGAATACAATGATTCTCCTCCAAGTAAGTATGTTACAAGAACCAATGATGTCACTATTAAATCTCAATATTTCCCTTTCAGTGAATAATTTAGTTGCACCAATAATGGTGATGGTCACATTGATATATCCGCAAGTGATCAACTTATTAGTGATGACAATCATTTTCATACTGAATTTGGTGATGATATTTTCAATGAGGGGGGTCATATTCTGTACAAAAAAATTATTCTAATGAGTTTTTGTTGCATACATAATGGTCCAAGAAATGTAGAGACACAATCATACAAGGAGCAGTATTAAGTGTAGGAATAGAACCTTTTATGGCAATCCAAAGTATTCTAGTTATACAAGGTCTAGGAAAGAATTGCACACAAATCCAACTTCCATTACTCATTGATTTTGAGTGAGTGTTTCCACAACCATTGTTTGAAAGGTATAGGCTACAATTATGTCTTGGAGAAAAGGAACGTGTATTTATCAATGAAAAAAAGTATACAAAATTTATATTTAGTGGTGTACATGATTTCTACAAGGATAGGTTATGATTATCATGTTGGAAATTTTCTTCTTTGTAGCAAGGAATTCAAAATGATTCACTCAATTGGTAATCTTCGATTATCAAGAATACAAACAAGACTAGAAAAGGATCCTACGTTTTATTCTAATGATTATTAGGGATGAATCACTAGGTCATTAAAAGACATTGGAATATCATGGATGTATGATTTATTTTCCAAGAATGGAGAGAGTGTGCCAAATAGACAAACGATACACATTCCAAATAATTTCACAAGGAAAGAAACCTACAAATTATACAAGGATAATGTTCAAGGTGGTCAAGGCAATGGTAACTTCATCAGATATGCATATTTCATAGGAGTATGGAAAAAGAAGTTCAACAACGTATGCATTCCAAAGAGGTCAAGGATGGGTATCTGCAGTACATGTGCTTCTCTTAAATAAATAAAGAATAAATTTGATAAAGAATCACAAAAATGTCTTATTAGGTTTTTATCAAACACTTTGACTACAAATCCGATTTATTACTTTTCTGGACTAACAATTCATAAAATGAATTTATCTAATAGTTTAAGCATAAAAAGCAATGCACTCAAAATCAATATGAAGATAAGTGTGACAACACATATAATTAGGTCCAATCCAGGGGAAAACACTCACTACAGGAAAACCTAGAGAAATAATTTTATTTATGAGAGATAAAATAAAAAATTCAACAACTCAGGATTTCTTCTACAACACCAAAAAAATTTCAGAAACCATCATTCATCTGTAAATATGCATTGAAAAAGTGCCAAATATACTTGTAGTCAACTCATATGTGCAAAATGTACACATCATGTTTCTCTGAATTTCTGCCAGGTACAGATTGTACGAACTATACAAATTCTTCCCAGCATTAATTGCAGAAAAAAACTATCTCAAAATTTGTGCTTGCAATCTGCCTCGATTTTTGTGCTTGTACAACCTACAATAATGAATGTATGGTATGGTTGTATGGTCCAATCAATGATACAAAAAATTCTTGGGAATTGTTCCTTCAATTTGTCTTCATGAGCAGTCTCTCACAAATCCGAAATCTTTTTCAATATTTAATTTCTCTCTTTTTCACTTGTCTTCTTCTTCTTCTAATGTCTCTCTCTCTTCCCTAAACACTCTTTTATACTTTATCTATTGAAACCCTAATCCTAACTACCATAAATATCTAATCAAAGGATGATATTGATTAGATCCTAGGATTCTCATTAATTGCACAATATAAACTCAGTTTTATTTAATAAAGTGCACAGTAAATATTTGGGCCCCACAAATTATATCTCACTACAATGATAAAGTACAAACTCACTTTTAAAACATAAAGTCACTTTACATTTAAAAATTTTCCTAGGAAAATACAACTTATGTCCCCCCATGTGACATCAAAATCATGGGGAAGGACCAACTGAGTTATAAAAACTAACACTCCCTCTTAACAAGGGAGGTCGTTCCGATAATGCATGTACCTCCACCACATGGGTCTCTATGTTGAAAGTATTCAATTAACTGGGAGGGGGGGGGTGAATCAATTAATTTCTATGCTTAAACAATCTTATACAATTTTAAGAAACTTTTATGCTTGAATTTTTATGACAGTCAATATGTTATGAGGAATTCTATATTCATTCTTTATTAGCAGAAACTTTGTTGAAGTAGATTTAACATGTAAAGCAAACCATCATCATTCAATCACAAAAAATACACAGAGACATAGATTTCATGAGGAAACCCATAAAGGGAAAAACCTTTTCTTCTTAGGATGTCAAGAAAGCTTCAACTTCTGTACATTTTCTCTTTCATTGAGCTCCTACTCAAATGAGGCTACAACCTACGAATTACAAGCACCAATTTGTAAAGAGCACCAACTCTCAAATTTCTTCAGCACCCATTGAATCTTGAGGACAACAATCCTCCCTATCACCACCCTACCACCCTATTTTTCTAGAATTACTTTGAATAAATACAATACAATGATACTGATATAACGATGCTTACCACTTCACCTCTGTTATGTTCTTCTGCTCTGCTTTCATTCTTCTATACTTGGCATTTGTCTTCATTATTTTTCTAGTTTTCTTTATCTCTGCTTCTCATTTGTTCTGCCTCTTCTACCCATTCTCTATTTCATTCATTTTCTGGTCTTTGTTCTATGCATACTTAGTCTCCACTCTTCACTCTATCTCTTCTTCAGATCATTCTTCCTTACTTACCAAGTTATGTATCTCCACTGAACGGGTAATCCTACATAGTTCACTTCATATCACCTTTATACACACACACCTCAACTGCTTCAACTTCCCAACCTTTCGTATTCTTGATCAAGAATCAGTTATCATTCTATAACTTCCTGTGACTGTTAGATTATACACATAACATTTTTTGACATTTCATGATTTACGCCTTTAAGCACTCCACAAAATTCCTTTTCCATCCATCGTAGCGGCCATGAACTAGAGAATTCAACCACCATAGTGTTCATGAACAAAAGAAGCCATCCACCCATCATTGTAGCTCAGAATTAAATAACCCATCTTCACAAAAAAGCTCAACACTATCAACCTGCACAGCTTGATCTGGGGGAATCAACATCAACCGTTGATTTATAATCTATCTTCATTGGAACCGTCCAAACTTGAAAACTTTAACATTCCTCTAATTCTTTCACTTCTGATTGAGTGAGCATATTCAGAATGTGGAATTCATCTTCTCAGTCGATCAACCCAATCTCTTGTCATAACCATCGATCTTTGTAGCCTCTACCACTTTTCGTGAATTGAAATCCTATCTTTTTCCGTGCTAGTTCAATCTGCGGAATTATCCATGATCGCAGATCTATATTCACTCCTTTCTCAACCACCCGATATTTCCATCAATTAACCTATTCCGTGATTTGAAAAAGTTTCTTCATCCGGGCATGTTCAACCCAGGGAATGTTTTAGTGTCGTGGGTCTTTCCTTGTGTCGATCTCATCCCTTCAAAGTTTCACTTTTTAACAGACTCCGCAAATACAAAAACTTAATTCTACCTTGCATCTCCGATCTGCGGAATTTCTTTCCACCATTGTTCTTCATCATCTTAAATATAAATTCCATCAATGACAACCAGAAAATATCTGTGTCATTCTAGCCAACAATCTCCCAAACAATCTCCCCCTTTGGCATTGATGGCAACCCAAAAATTCTAGAACACCTTCTTATGATTTGTCAACCGATTTTTTCTAATTAAATGAACTTCTCCCCCTTTGACATCAATGTTAAAAAAATACTGTGAACAAAATAGTTTCCCCTATCAAGATACAACTCAAATACTTGTCACTTCAAACTCCTATCAGATGTTCAATAAACACAATATCCCCCTATCAAAGTGAGGAGATCAGTTGGAATCGAGTATAAAACCCAATTTATGGTGAAAATATTAAAACTGACTCTTTGATAATGGTTTAGTAAACATATCAGCAGTCTATTCCTTAGAAGGAATGAAATTCAGTTTAACTACTCTGTTTGTGAGTTTCTCTCTTAGAAAATGATACTTGATAGGAATGTGCTTAGTATTGGAATGCGAGATAGGGTTCTTAGACACACTAATGGCACTTGTGTTGTCACAATGATGGATATGGGTTCAATATATTTCACCTCCAAATCTTCAAGAGTCTGAATCATCCATAATACTTGTGTACAATAGGTGGTAGCAACAATGTATTCAGCTTCAGTAGTAGACAAGGATAATGAACCTTGATTTTTACTCATCTATGCTACTAATGAATCACCTAAGAAGAATGCACCTCCACTTGTGCTATTTCTCTCAACCAAACAATTTTCCTAGTCAGCATCTGAATATGCAATTAACTAAAAATTTTGATTTCTAGGATACCAGAGACCATAAGTCATTGTTCCTTTCAGATATTTGAAAATTCTCTTCACAACGACCAAGTCACTTTGTTTAGGAGCAAACTGAAATATTCCTACCATTCCAACAACATGCATAATATGAGGACGAGATGCAGAGATGTACAAAAGACTGCCTATCATTGACCTATATGTTCTTTGATCAACATCATGTGAAATATCATCTTTGTTAAGCTTGCAGCCAACAATCATAGGGGTACTAAGAGGTGAAGAATCCTCCATCTGAAATTTCTTCAACATTTCCTTTAGATACTTCTTTTGGGAGATAAACAGACATTCAGAACTTTGAGTGATTTGAAGACCAAGAAAATATGACAGTTCTCCAATCATGGATATTTCAAACTTAGATTGCATGGAATTAGAAAACCATTGAACAGAAGAATCATTAGTACATCCACAAATAATATCATCAACATAAACCAAAACAACTAATAAGTCATCACCTTCTGTTTTGATGTACAAATTACTATCAACAGTGCCTTTCTTGAATCCTTTTTCTTGTAAATATTTCTCTAATCTATAGTACTGGTCTCTAGGTGCTTGTTTCAATTCATACAGAGCCTTCTTTAGTTTGCAGACATAATCAAGATTGTCTGTTGGTGAGAATCCTTCAGGTTGTTCCATATAAACTTCTTCTTCTAGATCTCCATTGAGAAATGCTGACTTGACATCCATCTGATAAATTTTGAACTTCTTGTGACAGGCATAAGCAAGAAAGATTCTGATAGCTTCCATTCTTACCACAGGTGCAAAGGTTTCATCAAAATATTGTCCTTCAATCTGAGCATACCCTTTATAGACCAATCTAGATTTATTCCTCACAATTTGTCTTTGTTCATTCATTTTATTCTTAAACACCCATTTGGAACCAATCACATTCTTGTTTGTTATTCTAGGAACAAGTTCCCAAGTATTATTCTTTTCAATATGATCAAGCTCTTCATTCACGGATTTTATCCAATATTCATCTTCACTGGCTTCATAAAAATTCTTTGGTTCTACTATAGATAGAAAAGCAATATGAGACTGTTCTAAATCCTTGAGTAACTTTATTCTTGTCTGTACACCTTCATTCTTGTTACCAATAATCTGACTTTCGGGATGATTTTTTCAAATAATTCTTGAAGAGGGTTTTACTGATTGTTGTTGTGAATTTGTACCTTCATTATCTGTCTGAGAGTCTTCCTTTTCTAATTCTTGGACCTATTATTCTTCCTCTTTATATGTATCCTCTATATTTGATTCAACATTGCTTATCTGAATATCTTTAACAGACATACCTTCATCGATTTTAATGTCAATAATGTCAACCATTTTATGTAACCTCTTATTATAGAATCTGTATCTCTTAATGTTTGTAGAATACCCAAAAATGATACCTTCATCAGCCCTATCATCATATTTTCCAATATGTTCATAATTTTTTTTGATATAACATTTACTTCCAAAGACTTTAAAGTTCTTGATTGAAGTAGGTCTCCCAAACCACAACTCATAAGGATTTTTATCATTGTTTGGCCTTAAGTGGGATTTGTTAAGAATATGAACAGATGTGTGAATCACTTCTACCCAGAATTTCTGAGAAATATTTCTTTCATTCATCATTGAACTTGCCATCTGCTGAACTGATCTATTATGTCTCTCAACTACTCCATTTTGCTGTGGAGTCCCTGAAATTGTATATTCTCTTTTGATTCCTTTTTCATCATAGAATTCTTTGAAGTCCTTTGAACAAAACTCTCCTCCTCTATCATATCTTACTTCTTTTAATATTTTTCGTGTTTGATTCTCAGTCAGAGCCTTAAATACTTTGATTTTTTCAAATGCTTCAGATTTTTCTTTCAGGAAAGAAACCCATGTTAGTCTAGAATAATCATCAATAACAGGCATAAAATATTTTTCTTTTCCCGTGCCTTCCTTTCTTTATGGTCCACATAAATCCACATGCACTAATTGAATAGGTTTATATATTGATGTGAAGCTCTTGGATTTAAACTAAGTTCGAGTCAATTTTCCCACTTGACAAGGTTTACATATAGATTCATATGGTTTTGATATCTTAGGAAAATGTTTTACTGCTCCATTCATTCTAATCTTGATTAAATGATCAAAATTCAAATGCCCAAGTCTTCTATGCCATAGAAAACTCTCATCATACTTGCTTATATGACATTATTCCTTCTCTTCTTTCAAAACATAGACAATGTTTTCTGTTCTTATACCTTTGGAAACCAATTGTCCTGAAGATACATATTTTATTTTGCACTCTTTAGAGGTGAAAACAACTTCACATCCTCTGTCACATGCCTGAATGACACTAAGAATATTATACTTCAAGCCATCTACAAACAATACATATTGAGATTTCCCTTTACTATTTAGACTTATCAACCCTTTGCCTCTGATTTTCCCTGAAGCATCATTTCCAAAACTTACATTTCCTGATTTATGTTCGCGCAGAGATAGAAATTTACTTTTATCCCTAGACATGTGTTTGGAACATCCACTATCAATATACCAGGGGTCCTTTTGTCTTTGAGCAGAAAACACTAGCCCACACTAGTTGTTTTCTTTCTTCTTCCACACTTTTTCATTTTTAAATAAATAATCTACTCTTGAATCTAATTCACAATTCTTTAAATAGCATTCTATGGCTTTGTGTCTGAAATTATGACAAATATAACATCCTGGCATGTTGTACAACAACCCAAAAGAATTGATATTTCTAGCATGAGCTCTTCTTCTAGTTGGAGACGGAATAGAATGATGATCTTGTTGGCTCATTGATAGTTTCACTTTATGTTGTAGCATGTAGTTATTGCTAAACATTCTTGGTTGTATGTTTCTAAAGTTAAAAACACAATTTATAGCTTTATGACCAAAGTCAGAACAATAATAACAGTAACCATTGAAAAAAAATTGGTACCTGAATTTTGGCTGTTTTCTTGAAATAGATTGCCTTGTCATTCTATTCTTTACCTATTCTTCATGCTTTCTTGACTGCAGAGCACTGTTATTTGTTCCTGTAGATATATCATCTTTACCACTCATTATTTTAACTTCACGATTTTTTTATTTGCTTCAGCTTTGATGAAATTTTCTGACTTTGTGTACTTTAGCTGATTGTTGTTTTGAAAGTTAATCACCTTAGTTGTTTCCTTGTTTTCTGATTGACTACTACTTGTACCCTCTTCATAACCTATACCAGTCTTGTTCAAAGGAGATCTTTGCTTACTAAGGATGTTATTTAGTTCTTTTGAATCTTTAATACTTGACAAGTTTTGATGATAGAGAGATTGAAATTTCTCCAATTCTTTTCTGAATTTCACTACTTCTTCCTCCAATGCTTCACATCTCATCTTTTTCTGTGATAATTGTTCTTTTATAACATCGCTTATTTTCTTTGCTTTGTTTAGTTCTACCTTTAACAAGATACAATTTGTACTTAGTTCTTTAACATTATTTTCATATTGCATTAGCAATTGTTTTTGTTTTCTCTTCTTTAGTCTGATTCTGTCAATTTCTTCCAATGCACTAATGAACTCACCTTCCATATCAACTACAACATCTTCATCATTCATATCAATTCCAACATATTCATCTTCAAGATCTTCGATGGCCATAAGCATAAAATCATTCAATTTATCTTCACAAGATGACTCATTGTCCATAACTTCTGAGGGATCAACATCATTTGTACACAAACTTTTCTTTTTGTAGTTATTGTTTTTATTGTATCTCTCTTAAATGTGTGTTTCTCTTCATCAATAGAATTTTGATATTTTTCCTTATAAGGGAATTTAGATGCAAAGTACCCTACCTTACCACAGTTGAAACATTTAAAAGGAAATTTCCCTTTATATTTTCCTCATCTAGTTTTCAGAATTCTTACAAATTTTGCCTCAATCTCTTCCATTTCAGAATATGCATGTTTGTCTACTTTAAAAGAAGCTTCTCTAATGTTAGATTTATCTTTACTGATCCTCATTTCATAGGCAGTTAAAGTTCCTAGAAGTTGGTCAATAGATAAGGTTTTCAGATCATTCATTTCTTCTATTGCAGAGACTTTTGGATTGAACGTATCAGGTAGAGATCTCAAAATATTTTGAACTAGATGAGCTTCCCCAATATTTTCACTAAGACCCTTCATGGAATTCACAAGTTATTCAACTATTAATAAATATTTACTAATGGTATCATCCTCATTCATCTTTAGTTGTTCAAATTTCAGTCTGTAAGTTTGAAGTTTGGCATCTTTTACTTTTTCATTTCCTTCACTGCTACTAATGAGTTTATCCCACATTTATTTTGTAGATTCAAAATGCATTACCTTTACAAACTCAACTTCTGAAAGATAACTTAGTATAGCATTAATTTCCTTTGCATTAAAACTAAACTCTAGTTTATCATATTTGGAATCTAGTACAATAGGTTTTGTATATCCAGTTTCTACCACTTCCCAAACATCAGCACCTAAGGACATTAGTTATGTTATGATTCTAACTTTCCAAAAAGAAAAAATTGTTCCATCAAGCAGAGGAGCTTTATTGGTTGAACCATAATGACTTGTCATGTTTAAGCTTATCAGATCTTCGTTATACTAAAGGAACTGACTCTGATACCAAATGTTGAAAGTATTCAATTAACTGAGACGAGGGGGGTGAATCAGTTAATTTATGTGCTTAAACAATCTTATACAATTTTAAAAAACTTTTATCCTTGAAGTTTTATGACAATCGATATTTTATGAGGAATTCTATATCCATTCTTGATTAGAAGAAACTCTGTTGCAACATATTTAACATGAAAATCAAACCATCATCATTCAATCACAAAAAATACATAGAGACACATATTTCATGATGTAACCCATAAAGGGAAAGACCACTTCTTCTTAGGATGTCAGGAAAGCTTCAACTTCTATACATCTTCTCTTTCTTTGAGATCCTACTCAAATGAGGCTACAACCTATGAATTACAAGAACCGACTTGTAAAGAGAACCAACTCTCAAATCTCTTCAGCACCCACTAAATCTTGAAGACAACAATACTCCCTAACACCACCCTACCACCCTATTTTGCTAGAATTACTTTGAATCAATACAATACAATGATACTGATATAACGATGCTTACTAGTTCATCTTTGTTCTGTTCTTCTGCTCTGATTTCATTATGCTATAATCAGCATTTTTCTTCATTCTTCTTCTAGTTTTCTTTATCTCTACTTCTCATTTGTTCTTCCTATGCTACCCATTCTCTGTTTCGTTCATTATATGGTCTTTGGTCTGTGCATACTTAGTCTCTACTCTTCACTCTATCTATTCTTCAAATCATTCTTCTTTACTTACCGAGTTCAGTATCTCCACTGAACGACTAACTCTACACAGTTCGCTTCAGCTCACCTTTATACACATACACCTCAACTTCTTCAGCTTCCCAACATTTCGTATTCCTGATCAAGAATCAGTTATCATTCTATAACTTCCTATGACTGTTAGATTATACACATAACATTTTTTGACATTTTTAGGATTTACGCCTTTAAGTGCTTCACAAACTTCCTTTTCCATCCACCGTGGTGGCCATGAACTAGAGAAGTAAACTGCCATAGTAGTCATGAAAAAAAGAATCCATCTTCCCATCGTTGTGGCTCGGAAGTTAGGAACCAATATTCATACAAAATCTCAACACTATCAACTTGCACAACTTGATTTGGGGGAATCAACATAAACCATTGATCTATAATCTATCTTCATTGGAACCGTTGAAACTTGAAAACTTTAACATTCCGCTAATTCTTTCACTTCTGATAGAGCGAGCATCTTCAGAACGTGGAATTCACCTTGTTCATCGATCAACCCAATTTATTTTCATAACTGTCGATCTCTGTAGCCTCTACCACTTTCCACAAATTGAAATCTTGACTTTTTCCACACTAGTTCAATTCGAAGAATTATCCATGAATGTAGATATATCTCTGCTCCTTTCTCAATCACCTGATCTATCCATCAATTAACCTATTCCACAATTTGAAAAAGTTTCTTCATCCAGGCATGTTCAACGTGCAGAATGTTTTAGCGTTGTGGATCTTTCCTTGTGTTGATCTCAGCCCTTCAAAGTTGCACTCTTTAACGAACTTTGCAAACACAAAAAATTAATTCTACCTTGCATCTCCGATCTGCATAATTTCTTTCCACCATTGATTTTCATCATCTTAGATCTGAATGCCATCATTTACAACCAGAAAACCTATGTATCAGTCTAGCCAACAATCTCCCCAACAGTCTATCCTCTGAAGCAACTCCCTCTCGCTATGGAATGTGACCTAGAGATCCATGCCGAAAAACAACTCTAAACTAAGAAATGTGAGGGGAATCCTCTCTAATCCCTGCATCTACTCACAACCTTCATATTGGCTGAGTCTCATGCTAGTATAAATCTCCTCATCTGAAGGTATCATCTGTGCACCTACCTCATCTTTAGATTCAGTCTTAGATAATCATCCACCTGACCCTGGAAATATCACCTCTCCCTACAGAAAATAAAGTATGTCTCTTCTATTCC
This sequence comes from Pseudotsuga menziesii, assembly GCA_001517045.1. Taxonomy (NCBI): domain Eukaryota; kingdom Viridiplantae; phylum Streptophyta; class Pinopsida; order Pinales; family Pinaceae; genus Pseudotsuga; species Pseudotsuga menziesii. The sequence goes on along the minus strand of LPNX010136504.1, from coordinate 34,874 downwards.
CAAGTAAAATCGTGGTACCAAATAGGTTCTCTACCAGGTAGAGAAAAATATGTCCTATTTTGACAAAGATTCCATACCTGTCAGCCTCCAATGATGACATTAGAATCCTTCTAACTTTCATACTTGGAACAAACAATACCCTATTTACTTCAAGAATTTCTCCCATATATAGTTGTAATTTCACAGTTCCAACTCCTCTTATCTCTTCCTGAGCATTTCCAATATATGTTTCAACAAAGTGTCCTAGAGAAATGTCTTCTATCTTCTGAAAAAATCCATACTTTCTAGTCATATGGCTTGTTAATCCGCTGTCAAGTATCCACGTGTCATGGTAATTTACTGAACTACCTATACTAGTCTCAACTAATTCCAAAGAAAATTCCTTTTCAAATTGGGTAGCATATTCCTGTACTTCTACGTATGTTTCTCCCTCTTTTTCTTCATCCTTATTCTTATGAAATTGACTAGCATAGTGGTAGAACTTTTTGTAGTTAAAACGACGAACCTTACTAAGTTCTTTCTCCCTTTTCTTCCCCCCTTTACCTTTTCCTTTGGTAAGAAGGGCTACATTTTCTTCATTGCTCTGAGTGTTATTCTGGAATGTCCCCTCTCAGGACTATTCTTGAACAAATTCATCCCATAACCTTGTCCAATATTAAAGCTTCTCTCTAGCAACTACTCCTTGCAAAAATGTTTTCCATTTTGTAGTGAACCCATTAAGAGCATATCTAACGAGCTCTTCATCCTCCACTTTCACACCAGTAGCACCCAATTTATCTCTAACTTCAGAAATTTTGGTGAAAAAAGTGGATACTGTATCAGTATCAGTCATCTTGGTATTCTTCAGTTTTTCTCTAAGAACCATATTTCTATTTTGGTTCTTACTTTGATAAAGAGTACAGAAGTATTTCCAAATATCAAAATCATGTGACTTACCTATGATGTGAGGTATCGCATGATCTTTTATGGAGTCCAAAAAGATTATTTGTGCCTTGATATCTTTCTTTTCAAATGCAGTCTTCAGAGCAACATATGTGGGAACTACGATGGTGTCAGAAGTACCAACAATATCCCATAGCTCCAACTCCTCTTTGAACAATACAATTATGCGCTCTTTTCAAGGGATTAAATTATCAGACCCAACCAACCTGTATTCAAATCACAATCTTGTTGAGGTCATGACTTCAACTGATAATATTTAACTGGCCCTAACTTGAACATCTTTTGTTATGTATCTACACAACTTAACACACCTTCTTCAACAATCATGCTCTACTACCATGCATAATTTTGATAAATAATCACAAAAACTTCTTATTGGATTTTTATCAAACACTTTGAATGAAAATATGATTTATTATTTTTATGAACTAATAATTCATAAAATGAATTTATCTCATAGTTTAACCATAAACATCGATGCACTCAAAATCGATCTGAAGATAAGTGTGACAACACATAAATTTAGGGCCAAGTCCAGGGAAAACCCTCGGCAGAGGAAAACCTAGAGAAAGAATTTTATTGATGAGATATAAAACCAGAAATTCAACAACTCTAAATTTCTTCTACAATACAAAAACAATTTCAGAAACCCTCATTCATCTATAAATATTCATTGAAAAATGTGCCATGTATACTCATAGTCAACTCACACGTGCGAACTGTACAAAATAGGTTTCTCAAGATTTGTTCCAGGTAGGGACTGTTCGGACTATATATATTCTGCCCAACATTAACTGCATAAAAAAACTGTCTCGAAATTCATGCCAACAATCTACCTCAATTTTTGTGCTTGTATGACCTATAATAATGGTTTTACCATCTGGATGTACGATCCAATGAATGCTACAAATATTTCTTGGGAATCTTTCCTTCAATTTGTCTTGATAATCAGTCTCTTACAAATCATGTATCTCCTTCAAGATTCAATTTCTCTCTCTCTCACTTTTCTTCTTCTTATGATGTCTCTCTCTTTTCCCTAAACACTCTTTTATACTTTATCTATTGAAACCCTAATCCTAACTACCATAACTATATAATCAAAGGATGTGATTGATTAGATCCTAGGATTCTCGTTAATTGCACAATACAAAATGACTTTTATTTAACAAAGTGCACATTAAATATTTGGGCGGCCCCACAACTTAAATCTCATTTTAATGATAAAGTACAAAATCACTTTTTTAAATATAAAGTCACTTTACATTTAAAAAGTTGCCTAGGAAAATACAACTTATGTCCCCATGATGTGACTTCAAAATCATGGGGAAGGATGTTGGAGCAGAGTCCCGCAGCTACAGGAGAAGCTGCCATTTTGGCGGATAGACAGTTTGGCGAAGACGAAGAGTTAAGGTAAAGCTACGATGCCGTAGCATGTTTCTAGCTACAGATCAGAGCCGGAAACCGTGACTGTTGGGATACAGAAGTCAAGAAAGACGACAGTACCTGAGCAGCCGAGAAGAGAGAGCTCAACCACTGCATTGAAGGCAGCGGCAAAGACAGCAGGGCTCAGCTACCCTCATAAAGGAAAAGGAGTGACGAGGCCGAGGTATTGAAGACGAAGGACAGAAGATGGGAAGCGGTGCATAGTACCCATGGTCAGCGTCGAAAAGCATGGAAGACTGCAGAGAGCAGTGGTGTGATGGAAAGCAGCTACCCCAAGTACAGATATGCTAACTGTCACTAGTTAGGGTTTTGGGTTACTGTTGGGACAGGCCCACAGTGTTGTAATGGCAAGACCTTCGGGCCGCTTATAAAGGGATGTATTTTGTATTGAAAAAGGTTAGCTATTCATTCCTTCTGTAGCTACTAGGGTAACCTATAGCTATTCAGACATCAGCGAGTCTGAGAATCCAGTAGTCTATTAGCTCACTGTTATTTTGTATTGTAACAATCCACAGGGATTGACAGATAGAGAGAGAGAGTGAGAGTATATTGTAAGAAGGCAATATAGAGAAGAGATCTAAGAGAGAAGGGCTCCAGGCTATGTGCGGAGTTACCCAGAAGATCTCTAGCTACATATGTGGTGCAGTAGAACTGTGTACCCCTCTCAAGTTATAATATAGAAACATAGTTCTGTGGACATAGCTTCTACCCTGGAAGTGAACCATGTAAAATCAGAGCGTTATGTGATTGATTCATGTGATTGTATTTACTTGTTTTATCTGTCATTCATTACGCGAACTTTGCTTACAGTAAATGTATGTATGTGTTATTCAGTTCATAGCATATTAAAAGGATAAATGCAAGTTGAAGTCTTTAAGTATTCTGTATAAGAGTTTGTCTAAGTTTCACTCAAGATAGTTAAGAGTCGCAGTGTAAAACAGTCTTGTGTGTTGAGTCCTGTAATTTGAACACCAGTACGCTAAGTACGCTAAGCCGCAGTGGTAGGATATCACAGAGGGGCGATATCGCACCATCAGAGGAGCTGTGGTGCGCAATACCGCGGGTTAAGGATCGAGCATAGGAGAAAGTTATGTATTTCCTAGGACGTGGCGATGTGATAAAGGTTAGAGTCATAATGAGTAAGAGGAACTGCGCGTCGTAGAAAGAGACATCTCGCAGGCTAAGAAGAGCTGCGAGACGCACATAGGATGCTATACAGGACCTGGTCGAGACACTTGAGTCTTTGGCCAACCCATTAGGATCACTTCGGGTGAGACTTTAGGCCACTCCGCGGTCTGTTGCCGAAAGGGCCAATGAGCTAGGGTTGTTGTTAGTACATTATAGTAAACTTGGGTCTGCCCAACGACCAAAAAATGACGAGCCACAAGTAAGTGTTAGGGGATTGTTGGAGCAGAGTCCTGCAGCTACAGGAGAAGTTGCCATTTTGGCAGATAGACAGTTTGGCGAAGACGAAGAGATAAGGTAAATCTATGACACCGTAGCATGTTTCTAGCTACAGAGCAGAGATGGAAACCGTGACTGTTGGGATAGAGAAGTCAAGAAAGATGACAGTACCTAAGCGGCCAAGAAGAGAGAGCTCAACCACTGCATTGAAGGCAGCGGCAAAGACAGGAGGGCTCAGCTACCCTCATAAAGGAAAAGGAGCGACGAGGCCGAGGTATTGAAGATGAAGGACAGAAGACAGGAAGTGGTGCATAGTACCCATGGTTAGTGCTAGGAAGCATGGAAGACTGCAGAGAGCAGTGGTGTGATGAAAAGAGGCTACCCCAAGTACAGATATGCCGACTGTCACTAGTTAGGGTTTTGGGTTACTGTTGGGACAGGCCCACAGTGTTGTAATGGCGAGACCTTCGGGTCGCCTATAAAGGGATGTATTTTGTATTGAAAAAGGTTAGCTAGTCAGTCCTTTTGGAGATATTAGGGTAACCTGTAGCTATTCAGACATCAGCAAGTCTGAGAGTACAGTAGTCTATTAGCTTACTGTTATTTTGTATTGTAACAATCCGCAGGGATTGACAGAGAGAGAGAGAGAGTGAGAGTATATTGTAAGAAGAAAATATAGAGAAGAGATCTAAGAGAGAAGGGCTCCAGGATGTGTGCGGAGTTACCCAAAAGATCTCTAGCTACACATGTGGTGTAGCAGTACTGTGTACCTCTCTCAAGTTATAATATAGAACACACTTCTGTGGATGTAGCTTCTACCCTAGAAGTGAACCATGTAAAATCAGAGCGTTAAGTGATTGATTCATGTGATTGTATTTACTTGTTTTATATGTCATTCATTACGCAAACTTTGCTTACAGTAAATGTATGTATGTGTTATTCAGTTCACAGCATATTAAAAGGATAAATGCAAGTTGAAGTATTTAGGTATTATGTATAATATTTTGTCTAATTTTCACTCAAGATAGTTAAGAGTCGTAGTGTAAAACAGTCTTGTGTGTTAAGTCCTGTAAGTTGAACACCAGTACGCTAAGTACGCTGAGCCGCAACGGTAGGATATCGCAGAGGGGCGATATCGCACCATCAAAGGAGCTGTGACGCGTGATACCATGGGTTAAGGATGGAGTATAGGAGAAATTTATGTATTGCCTAGGACACAGCGATGCGATAAAGGTTAGAGTCATCACGAGTAAGAGGAAATATGCGTCACAGAAAGAGACATCTCGTGGGCTAAGAAGAGCTGCAAGAAACACACAGGACTCTATACAGAACCTGGTCGAGACACTTGAGTCTTTGGCCAACCCATTAGGATCACTTCGGGTGAGACTTCAGGCTGCTCTGCGGTCTATTGCCAAAAGGGCCAGTGAGCTAGGGGTGTTGTTGGTACATTATAGTAAACCCGGGTTTGCCCAGCGACCAACAAAGGACCAACTGAGTTATAAAACCTAACAAATAAGGGTTATATCATAAGGGATAGAAAGATGTATGTTTACAATTTTTTTTTATAGATAAATGTCAATTATGAAAACTAGCTATCGATATTTTTATGTTGTTTGCAAATTCCATAATCAATGCACTGCAAGAACATCACAATCAACAATCAAATGAACGACAAATGTTTTACAAACATCACAAGAAGTGTTATGATGCTCAACATATGTATATTGGTTTGATATTTGATGGAATGGATCAGAAAAAAACACTCTTGCCACATTTTATATGTGTGCCAAAGAATCTAAAGGAAATTTTTTTTATTCAATTTCACTTGGTTTGGGGTATGGTTTTTAATGGTGAAATGTTTCCAAGGGTTTACTTTAAAGCTCTAAATATTCACAATGATGCAAATTTAACCATCACCATAATTCACCATGTCCTTTCTCATTGTCCTGATGATCTTCTTGAAGTTCTATATCTGTAATTGGACAACAAAAGCCAAGAAAAAAAATCAGGCCATGCTTAGTTTTCTACACATATTTGTTGAATTGGGAATTTTTAAAAAGGAAAACATGGGTTTCCTTGTTATTGGGCATATGCATGATCATATTGATCAAATGTTCATCCATATTGCAAGGACATTAAGAAGGAATAAAGTTGGGATCCTACCATCATTGATTAAAATTATAAGAAAAGCATACCATCCAAAGCATGTTGTATAGAAGTTGGAGGAAACTGTTGACATGTGAAGATTTATTTTTCGATCACATGGTGAAGAAAGGAGCTTTGAAAAACTTAATGACATTAGATTTCAACATCAATTTTGTATAAAAAATATTGATGGAAAAACACTTCTATGGGGAAAGAAGTACTCAACTAACACAGAATGGGGGCCTTCATCAAGTTTGGCATTTCTGAAATTCATCCCAAATCATCAAATGTGTGCTTCAAATTTATTGCTATTGCAACCATCTACATAGATTCATAATGCAAGGAGACATAGTAGAGATGTTTATCATCCTCAATGTTTTGAAGAAATCCAAAATTCTATCGAAGATACATATGAGTACTTTGATGTTGATGATTATGTTTGGTGGGAGTCTTTTTTCATAGCACAGAGTGAGATAATTTCAAACTCTACAAATGGAGATATATATTTGAATTCTCCATGTACTTGGCCACAAATTTTGTCAAATGGAAATGAGGAAACAAATGTTGAAACTCGAGGTGTTGAGTTTTCTCAAGTAGAGGAAAGAGAAATATATATTCTCTCTAAAAGATCATCCACAAAGCGTTGAGAGATGGAAGACCTTTACAAGGGCTCAGTACAAGATATCAAGTAATATGAAATCTAAAATGATGGGCATAGATGTAGACTCTGATGCTGCACCCATTTTACTAGAGAATAATATGGGTCATATACATATTCATCCATTCCTTCATTTGCAGAAAATGTAGATTCTAATGGACTGTCAGAATCCACGGATGAATTTGAATAATTTCACATGAAACATTTTAGATGTTTTTTATTAGTATGGTGTTTGTAATCGAAACTCTAAAGGAGTTTTTGAATATTTATGTGAATCATTTGTTCTTGTATGGTCTAATATATGATTTTATTATTAATCACATCATAATTTCATTGATTTTATATGGTTAGAGTGGTGAAATTATTTATGAAACATTTTTTTTTGTTTAATATAGAAGTTTCACAAAAGCTGTAATTTATATCTTGATGAATTTTTTTTTCTCAATTTAGGGGTTTCTTTAAAGTTTTTGTAAACAACAGTATGGGATGTTTAGGCCATCTCTCTATTTTTTACCCAGAAAAAAAAAATGTGTATAATGGTATCAACATTTTTCTACTTGGAGAGTGTTTTGGGTGTTTTTAATGAAAAAATCATCATTTTTATGGCTAGAGTTCTCGTTCTTAGTATAAAATTCTTGTTTCATAATATAAGTAGTTAGTCATAAAACTTGTGTAGTTATTCTTTGGGATCTAAATATACTCTAGCAACAAACACCCCCCATGCCTTAGTTCTTTACGAGATAGTGATATGAGCAAAACTCAACATTCTTGTCAATCTGAGTGAGTTGAACAACTGGCATCAAATTCATACTTAAGCTAGGTAGTGATAGACATTGGAAATTATACCATGTTTACATTCGACATCTATGCTTCCAACGATCATGAGGGTAAACTCATCAACTACATAAACTTTTTGTTCTGGGGATCCACTTAATTAAGAGAACAAATACGCACCCTTTTTTGTGTGATGAGTACAAACATAATCAATGATCCACTCAATCTGAGTGGTGTGGGAATGTAATGAATGGAAAGTGCTGATAGATAGGGTAAAATTATTTACATGTCGGTTGATTGAGCAATCAACCGACATGTCTTTTTCAAATGCTTGAACTTTTCTTCCAAATATTTTTTCTTCTTCCAATTGGTTTTCTCCACATGTCCCACTTTTCCATAGTAGTGAGATTTGTTCTTCTTTATATTCTTCTTAATCAAATATGACTCATATGTCTTTGCTTTAGTAGGTTGGTCGATATACTCCTTTCGTTTATTCAGTGTGTCTAGTTGACACCGTTCTTTGTTATTTTGGTTGATCTTTCCTTTGAGTAAGTGAACCTGGTGTCTCCTACAAAGCTTCCATTCATTCCTGATCAATAAATCATAGAAAGTATGAAAGGAAAATTCCTTACCATATTCCTTGTGTGACATCCAACATGCGCAAAATGAGGAGCATAACACATCATAAGGTGTATTCAAATTAATCATGATCGGTTCAATGAGTTTTTCATCCTTATTTAGAAAACATCTCCCACATTCACCTAATTTCAATTTTATCTCCTTGATATGAGCCAAATAGTCCTCAAACCTTTCAGTGGAATGGGGTTTTAGAGAGCTAAACCCTTTCTCTATCTGCATCACTTGACTTTCATTATCCTTATCGAACAACAACTTCAACTTATTCTAGATTGCATGAGGGTAGTTTATCCCACTTGTATGAAAGAGAATATCCCTTGAAATGTATGTCATAATGACCCCAACAACCTCATTTATATATTTACAGCAATGACAAACTTAGATTGCTCATTAGTTGGGTATGGAATAGTCGTTTTGGTATATTATTAGAGTCCTTTTCTCTTTAGCAATGTTTCCATATCTAGTGCCTAGATAGCATAGTTATGGCCATTCAAAATAATAGGTTCTATATTGGAATACATCCTTATTATATATTATAGATTTGATCCAAGTCCAAAGGTACTAGTTGAAAAATCTTTAACCTAGAGTATATCAACCCTGGATCCTACTCAACACAATTTTTACAAACCATTCTAGGATAAAAAACAAATCTCATATACCATGTTGGAAATTCTCTTTCAGTAATTGGACATAAACATAAATAGAATAAGGGATAAATATATTCCAAGAAGAGAGGTAGTGTTGAAAGAAACCATTTAACCACTTCTAAAAGAGGCTTAAAATGTCTCTTGTAATTATAACCACTTATAGAAGTAAGTCATTAATTTCAAGCAATGGATTACATCTCCATTAATTATTAAAGTGAGGGTTGAACCCATCTAATATTCCATTCATTTCTTTTGAGAATCCTCTTCACCTATATAATATTGGATAATTTCTTCCTTATTAGCAACAACATATATCCAAGATGAGAACAAACTTGAGTGTTTGTATAAATCAAGTTGAATTCCTTGTCTTCATTTAATATTTCAAATATCCTCATTACTGGATCAACTCTTTTTTCAATGGGAACTATTTCAGGTACTAATGGTTTGTTATCTTCTGTTGGTAAACTTACACATGAATTTACTTTAGTCTAATCCTTAACACCTAAATTGAAGGAAGTTTAAGTTACTTCCTATATATATATAACAAGAGAACCTTTTGTCCTCAAAATAAGTAGTGATTTAGTTTTATCCTCCACAAGTTGGCGAGTTGTATTCATATAAAATAGTATGGTTTATCAAATGTTATCCTAAATATCTCAGTTATATTCCATATTAGAAAGAATATTCTAAGTAAGTCCTCCTTTATTCATAAATTTCCTTTCCTTTAAGTTTATTCTGAGGGTCCTCAACCTCATTAGCTTTGTATCAAGAATTGTCAATTTTGTTAAGTAGGAGCTCTTACTCTCTTTGGATTCTTATATTTTCATTCCTTTACATTGTCCTTTCCTCTTTCCAAATCCAAAAAAGTGTCTATAGCCACTTTCACAACCTCTTGAACCTCCACTTTCCATGCTTCCCTGGATTTTATTATCTTAATTCCTAGTGCTTCTATGGGGGATAATTTATATATATAAAAAACATTTTTTTTGTTGGGGTCTTTCTCATTTTTGGATTCTTTAATGAAAATAAGATTTCTAATTACAACCATAATTCTTTGCATCACACTTTATTCTTCTACCTCCATCTAGATGCCAAGTTTGCACCATAGCATCAACCTTAGTGTCCAAATATACCTAACTATTTTTTCCTTTATTTTTCTTATTGAAGTCCTTGGTTGTTACATTGATCCGTTATTGTATCCATTGGGTTGTAGACATAATGTTTCTACTACCAAGCATAGGAATCCCTATGGGAATATAAAATCACATACTTTTTTCATATGCAAAGGGATTTTTTGTATATAAAGTTTGTGAAATACACATCCTAGGTAAACCCGCTCAGCACTTCCCCTTATATTAAGGATGGTAATATGGTAAACTAGATTACTCATAAGCATGAGGGTTTTTTAATTCAATGCTCAAGTCCATTACAACAATATACTCATTAAGTTCTCAAACATGTCAATTGTAGGAAGTGAATATGGGTAGGGAGGATAACACTCCTCTTCTCAACTACTTAGGCTAGACCCAATTGACAAACTGGATCTCTTACATAGTAGTATTTGATAAATTTTTAAATGCATCTCTATCCATGTTTGTAGATATGATTTATTTACTAGAGATAATTTTTTTAATTCCCCTATATCTTCTTCCCATCAGTATTTTTGCTTCTAGGTTCTAGACATGTGAAACTTAGAGTCATGTCTTCTATCAAGATTGTTGGTAAATATATATGCTCATTAATTGCTTAACAAGAAGAATGATCAATACTTAATTGTCAACCCATGGAATTCTGTTATCTCAAAGGAAATTAAGAAAGTATATGCATAAAAATGTTCAATAGTTGATCAATAAAATGAAACTCACTCAATTTCTAATTACTTTTTTAGCTAACTTAATCCGCTGTAAGAAATCAATGTAAAACTATCCATCTAGGAATTGAAAAGACTTCTACTGCTAATGTATAATTTCTAGGATCTAAGAACTGAGAATGAATCAACCTAGAATTATGCTTGTAGAAATGAGAGTCTAAGTTACCAAGCCAGAATGATCACTAATTATCAATCAATAGTAAATTCATCAAAGCAAACAATCTAGCTAATCAGGCAGAATCTAGAAAGATAAATCACACACACAAAGGAGCTAAGTGAGTATGTCACATCTACTAATGCACATTGCATAAAAGGAAAAATAACTACACATTCAACTGTCACACCAAATCACCTGCGACAAACCAAAGGAAAATCAATCGATGCAATAATGAAACAAATACAGCTGCAACTAACCATGAAAAAATATCAAACTGAAATCCCACAAAAACATAAATAAACTAAACTACAGGATCTAAAATACTAGTAACTCTGTTAGAAGGCGGGCCCTGGCCTTCAAACATAGATGCTGTTGAAATATCACAAGGACTACAACAGAGAACTACTAAGAATTATCACCCTTTTATTAATTGAATAAAAAATGCAGTCACAGTTACAATCTCTCTGCTATCTCTTACAATCTAGGAACTAACCCTTTGTTAGGATTATTAATCCTCCCTTGATCAAACTATCTATTAGATTAATTTAGCCTAACTTAAAAGTTTTAATTAATTAATTAATTCCACTAGTACCATTGGGTCCACATGGCCTAATGGGGCCACTTGTACCAGTTACTAGAGTGTGGGGAACACTACTAGAGGCTATATTCCACTGACTACACTTGCATGCATCATATTAGGTGCCTCCTAAGCCAATCTATACATTTTTAGGAGCCACTAGGACTTTTGGCACCAACCTCCTTCAATCAGGTGGAGTTGGAACAAATTAAGCTTAGTTAATTTCTAGTTACATTTAGTTAGATCACAATCAACTCAGTTAGCGCTAGTTATGCATGGATGCATGTGGATTAGGGGCCTTTTCTCACCTACCACTTTAGTTAGATTGAGTTAACTGTTTATTACTGATTGTGTGAGTTGTTTAGACATCTGGAGTTAGCTATTTGGACTTTGATATTGATTGAGATATCTTGAGTTAGATAGTTAGTTAGGTACAGTCACATCCAGTTGGTAGATTCAAATTATTTCCTAATGGATTTGAATTCTTCCTATGTAAACTATTGTAACACTGGATTTAATTAATGACAATGATATTGTAATTATCTGAGCTATACTCATTCGTTTCCTTTGTGGTTTGATTTGTTCAGTGTGTATCTTCATTCGCCTTTTACTACAATAAAATTTTTGGAATCATTGCTTCAAAATATAAATGGCACAACAATTTTAACATGGTATTAGAGCCATCTCATAGAGGATTCATGTTTGTTTCTCTCCATGAACACCAGAAGCAGCAGGGTTTCCACAGAAGTCCCCAATAGTGATTTTCTTCCAATGAATTTATTCAGAGTGGCAGTGTGGGCGTGAAGAACCCTAAGAAAGTGTTCATGTCGAGAGGAAAATCATGACTCTAACATAGTTCTAATGTTTTAGTGTTTTGCAGTGAAAATATATAGGTGCTACATAGCTTATGTGAATATTTGTGTTCTTTCAGCAGGAGAATTATGGATTCTCTACCTTATACTCCTCAGATCATAACACCCTTCAGCTATCTTGATTGGAGGGAAGATATGCAGTTGGCCTTGTGCAAGATTGGATATTACAAGATAATACTTGGAAGGGAGGTTGAGCCCCATCATCCAGTTGAGAAGAACATGTTTCTGAACCACGTAGATGAAGCTTTCAGTTATCTATGCACTCATATATCCAGAGATATCCTCTTTCACCTTGAATGTTTTAGGACACCCAGTGAATCCTGGGTGAAGCTTGAAGAATTTTCTGGCAAACAAGATGAGCTTCGAGGACACCTCTTGGAGAATGAGTTGGTATCCTTACATCCTAGTAATTTCGAAACAGTAGAGAAATTCTTTACTAAATTCAAGTCTCTTGCACTCCAATGCAAACATTGTGGAATAGAAAGAAAGGATGAGCAAAATGTGCTCTCCATTCTTAGCAAAATCAGTCTAGAGTATTCATTATTTCTCTCAATCTTCCATTCAAAAAGGGATTCATTTCTGGATTGGAAAATTCCTTCACTTGATTCCTTTTTTGAGTCCTTAATCAAGGTGCAAGATAATTTGATTCGAATGGGAGTCATCAAGACCTCCAAATATCAAGATCTCCTGGTGACAGACTCTGCCAAAGTGCAATTCAGAGGGAAATCAAAGAAGAAGGAGCCCAAAGATGTTGATTCAAAGCCTAAATAGAATCAGAAGACTTCAAAAGGAGCCTTAGGCTCTAAGAATAAGAATTTTGAACAGAAGATATGTCCCTATTGTGCAAAGGGTTTCCATCTTGAAGATCGTTGTATGAAGAAGCATATTGATCAACTGTCATCTCTCCTCAAGCAGCATAACATTACTCTCTGACAAGGAGTAAAGAAGGCTGATGAAGAACCACAGACAGAAGAAGATGAAAGGTGCCATGCTTTTAAAGCTATCCTTACTCAGTCTACAACATAATGTTATACCTAAATCCTATCACCATCATGTGATAATACCCTTAACTTCCATATTTTCCCTTAATCCCAACACTTAGAGTGGAAACTTGCTATGTTTGTCAATTCTACTTGAAAAAACCTACCACCATGCTTGCCCTGTGGCTGATGAGTGGTAACTTGATCAGCACCACCTGTATCCTATTTTAGAGAAGCGGTGCCACTGCCTATGGTATTTGGTCTAAAAGTGATTCTCATATAAACCACTCTGTCATAAGGGAACAAAAGCAGTACCCTAGGTAAAATGGTAAAAACAGAAGTTTCTCGAGGCTTATAGATCTGAGCCTCATGTCCTCCCTTATCCCTATCATTATGGATTAGTTTGAGCCCGAGATCCCCCATGGTAGGATCTTGGAGCCACCTCACCCACAATTCCCTCAACTATTCCTATCCATTGAGCCTTATAAATACAAGCTCATATCCATAGTTGAGGGGGAGAACTATAGAGGTAGTGTTATGCTGTTGGATTGACTACCTAGTCCAAATAATTGGAGAGCATAGAGAGAAAAGTTGGATCTTATGGGGATGAAGTGTTTGTCTCATGGAGGGGCTTGTCAACACTAAGGAAACAGTTGTAAGATTTTCCATACATTCTTAATGCAAAGCTCATTTCCATCCCACATTACTATTGTTTTGATTTCACATGTACATGTTTCTAGATTCCTTAGTCACTAACATGTATAAGTAGATGATTTTTTGGTAGCTTTGATGTGCTTGTATGTTTGATATGTTTGCAGGTACATAGGTACATAATCGAGGCAATATTCTAGGTGTCTATAGCATTCAGGGAAGGTATTCATCCTTTGTCATTCACTCATTTTTTCTGGATCTGAACCATTTAGACCAAAGGAACAACTTCTGTTCGTAGAAGGTGAAATATTCCTGATAACAAATCTGGAGACTATGCTAGGGAACAATGAAAATCTCAGTTGATCTGATCTTCCTTAGTTCTTGAACTCTTGTCCAAATCTAGGCTCCATCTCCAACTCTCTTCAGTCAAATCCACCATCTGACTTAGTGAATTTTGGTTTGAAACTTTCAAATCTGTTTAGATCTAAACTATTTCAACTTTATATGCTCTTTTTTTACTGTCAATCCATCAACTTTTGCCTTGATTCGATCAATTTCTAACTTGATTTTTCATTCTCCTTGTGTTTTGGATCTATTTAGGGAACTGCACATGTGCTGTTGGCAACAAGTGGTGCCACCGCCTGAACTATGTTAGCCATAAGCGGTGCCACTGCTTGAGTCTCATTATCCAAAAGTGGTGCTCATCTAGAACCTCTCTGTCAAGACCCCTCTAGCACAGTTCCAGGTAGGCTTTGTTCTAGAACTAGTTTTTCATCATTTTGTGCAAAATTTTGAGTTTGTTTGCTTTCAGCCCTGCACTGTCAGGCTTGTGTGATAGAATATGTATCCTCATGGTTGGATATTCTATGGTAAAAGATTGGTTTGATTGAAGAATTCAAAAGCTAGACTAGGCTTGTTGATTATTCATTTCCTTCCATGCTTGTTGGTTGTGATTGTGAAAATAATTTTTTGAAAGCTTAGGTTTTAGTGAGTTCTCTTTTCATTTCTTTTATAAAGACTGAAAGAAAAACCATTTGATTAGCATCTTGATTTCATTTTTTTTTTCCATAGAGGACTTCCTTTTGCTTGCAAAAAAGAATTTTTTTTGACTGAGATTAGGTCATTATCATTATTGAGCATAAGGCATTGGATCTCTGATTAGCCTCACAAGATTTTAGGTTCTGTTTTATTTTGTCTCTCTTGCATTAGTACTATCTCACCAAAAGAAAAAAAATAGTGTAGTTTTAAGTTAGATCTATCTATGTTTTAAGAAAAATCGAAAAATAGAGTGCATATGCATGTAGAGTGCTTCTTGTTTTTCTTTTAGGAAAAGAGACTCTTTCCCTTTTGATTGCTTTTAGAAAAGGAAAATGAGTTTGGAATGTTTTGCTTGTATTTGATTTTGATTTGTTCAAAATAGTTGTTTTGGAATTTTTGTTTCTAAAACGAAAAGAAAATACTCTCTGTCCCTCCTGTAGGTAAGCATGTTGAAGGATTTGTCCCTTATGGGTATTTTTCCATCCACTCCTTCTAACACAGACATAGCGACAACAAATATGATTTCATCTTTTGATTATGATCCAAAGGGAAAACAAATTGTTGAGTCCACCTCGTTGAGTTTGCATGAAGAAATGTACAACATCATTCAAACCCTTTTCGATGACCACACTGATGAACTTCATTTGGTGGCTTCGGACCCTTACCACCTGCCCTACTGGTTAGAACCCTCTCTTCCTATTCTGGATTATCTCTGTGATACTTTTCCTTTCAATGAGTCCATTATGGAGATCATGAGTATGAATGAGCCTATCTGGGAGGATCACCATCATAGATCCTCATTCCTCCCAAACACTAGTTTGGTAGACCATGACTTTGCATCCTTGTTTTCCACTGATATTGTCAACACACCTCAAAATCCAATATTGTTGGAAGACACAAATTCTGAAGGAAACCTATGCAAAATTACTCAAACAAATCCAATTGACATATCAGCTAAGCCTGGTACCCTTGAGCATGTTCATGTTGGGCATAAATGCTCGGCAGAAGAATCTGAAGCATACAGGGCACTTTTCAAAGAATTTTGTGATATTTTTGCCTGTTCTTATGAAGAAATGCCAGGGATAGACCCATCCATCATGGTCCATGAAATAAAAACCTATCCCATAGCTAAACTTGTTAGGCAAAAACTAAGTCAAGTCCATCCACGGAAGGCTGCAGCTATTAAAGTTGAAATAGAGAAACTTCTCAAAGTTGGGTTTATTTATCCCATACCCCTTACAGAATGGGTATCGAATGTTGTCAATGTCAATAAAAAGCAGGGCACCATTAGAGTCTGTATCAATTTTAGATATTTGAACAAAACTTGTCCCAAAGACAACTTTCTTTCTCCATATATCGACCAGATTATCGACAACTGTGCCGGAAGTGTCATCTTCTCATTTATGGATGGATTTTCAGGTTATAATCAGATTGAGATTTTACCCACTGATCAGCACGAGACATCATTCATTTTCCCATGGGGAACCTTTGCACATAGGAAGTTACCATTTGGCTTAAAAAATGATGGAGCCACTTTCGAGCGTGCTATGTCCTATGCGTTTCATGATATAAAATATATTGTTGAACTGTACCTTGATGACCTCCCTGCTCATTCACAGTGATGGGAGGACCACCCTGATCATCTTAGAGACATTTTCCTGAGATGCCGTCATTATAATATATGGCTCAATCCTCATAAATGTGTTTTCTACATTAAGACGAGACGCCTGCTAGGTTTTGTGGTTTCTAAGGATGGCATCCAGATAGATCCATTGAAAATTGCCGCTATTTTAGCTCTACCAGCCCCAACCAACCTTCTATAACTCCAAAGTTTGCAAGGGAAGGAAAAATTTCTCTGCCATTTCATGTGCAATTTTGCAAAGAAAACACATGGTTATATGCGTCTCGTTAAGAAGGACACTCCGTTCTATTGGGATGACCAATCCCAATGAGCCTTTGATAATCTCAAACACGATCTAATTCATTCACATGTGATACACCCCCCAGATTATTCAAAGGATTTTCTCTTATATATTGCTACCTCCACTACTACCATCGCTATGGTTTTGATGCAGGAAAATATCGATAGTCAGGATCACATGATCTACTATGCTAGTAAGAATCTTATGGATTTTGAAACCCGAAATTCACGTGTGGAGAAATTAGCATTGGCCACAGTCATTGCTGTTCAAAAATTTTGTCACTACATTTTTCTTCGCACAACCACCGTATTGGCAGACCAAAACCCCATGTATTACATCCTGACTCGTCAGGTGCTTGGGGACAATTACTCCTGATGGATAGTCATACTAGAAGAGTTTGATCAGGAATTTGCCAAATCCACATCAAAGAAATCCTTGGTCTTTGCCGAGCTCATGTGTGATCTTCCCTATGCTTCGATGGAATCCAAGCCCAGTGATTCATTTCCAGATGAATTCTTGTTCCTGATAAGCACTACTGACCCATGGTATGGAAATTTTCTCATTTATCTCCAAACACAAATATTTCATCCAAATCTATCCTGTGACGATTGCTGCCATATCTGTCACCACGCAAAATACTACCTCATCTTGAATGACATTTTGTATAGACGTGGTATCGATTCCATTCTCCAGCAATGCCTCCCCCATGAGGAAGCTGAACAAGTGTTGAATGATTTCCACTCTGGAGCATGTGAGGTCATTTATCTAGGATGGCTACATCCTAGAAAATCTTTTGCGTTGGCTATTTCTGGCCTTTAGTCTTTAAATAATGTCATGAGGTTGTCAAGAAATGCCCACCTTGTCAACATTTTTATTCGAAAAAGCACACTCATCCTGCTCCGCTACACCCCATCATTGTCATTGGTCCATTTTCCAAATGGGGGATTGATTATATGCATTGTAAGCCTACCTCAGCTGGGGGGCATGGTTATATCATCGTGGCCATTGACTATTTTACAAAGTGGGCTGAGGCCATGCCTACATATGTAGAAGACGGTAAGACTTCCGCTCTCTTCCTATTCAATCATGTGATAGCTAGATTCAGAGTCCTACAGTCCATGGTTACTGATCACATATCACATTTCCATAATCAAATGATGGAGGAACTAAGTGCCAAGATAGGTTTTCGTCATGAAAACTCTACACCTTATTATCCGCAAGCTAATGGCCAGGTAGAGGCCATTAACAAAGTTTTGAAAACGATGCTTCATTGGATGGTTGGAGACCATAAATCCAAGTAGCACCATATCCTTTTTTCCGCTCTTTGGGCTTACAGGACTTTAGTGAAAACAACTACTAGTTTCACACCTTTCCATCTTATCTATGGAATCAGAGCTGTCTTACCGATTCAATGTCATATTCCATCCTTTAAACTTGCTGTCAAACTTCTCCCAGACACTTATGCAGATGAAGAGATATTTTTATACTTGAACAGCCTTGACAAAACTAGGAGAGATGCTACCTTAGCTAATGAGGCACATAAGAAACGCGCCAAGGCGCAGTATGACAAGTCTGTCCAACCCCATGCCTTTAACGAGGGTGACCTAGTTTTGACTTACGATTAGAGATATGACAAACTATGGAAAGGAAAGTTTGAATCCATGTGGTATGGTCCTTTCATTATTTCTAAAGTTTTAGCTCGTAGACTACGATGGAATCCCTTTAGGACAGCCTTGCAATGGGTTATACATGAATAGGTACTATGCCTAGACCTCTCTTGGATAGTATCTTGTATATATGTATATTACTTGACTTTGAGTGTGCTTAAGTATTTTCAATATGGTTTTGAGTTTAGTGTCTGTATCTGTTTATACCATGTTTTGGTCATGCAGAGCAGATGGCTTTCTATGGCTTCGTTGATGGTGCTTACCGCCACACCTTGAATCTTGCCTCGGCTGCTTGGGTTCTCTATTCCCCAGCTTACGATTTGGTTAGTTCAGGAGCGGTTTTTATTGGTCCCACTACCAACAATATCGCTGAGTATCGAGCAGTCATAGGTATTCTGACCGAAGCTACCTCCCAAGATGTTTGCAACTTGGTAGTCTTGATGGACTCACAACTAGTGGTTTGTCATCTAAACCATGTCTATACCATTAGGAATCATGTGCTTCTTCGTATCTTCTGGAGGGTATGCTTGCTAGAAAGGTCATTTGAAACTATCACATATAGGCATATCCCTAGGGAACATAATGCAGTTGCTAACTCATTGGCTAATTACATCCTAGATTGGCATATTTCCCATTCATGACATGAAAATCAAACTTGGTGCACTATAAATAAACTATAAAAGACACATAAAACTCATGTAAAATAAATTCACCATTTGAGACATATAAACACCAAGTAAAAGTATGTATATATATATATATATATATATGAACATGTTTTACAAAAATAGGTCATGAGAGCTCATCTGAAACGCGTAGGATTTCAGGTAAAAAATCACCATACAAAAATCCTGAAGCTATCAAATTTTAGTAGGTACATCATGCACTCATCATCTAATGATGCTCATGCTAACACATCACTGCCCGGTATACTCTACATAGCAGTCTGCTAAAGCGACCCGGTACTCCCGTTGTAGTCCTCTGATACCTCAGTGGGAGGTCATTAATAGAAGCATCAGGGATGTCTAGAGTCAACCTCTCTAGGTTCTCCTCTAAATCCCCTGTCATGTCATCACCCTACGGTACAAAATGGGCTCCGAATCACCTATCCAATGGGGAGGCTCCCCCAAGTCGTGCTGCTCCGACATTTGCATGAAAACATTTAAGTCTTGTTACTAAACATAAAAAATATAAAACACCAAAAACAAAAAAAACACTATTTCCATTTTAGGATATTTTGTTTCTTACCGATGTCACCCCACTGTCCACCAGGTGGGAGCGGTAGGTAAGGGTCACCGCTGAAGTCAGTGCCTACATATGCATAATCCTCCACCATGAGGAGCTGATCTCTCAACCATCGAAAGAACGGGTCATCGAAATTTACCTTCCCCCTACTCGCTCCAGTGTGGGCCATAATCCAGACCCACCTCTACATGCAAGGGTCCCATACCCTCAACTCTAAAAAGACCACCTAGGGTCTCATCTGTGGAACCCGCTCAAAGAAGAAGCAAGCTAGAATGGAACTGAAACCAAATTGCTTAAGATCCCCCTGCCGACACTTGGTCAGCTGATCCTTGAAGATCGAAATTAGAGCTTCCACCCAGTTAAATACTATAGGAGACATAGCCTCTATGGCATAGATCATATGTTCTCTAGATGCCTGGTGTACTCCTTGGCTTCCTACCACTCTCTACATGGTAAACAACACGGTCTGTAGAGGGCCATCCACCATTGTTTTTATGGGAATTTTCTTCCCCGATGTCCTGGTCCCAGGAATGCAGTGACGGTCTATCAGCTCCTGAGTACTAATGTCCCCCCCATGGGAACCATTCAGTGAGATGGGAGCACCCCATCTCGAAAGGTCAGTTAGGAAGTAGATGTCCTCTACCTCAACTATCAATATGTGAGCACCAACCTTGAAATATTGTTGCTCCAGATTCCACATCCGGAATATATGCTCTAGTAGTCGCTCATGTGATACCATACCGGGTGTGCAGAAGAAATTTAAGATTCCGTAGTCTCTAAATGCGGCTATGCAACCCGCATTTCATTCGGTGAAGGCGTCGTTGTTATCATGTTGCCTCTCTTTCCATATGACCATTTTTTATCAACAAGAACCTGTCAAAAACCATCACAAGACTTGTTATAAGCATTCTTAATCATTCAAATCAATAAAAATGAGCTATTTTTTCTTTGTGCAACCACTTTTATTTCTCCACGGCCGGCACCGCATGTGTCCTATTGAGGACAGGTGGTGGCACTGCTTGTACACTATGTTTTTGTCATGTCCCCTCACATTGACCATTAAAAAGTGTTGACCATGCTAAGCTCCTAGGGGCTCAAAATTGATATTAATTATTCCTCATAGGATAAATTTTGCTAATAATTGTTTTAAGGCATGTATTTAATTTTATCGCAGCAATTTTATTTATTATGCACAATAATGATGTGGAATTAAGGTTGCCATGTCAGGAGGGCACAATGGGGAAAGCTAGTCAACTTGCCTTGGTAAAAATAAGAAATTCCATGACAAAATCAAACAGGAGAATAAATGGAAGTTTCCTAAAATCAATTAAAAGCAGGAAAGTTTTTGAAGGAAAGAAAAAGTTTCCTTATGACCTAGGAAAAGCAGAAAGTTGTCATAACTCAAAAGAGGCATATTTTGACTAAGGGTGGGCATAGTTCCTAATTGTGAAGGATGATTTTGACTTGGAAACAATTCCACATGGTCCTACTTTCCTAATTTCCTAAAGGGGGCGCTTTTGTGGTTAGGGTTAGGTCACCCATGGGGCTGACTTGCTCTCACAGGTCACCATTGGACTCAACTTACTAAGCAGGTCATCCAAAATTCTATAAAAGGTGAATTAGATACCATTGATTCATTTTTGATGATTTTATATTTTGGTTATGCTATTTGAGCATACTCTCTGAGTGTTGTGCCTAAGACCATTGGGTGATGATCCCCAAACCCCTCCTCCCTTCTCTTCCATTTCCCTTTATTTATATTGCAGGTCTATGGAGATATAATTTAATCCATTGAATATTATTTCAGAAGTATATTACAGCCTCCATCAATTTCAGGTCGAGCTCTAGTGAATCCCATGCTTCACTTATGCTCACAACCCCTTGCTGGTCATGATTCGGGCCTCCTGCCGCTTAATTTTGGAAGCATATTTGTAATGGTCAGTGAATAATTTTATTTATGTTATGTACTATCAATATATTCTAAACATTACATTTATCATGTTGATATATCTCATACCTTGAAGAATATTATCTCAGTCTCATAAAAAGATCCTATTTTATTAGTGTATGGGGGGATTGAGTCAATATGAGTGTTGTAATGAATATTTCATGATGGGAAAGGGATAGAAATAAGTATTCATGTTCAAAAAGATCATATTTATCTCTTTTATAAATCTCAAGTTTCACAGAATTGGATTTAAGATGATTTAATAGTTTTTAAGACCTTAGCTAGATTACTAGTTTTTAATAACTAGTTTTGGTAAAATTGATGTAAAACCATTTTTGTTAACTAATAATGAGCTATGTCAGTTCTTGTGGGTCACTAAAAGGCCCAAATTCCTATATAAAACTCCAAAACCATTTTTATTTTGGTATGTACCACCTTTTGGATCCTCCTCTGCGCAGGGTTTTCCTTGGCCAAAACTGCCGTAAAACCCCAAATTCATCCAAAAATTATAAGAACCTTCCATAATATCTGGAATATATATAAAAACTTTATTTATTCTATATTAATTCTGGAACAAACCTTTTCAAGTTTCCAAAATCCCCTGGTTGAAACAGGTAGAACTACTCTCCTTAGTTGCAAGGTTTGGCTGCCCAGAAGCGTGGTAGTAGGTTTCTGCTGCGCGGATTCTAAAACATAAATGGAACCAGATATAAATGTGTTAGGGGAGAGGAAATTCAATGTTTTAAATCTCTTTGTTTTCTTCCCACTGATCACTTTTGTCCTCTGCAAAATATCCCAGAAGAAACCCTTGTTTTTGCCAATCCGAGAAGGCTCTGTGTGAACCCCGTAAATTTCAGAATTATTTAAGAAAAATTACAGAATTAAAGTGTTCAGGTATATACATCAGACTTAGGATATTAAAGTGGTATCAGATATATTTCCTTGTATCATCTTGTGGAAAGAAATCTCTCACTGAATAAATTTGCAGCCATGTTATACTATGAGGATGACTATGATGAGCAGTATGAAGAATACTGCAGAAGATATTAAGAAGAAGAAATCCTCTATGTTGATGGATGCATACTAAAACATGAATATGATGAAACTATTGGACATCATATGGGGAAGATATCAGATCTGATTCTCCAATGGTTAAGAAAAACTTGACAGATATTGTTGAAGCATGTGAGAACATGTCTCACTGTTATGAGGACTATCTAGCATTGGGTAGGAATATTTGTGCAAACCTTTCTTTTGGAGATTATATTTATTTCAAGTATGGATTCCGGCCCAAGAATGATTATAAGAATTATTTCAAGAGCAACAAGCTATCCAAAGAGGAACCAAATCGTTCCAACTCTCTGACAAAAGAAGAAGAAGATAGAACCAAAGGCGAATATTCCTCCAAGCCATCAACGTGTTCAAGACTTAAGAGTTTGTTTGGTTTTCCTTTGAAAGGAGCTTCTAAATATTGTGACATGAGTACCACTAAAGATGAAAAAGTCACAAGTTTCTTGGAGGAGAATATAAATGAAGTGGACACAGATATCCAGGAGGTGAAGTGCAAAGCACCACAAGGTGGTTGCATAAGAGAAGAAGTTGAAGAGAAATGCACTTCAAGTTTCTTGGTGGGTGATCTCCGGATCATTGCTCAAGGTTTTGGCTCATGTATGGGTGGTGAGACAACTTTTGGATCAGATCCAAAATAGGTATACATATCATATTTACAGTCACCTCCTGAGCCACAGAATGAAGATGAAAACAAGGCCACACCGCTTGGGTGTGAGGCGGAAATTTTGGTGGAAGAGCATGCCACCATAGTATCCGTACAAGAATATGGTAATGTTAAGAATATGGATAATAAAAGTTCTGATTTTTGTAGCAGCTCTATACACCTACAACCATCTGATCCATGTAAAGATAAAAATTCTTCACTTGCATTTGAGGATTGCAAAAGAAAGGCCAATTGTGAGGGAGATAAATTTAGTCCTATTTTCCCTGTTGGTGATCACACAATCAGTGCAAAGAAGGGTGATATTGTCAATGATGATAATATGGTGAAGGAATACTTTGGATCATATCCAAAAGAAGAGGAAATATCAGATCTGAATTCATTATTTTAATTTCCCAATGAAGTGGAAGACAAGGCCCCACCAGCTAGTTGTGAACTAGGAAATCTGAAGGAGAAAAATCTGGTGCAAAGGGATGCAAAAAGTTATGAATTTTGGACTCTCTTGCAGCATGATGACGTTGCATCCACATCAGAGGAGAGGCTTGAACTCATTGAGAATTGCAATCCCACTATCACCATTGTGGAGATCTATGAGCCATCTAGTCTTACAGGTGGGAAAGCAGAAAGAAAGATTCATAAAGAGAAGTACAAGTCACAACAAGAAAATTGCAGGAAAGAAGAAGGGGGTGATTTTCCTCAAGAGCCCCACTCATTTCCTTGCCTCTGAAAATGGATGAAAATAATATTCAAAAGGATTTACACCTTCTCCAAGACACACATTCTTCAGTGGCACACCAGTGTTGGATAGATGCTTCATTGGAAGATCAATCTTCTCTTGAATCCAAGGAGGAAATGCAAAAGGAATTCTCTACAATACAAGGAGAATTCTTAAAATTGATTTCTGATAGAGATGATTTGATTGAGGTTGCTGATGTGTTGCATGGAGCATCCTTGAAGGATGGAGAAAAAATTTGCAAGCTCACACAAGATTTATTGACCACCCAATATTCCTTGAAGAGCACTCAATGTGCACTCCAAGAATCCAAGATGGAGATAGAGAAACTTCATGAGAAGTTGAAAAGGTATTACCTACCATCCTACACACCATCCATCCATATTCACAAGGATGATTTCATTCTTGAACAGAGGGAGGAATCTCATGAGATGGTGGATCATGAGACGCACTTAGATTTGCAAGTGCTTGTAAAAAGCTATGAGGAAAAGAATATTAGCCAGGCACTCATTGAGGTTGAGAGGAAGGATGAAGTGTTCTTCTCTACCATAAAGATGGCTGATCACATTACTTATGGATCAGCAAATAAAATTCCTTATTCATCCATTGATTGGTTGGATAGAGACACCTTTAAAGTGAAGAAGGTGGGAGATGAGGAATTTAATTTATGCAATAAAGTTTTTGTTGTGACTGGCATTGCCTTGGCATGTGGGCAGCCACAAGGATTTAATTTGTAGTAATTGGATACATTCCATACACATGCACATGGGGTGCATTCTGATTTTTTTGTTCTTGAGGACTGTAGAGAGAAGTTTGATGAGAACCAAGAACTTGGTCTTTTACAGAAAAAATTGGAATTGTTTACTAAAAAGAATCTCTTCCCCATGGGATATTCATATGAGGATGAATATGGGGCAGCCATAAGTTGGGTGGATAAGTATTGCAGAGATATGATTCACAGTTCTACCCACACTTCTATTTCAGCCTCATCAAGAGAGAATGAAATTTGGGAGAAGGAATTTTACTTGGTGGTGCAATAGGAAGAGCTAGAGGCTTTCCTAGCTGTTCGTAATGACTTGTGGAATGCACCATCACCCTCACATCAGCCACATAGGAACATATTTCTGTCACTTGCTGCCATTCAACTACATGTGGATTGGGTGGAAGATTACATGTCACACATGGAGTCTTCTTGCAGAAAAAATTCTGCTCATGAGCAGTGGAAGGAAGCTGAACAATCAAACTGCCAAGAGGAATTGATGAGAAAAACATCTTGCATGAAGTGGTCTTGGTGGAGGAAATACACACAGTTGGATGGATTCTTGTACCCTATGACCAGTGGCAAAGAGTTGAGCCATTGGAAGTGTTCACATGGAACTTTTGGTTGGAGTGTCAATATCCTCTCAGATTGGATGATGGGACATTTATTTCTTTTTCCTGCTTGCATTTGTGGAGATAATTGTGATGCATCATCTTATTGTGAGCAGTTTGGGAATCCTTGTTGCTTGAATGATGCCTCTACTCATTGGGGTTGGACATGGGACTCATACCTATGTATTTGCAGCAACATAATTCTGAGATTCAATGCTGATGTGCATCAAGCACATAAGGAACTTTATGTTGGGTGGGGAAGTCTGACATATTTCCAACTTTGCATTGAGAATTTCTAGTTTTCAGTGCAGTGGTATGATTTCCACTGCATGAATGCCATTTCCTGTGATGATAAATTTGTATGGTAGATTCTAATGTTTGGATACTTATAGTTGAGGAAATGGGATCCAAGAATAAATTCGCCTGATAAGTTGTGTGGGAAGACATTCTCACTGAAGGGGGTGCAATGCAAGCAATGGGACCCTGGCATTGCTTGTTTTGGAGAAACTTTACAGGATGGATTGATGAAGAAAGTCAACCTTTTTTGCAAAATGGATTCATGCTCCATTTCTCCTACATGATGAACAAATTTGCAGCACTTTGGAGTGCTTCTGCTTGAGGACAAGCAGATTTGAGAGGGTAGGACTGTCATGTCCCCTCACATTAACCATTAAAAAGTGTTGACCATGCTAAGTTCCTAGGGGCTCAAAATTGATATTAATTATTCCTCATATGATAAATTTTGCTAATAATTGTTTTAAGGCATGTATTTTATTTTATCTCAGCAATTTTATTTATTATGCACAATAATGATGTGGAATTAAGGTTGCCATGTCAGGAGGGCACAATGGGGAAAGCTAGTCAACTTGCCTTGGTAAAAATAAGAAAGTCAATGACAAAAGAAAACAGGAGAATAAATGGAAGTTTCCTAAAATCAGTAAAAAGTAGATAGAGGGAAAAGCAGGAAAGTTTTTGAAGGAAAGAAAAAGTTTCCTTATGACCCAGGAAAAGCAGAAAGCTGTCATAACTCAAAAGAGGTATCTTTTGACTAAGGGAGGGCACAGTTTCTAATTGTGAAGGATGATTTGGACTTGGAAACAATTCCACATGGTCCTACATTCCTAATTGCCTAAAGGGGGCGCTTTTGTGTCTAGGGTTAGGTCACCCATGGGGCCAATGTTATCAGAACCGGACCGGTGGATGAACCGGCCCACCCCGAGAACCGGAACCGAACCGGAACCGAACCGGAACCGGAAAAAAACCGGAAAAAAACCAGAGCAAAAAACCGGTAAAGCAAAAATACATTAAATATTCACATTTTCAATAAATATATATATATATTCATGTGCATCCATGTCAATTCAAACAATTATACACAAATATGCAAAGTTTCTCATGTATATAGCAAGTAAGAGTGTAGAAAACAACAATAGCACCGAGAGCAAATACATATATGATGAAAAGTACATCCACACAGAGGCTATAAATGGCCTCTAAAGTCAAAATATAACCATATGACTATAGTCTAGACTCTAGACTCTAGAATCTACAATGTAATGATTTTAATCATATATCAGAAATGTTTAAGTCCTCATGATCAGACTCAGAGTCATCATCTACATCCTCAACAGGAGCATGGCTTGATTCCCCTGGGCCTGAAGGCACTGGTCCAACTGCAACATCAATGTCCACATCCTCTTGTTGTGGAAGAGGGTCCAGGTCCATCCAAGATAGGTCTTCATTGTCAAATGCTGTTGGCTGACTCTCCACAACCCAATCTGATGAGGGATCAACATCCTCCAACACTATGGTTTGTGATCCAGGGGTCTTGCTCAACAACTGGTTGCGCCTCAATCTAAGGTTGTATTGAACATAGACCATATCATTCAACCGTTTTTGTTCTAAACGGTTTCGCTTCTTGGTGTGCATATGCTCAAAAACACTCCAATTGCGTTCACACCCAGAAGCACTGCATGTCTGGCTCAAGATTCGAATCGCAAACTTTTGCAAATCAGGGCACATGCTACCAAATTGTCCCCACCAATATGCTGCAATATGAATTAAAGACAAAGAAGCTTCAGTAATAAATTATAATAATAAAAAATTGACTCATATTTTTCCATGAATAATATAATAATTAATTTAAAAAATTAAAACATTCAAATTACTTACCAGGTGGATCCTTTACTCTACCTCGAACAGCCATAGCCATGCCAAAAGTACCAATGCCCTCATTGAAATGAAGGAGCTTACTATGTATCTCATCTTGTATCTTAGGATCGGGGATCATGCGCTCAATGCATTTGTATAATCCTTCTTTTACCTCCCCATCTGCTTCAAAATCTTTTGTGTAATGGTACCTTTAAAAGACAAATAAACTTCACCAAATGAGATTGAGAATTTGAGAGTTGAAAATTTAATTTAAAGTTTAAACAATGAATGATATAAGTTATAACTAAAAACTTTGAAATTTGTATTTACTATTACAGTATTACTTACCTTGGGTTCAAGTAATAGCCCGCTGCATGTAAAGGTCGATGGAGTTGTTTGTTCCATCTTTCATCAATGATTCTCCACAAAGGAAGATACTTTTGTCTCTTATCTCCATATGCTTCCTTTATTGCCTCTTTGGCCTGATCCATGGCCTCATAGATAAAACCCATGGCGGGTTTATCACCATCCACCATTCGTAGCACTTTCACAAGTGGCTCACTGAATAGTAATATCTCCTCTGCCTTTTTCCAAAATGTTTTTTCAAATACTTTGTCAACTATGTCTTTGCTTTCAAGCCTTTTGCTCCACTGAGATGCATTCCACTCATCACAAGAGAACATCTTCCTCAAGTTGGCCTTTTGTTGAATCAAGGATTGCAACGTAAGAAATTTTTTTGCAAATCGTGTAATAGCTGACCTAACAAGCTCTTTCCCACCCGTGTTTTTCCTCATAAGGTTTAACACCCATGTGTGGTTGTAGATGTATCTAGTTATGCATTTAGCTTGTTCCACACACTTCTTCACCCACTCAATTTTGCCAATATCCTCAAGCATGAGGTCCAAACAATGGGCTGCACATGGAGTCCACCAAATAGTGGGGTGTTTTTCCTCTAACAATTTTCCAGCTGCAACGTAGTTTGATGCATTGTCTGTGATGACTTGGACAACATTTTGCACTCCCACTTCCTCAACTACTTCATCCAAGAGACGGAATAATAATTGTGCATCCTTGACTTGATCAGATGCATCCACTGATTTAAGAAACATAGTTCCTTTTGGGCAAGCAATTAGGAAGTTGAGAATGGTTTGAGATCTTGTATCAGTCCATCCATCGGACATGATTGTACAACCAGTTTTACTCCAAGACTCCTTGAAATCTATGAGGTATTCATCTATTCTTTGAACCTCATTTTGTAAAAGTGGCCCTCTAATATCATGAAAATTAGGGCCTTTGAAGCCCGGACCACATGAAGCTATAGAATCTATCATAGGCTGATAATACATAGAATTAGTTGCATTGAAGGGTATGTCAGCATCATACCACCACCTAGCAATGCATTCCCAAGCAGCATCCTTTTCCATCTTCTTCCATTTTGCATCAATGGTGGGTTGAGCACCAGGAATGGTGCGGGGTACAAAGAATGACTCAATATTACTACGGGCCCTCTTCACATTGGATGTACTACTACTGCCAAAGCCACCAACAAGTTCTTCTTCCCTATTATGTTTCTTTTGGATGGGATTTGTATAAGGATCATTAGGAAAAGTGCATGATTCTTCAAAACTAGGAATTCTATCTTGAGGATCACCTAATGCACCTTTTCCTATTTCTTTTTGCATCTTTTTATTCTTGGCTTTATCTGCTTGGTAGGCTTCAAGATGAGCTACCATCTCAACTTTTAGATCATCAGGGACTTTTGGGCATGCTCTTACATTCCCTTTTGCATGTGCTAGGTGTTGTTTAATTCTATGAATCCCTCCCCCACCAACTTCCTTTTGACAATAATTGCACACCATTTTTCCATCAACCAATTGGAAATGATTCCAGGCAGGATCCTTCTTGTCTTTAGGAGCCATTGCACCAACAAAAAAGAATCTGCAAATAAAACCCTAGCAATTCTTATTTACCCTAGCAATTTTTCTGAAAAAACAACAAAGATTTTATTGTAAAGATTTTATTGTACATACCTGATAGGCTGATACCTCCACAAGAAGCCAAAAAGAGCAGCCTCCCAAGGGCAAGATCATAAAACTAAACCCAAAAATAAATATTCAAGGACCCTGACAGCCGACAGTAAGAGCCATGTCAAGTTTGGGCCGTTTCAAAATTTGCAGCAATAAATTACATGAGATACTAAGAATTTATCTTTAAGATATGATGACTTCAGGACATCAATGAGATTTTATAATATAAAATGATGGAATGAGAATAGAAAGGAGAAAAGAATATGGAGAACTTTAAAAGTTTAAAGTTTAATCACAAGAGCAAAAGTATTCTGACTGTGAAACAAAATTTGCAGTGCTGTTGCTTGAGATGAATATGCAACATAATTAGAAATACCTATATCTTATAATCAGAAAGATTCTTATTAGACGAATCTGCAACAAAATTAAAGAAATGCCAGTTATGCTTAGGGAAATGAATCTGCAACATAAAAAGTAAAATATTATCCACACTTCATGAATTAAACCTACGATCTACCTTTGCAAGTGCGACTCAGAAATTCATTATAGTTTACCCATTACAAGATTCGATACCCATCAACAATCATTGGTGTTGATTTTGGAATCCAACGAGTCTCAATATTCAAGGAATTAAAGAAGTATCGCATATTTAAAAACAAAGGATACAACTTTCAATTCCTCGTTGGAATTACTCTCAAGATCGACTATTTTTTATTTGTTGGAGAAATGACATTAACAATACATACCCATAAGGAAGCACTTGAAACGGGCTGTTAACGCTGTTAACGCTGTTGCTGTTAACGCTGTTGCTGTTAAGAGATCCACAGGCTCAAGATCCACGGGCTGTTAACGCTGTTGCTGCAAGAGATCAATTCCTCCACAGGTTGTTCAACGTTGTTGCTGCAAGTGATCAATGCCTCCACGGGACCACGATAACCCACTGGCTATTGCTGCGACTCGCGAGTGATGGAGAAATGTTACGGAGGGTGGCTCCATTTATAGTTTTCCAATGCCAAAAGTCCGACACGATAATTAGAAAATAAAATTTTAATTTTCCATTTAAAATTATTAAAAAATCACATTTCAGCCCTTGCAGGTCGGAACCGGCCGGTTCATGCATAAAACCGCCGGTTCAGGGTAAAACCGCCGGTTTAGGGTAAAACCGGGCGGTTCAGTAATAAAACCGGGTGGTTCACCTCAAAACCGGCCAAAAACGGTTTAATAATGCAATTCGAACCGGAAATTGATGTAAACCGGTCCAACCGGCCGGTTTTTCCAAAACCGGTCCGGTTCTGATAACATTGCATGGGGCTGACTTGCTCTCACAGGTCACCATTGGACTCAACTTACTAAGCAGGTCATATAGAATTCTATAAAAGGTGAATTAGATCCCATTGATTCATTTTTGATGATTTGATATTGTGGTTATGCTATTTTAGCTTACTCTCTGAGTGTTGTGCCTCATACCATTGGGTGATTATCCCCAAACCCCTCCTCCCTTCTCTTCCATTTCCCTTTATTTCTATTGCAAGTATATGGAGAGATAATGTCAGCCAATGAATATTATTTCAGAATTATATTACATCCTCCATAAATTTTAGGTTGAGCTCCAGTGAAGCCCATGCTTCACTTATGCTCACAGCCCCTTGCTAGTCATGATTCGGGTCTCCTGCCCCTTAATTTTGGAAGCCTCTTTGTAATGGTCAGTCAATAATGTTATTTATGTTCTGTACTGTCAATATATTCTGAAAATTACATTTATCAGGTTGAGGTATCTCAGACCCTAAATAATATTATCTCAGTCTCATAAAAAGATCCTATTTTATCAGTGTATGGGGGGATTGAGTTAATATGAGTGTTGTAATGAATATTTCATGATGGGGAAGAGATTGAAATAAGTATTCATGTTTATAGAGCTCATATTTATATCTTTTATAAATCTCAGGTTTCACAGAATTGGATTTAAGATGACTTAATAGTTTTTTAAGACCCTAGCTAGATTACTAGTTTTTAATAACTAGTTTTGGTAAAATCGATGTAAAACCATTTTTGTTAACTCAATATAATCTCTTTTAGTTCCTGTGGGTCAATAACAGGACCATATTCCCATATAAAACTATAGAACCATTTTTATTTGGGTCTGTACCACCTTTTGGATCCTCCTCTGCGTAGGGTTTTCCTTGGCCAAAACTGCAGTAAAACCCCAAATTCACCCAAAAATTCTCAAAACCTTCCAGAATCTATGGACACTATATAAAACTTTTAGTTATGATATATTAATGTTGGAACAACAATTTTAAAGTTTCCAAAATCCCCTGGTTGAAACAGATAGAACTACTCTCCTTAGTTGCACGGTTTGGCTGCCCAGAAGCGTGGTAGTAGGTTTCCGCAGTGCGGATTCTGAAACCTAAATGGAACCAGATATAAATGTGTTAGGGGAGAGGAAATTCAATGTCTGACATCTCTTTGTTTTCTTCCCACTGATCACTCTTGTCCTCTGCAAAATATCCCAGAAGAAACCCTTGTTTTTGCCAATCCGAGAAGGCTCTGTGTGAAACCCTTAAATTTTAGAATTATTTAAGAAAAATTACAGAATTAAAGTGTTCAAGTCTGTACACCAAACTTAGGACATTACAGTTTTTGGCGCGGTTCTGGCAGGGTACCGCTTATCCCGCAAGGGATAAGAGCGGTACCCGCTTCCATGATTTTAGGGCTTATCGTATAAGCCCAAAACACCATGAAAAACCAAAATTGAAGGCATAAAATGAAAGAGTAGGGTATAGGATATTACCTGGAATTAACGGTGTGTGAATCCGACAATGGATGCTCTCGATATCAACGATTGAAAATATGGCCAAGAAAATGCTCCAAAGGTTCTCCACTATGGGTAAATAGTAAAATGTTTTGATTTTTTACTATTTACAAGACTTTTATATACATTTTTGGGCTCCTTAAATACCAAAATATTGTAGAGTGATATTGTCTTATTCACACTCATTAAAGCATTTGAAGAGTCGTTCATCTGACGGTAGGTTATCACGTTTTCGGCTGAGGTGAACTATTTTATGAAAAAAGACCATATCGAGTCTTCTTCTGTGGTCGTTTAGACTCTCTAAACATGAATGATACTGAGTTTTCTTTCATTCGACTCATTAAATTAAACATTTAGAGACCGTTTTTGGGGAAGAACCCCTCCTCTCTCAGGTTCATAAACATATGAGTTTGGACTTGTCTTCAAATGAGTTGTAACGAGTGTTTTCTACCCTCTTTAAACTCATAAAACTGAAAAGAGGCACTCATCGATCATGATGGGGAAAATGGGACGGGAATATTTTTTGCAAATAAATGGCAGTAGTTTGTCATTACCTTTGAACATGGCACTTGTCTGCATATCATTTCAGTCAATTGGGTATTCAGCTGATCTCCATGATGATCGACTTTCATGAGTCATGTCACTCCTTTGAGTCTTTCTAAAGAATGCATTGTCCACCATCGCATTGTGTGTTTGTCTGGTCTAGTCATGCTGCCAAGTATTTTGTCATATTTCCCGATGTTCAAAGGGAAGTGGAAGAATTTTTACCTTCGTAATCAAAATAGTCTCTGTGTCAATACTTTTGAATAAGTCTTATGGTTACTACATTCACATCATTCCAGAACTATGTTCTGAGTTTCGTGTCGTCGATGTGGGACTCATCATGGCCCTCCTTCAATGATACCATTCCCATTGACATCAGCTCATTGTAGAAGGAGCAAGTCGACATAAGTCGACTTGAACGAAGACCGACTTAGTCGATCAGCCGACTAAGTCGAGAGACCGACTACGTCGGTCGGCTGAGTAACATAGTAGTTAGTCTGTTAACTAATAGTCGTGTCGGTTCGGTGAACCGACAGGTAGTTATGATTGTAACTGTTTGTAACCTGTATATTAGGCTGTTGAGCCACTCAAGAACGTAGTTCAGTTCTTGGCTTTGTATGATCTATTGAGAATAATATAATCTGTTCATCTTATCAGTTCTTGTCTCTTGTATCTGTGAATATTCTTTGTATTTTAGTATGTATTATTGGTAACCTTATGTGATCTGAGAGATTACAACATTGGTTCCGTTGCCGGTAGTACATAACTGGAATATATGCTCACATATGATACCAGAGCAGGAGATCAAGGACTGGTGGGAGCGAAAAATTGCTAACTATCTACAAAATTACGCGAGAAGGAACAGATTGACAGTCGCAGAAGCCAAAGCCCGATTTTTCACTGAAACTCGCGAAAAATTTGTTGAAT
>LPNX010136502.1:23647-56270 GCA_001517045.1 Pseudotsuga menziesii | reverse complement strand
GATGATGATGTTCATGATGTCGATGGTGATGATGATGATGATGAATGACGGTGATGTTCATGATGTTGATGGTGATGATGATGAGGATGATGATGATGACGTTCACGATGTTAATGGTGATGATGATGATCATGTTGATGATGATGATGATGATGATGGTGAAGGTGATGATGATGATGGGGATGAGGATGATGATGATGATGATGATGATGAAGGTGATGATGATGATGGGGATGAGGATGATGATGATGATGTTCATGATGTTGATGGTGATGATGATGATGATGATGATGAATGACGGTGATGTTCATGATGTTGATGGTGATGATGATGATGATGTTCATGATGTCGATGGTGATGATGATGATGATGAATGACGGTGATGTTCATGATGTCGATGGTGATGATGATGACGTTCACGATGTTAATGGTGATGATGATGATCATGTTGATGATGATGATGGTGGTGAAGGTGATGATGATGGTGAGGATGATGATGATGATGATGATGATGAAGACGAAGATGATGAAGATGATGTTGATGGTGATGATGATGATGATGGTGATGATGGTGGTTTTGATGATGATCATGTTGATGATGAAGATGATGATGATGGTGAAGGTGATGATGATGGTGAGGATGATGATGATGATGAAGATGAAGACGAAGATGATGAAGATGATGTTGATGGTGATGATGATGATGATGATGGTGATGATGTTGATGGTGATGATGATGAGGATGAGGATGATCATGTTGTTGATGATGATGATGATGGGAATGGTGATGATGATGATGATGATGACGACGATGGGAATGGTGATGATGATGATGATGATGAAGATGAGGAGGAGGAGGAGGAGGATGATGATGAGGATGTTCACGATGGGAATGGTGATGATGATGATGATGATGAAGATGATGATGATGATGATGATGATGAAGGTGATGGTGATGATGATGATGGGGATGAGGATGAGGATGATGATGTTCATGATGTTGATGGTGATGATGATGATGATGATGATGATGAAGGTGATGATGATGATGGGGATGAGGATGATGATGATGATGTTCATGATGTTGATGGTGATGATGATGATGATGATGTTCATGATTTTGATGGTGATGATGATGATGATGATGATGATGATGAATGACGGTGATGTTCATGATGTTGATGGTGATGATGATGAGGATGATGATGATGATGTTCATGATGTTGATGGTGATGATGATGAGGATGATGATGATGATGTTCATGATGTCGATGGTGATGATGATGATGATGAATGGCGGTGATGTTCATGATGTTGATGGTGATGATGATGAGGATGATGATGATAATGTTCACGATGTTAATGGTGTTGATGATGATCATGTTGATGATGATGATGATGATGATGGTGAAGGTGATGATGATGGTGAGGATGATGATGATGATGAAGATGAAGACGAAGATGATGAAGATGATGTTGATGGTGATGATGATGGTGATGGTGATGATGGTGATGTTGATGATGATCATGTTGATGATGGTGATGATGATGATGGTGAAGGTGATGATGATGGTGAGGAGGATGATGATGATGAAGATGAAGATGAAGATGATGTTGATGGTGATGTTGATGATGATGATGATGAGGATGATGATGACGATGACGATGAGGATGATCATGTTGATGATGATGATGAGGATGATGAAGATGATGATGGGAATGGTGATGATGATGATGATGATGATGACGATGGTGATGATGATGATGAGGATGATGATGAGGATGTTCACGTTGATGATGGTGGTGATGATGATAATGATGATGAAGGTGATGATGATGATGGGGATGAGGATGATGATGATGATGTTCATGATGTTGATGGTGATGATGATGATGATGATGAAGGTGATGATGATGATGATGAAGGTGATGATGATGATGAGGATGATGATGATGATGATGATGAGGAAGATGATGATGATGATGATGAGGATGATGATGTTCATGATGTTGATGGTGATGATGATGATGATGAGGATGAGGATGTTCACGATGTTGATGGTGATGATGATGATGATGCTGATGAAGGTGATGATGATGCTGATGAAGGTGATGATGATGATGAGGATGATGATGATGATGAAGATGAAGACGAAGATGATGAAGATGATGTTGATGGTGATGATGATGATGATGATGATGGGTGATGATGTTGATGGTGATGATGATGAGGATGATGATGAGGATGGTGATGATGATGTTCATGATGTCAATGGTGATGATGATGATCATGTTGATGATGATGATGATGATGATGAAGGTGGTGATGATGATGAAGATGAGGACGAAGATGATGAAGATGATGTTGATGGTGATGATGTTGATGGTGGTGATGATGGGGATGATGTTGAGGATGATGATGATGATGAAGATGAAGATGATGATGATGATGATGATGATGAGGATGGTGATGATGATGTTCACGATGTCAATGGTGATGATGATGATCATGTTGATGATGATGATGATGATGATGATGAAGGTGATGATGATGACGAAGATGAGGACGAAGATGATGAAGATGATGTTGATGGTGATGATGATGATGATGGTGATGATGTTGATGGGGATGATGATGAGGATGATGATGAAGACGAAGATGATGAAGATGATGTTGATGGTGATGATGATGATGATGATGTTGATGATGATGAGGATGATGATGAGGATGGTGATGATGATGTTCATGATGTCAATGGTGATGATGATGATCATGTTGATGATGATGATGATGATGATGATGGTGATGATGTTGATGGTGATGATGATGAGGATGATGATGAGGATGGTGATGATGATGTTCATGATGTCAATGGTGATGATGATGATCATGTTGATGATGATGATGATGATGATGAAGGTGATGATGATGATGAATATGAAGACAAAGATGATGAAGATGGTGTTGATGGTGATGATGATGATGATGATGATGAAGATGATGATGTTGATGGTGATGATGATGAGGATGATGATGAGGATGAGGATGATGATGTTCACGATGTTGATGGTGATGATGATGATCATGTTGATGATGATGATGATGAAGGTGATGATGAGGATGAGGATGAGGATGAGGAGGATGATGATGAGGATGATGAAGATGAAGATGATGAAGATGATGTTGATGGTGATGATGATGATGATGATGATGTTCATGATGTTGATGGTGATGAGGATGATGATGAGGATGATGATGATGATGTTCACGATGTTAATGTTGATGATGATCATCATGTTGATGATGATGATGATGATGATGATGAAGGTGATGATGATGATGGTGGTGAGGAAGATGATGTTGATGGTGATGATGATGGTGATGATGATGATGATGATGTTCATGATGTTGATGATGATGAGGATGTTCACGTTGATGATGGTGGTGATGATGATCATGTTGATGATGATGATGATGATGATGGGGATGAGGATGATGAGGATGATGTTCATGATGTTGATGGTGATGATGATGATGATGATGTTCATGATGTTGATGGTGATGATGATGAGGATGATGACGATGATGTTCATGATGTTGATGGTGATGATGATGATGATGATGATGAATGATGATGATGTTCATGATGTTGATGGTGATGATGATGATGATGATGACGATGATGTTCATGATGTTGATGGTGGTGATGATGATGATGATGATGATGAATGATGATTTTCATGATGTTGATGGTGATGATGATGAGGATGATGGTGATGTTCATGATGTTAATGGTGATGATGATGATCATGTTGATGATGATGATGATGATGATGATGACGAGGATGATGATGATGATGATGAAGATAAAGATGATGAAGATGATGTTCATGGTGACGATGTTGATGATGAGGATGATGATGATGATGAGGATGATGTTGATGATGATGATGATGAAGATGATGATGGGAATGGTGATGATGACGATGATGACGACAATGGTGATGATGATGATGATGATGACGATGATGAAGATGATGATGATGACGATGGTGTTCATGATGATGATGATGATGATGATGAGGAAGGTGATGATGATGATGAGGAAGGTGATGATGATGATGATGATGACGACGACAATGACGATGGTGATGATGATGTTGATGATGACAGCGACGATTCTGATGATCATGTTCATGATGTTGATGGTGATGATGATGATCATGGTGATGATGATGATGATGATGATGAGGAGGATGAAGGTGATGATGATGACGATGGTGATGATGATGAAGATGAAGATGATGATGATGATGATGTTGATGATGAAGATTATGAAGATGATGATGATGAACATGGCAATGTTGATGATGATGATCGATGATCAATGATCATGGTGATGATGATGATGATGATGATGATGATCGATGATCAATGATCATGATGATGATGTGATCATGATGATGACGATGGTGATGACAATGTTTATGATGTTGATGTTGAGGATGATGATGATGATGAAGATGATGATGATGAGCAAGAGGATGAGGATGATGATGATGATGATGATGATGACGACGATGGTGATGATGATGTTCATGATGTTGATGGTGATGATGATGACCATGTTGATGATGATGTTCATGATGTTGATGGTGATGATGATGATGATGATGATAAAGATGACGATGGTGATGGTGATGATGATGATGATGATGGTGATGAGGATAATGATGATGACAATGATGATCGTGATGATGAAGATGAACATGATGATCATGATGATGAAGATGAAGATGATGATGAAGATGACCATTATGATGATGATGATGAACGCTATTTTGCTTTTACAAAACGCGCACGCGATGTGTTTGTATATAATGCGCACGCATTTTGTTCATTTACAACGTGCACGCGTTTTTCTTTAACTAAATTGCGCTCGCGTAGTTTTTAAATTCAAAAATTTATTCTCTCCAAAGGATAAGACCGAGCCTCCACCCATGCTTCCATGGAATTCCTATGCCTATGTGTCTGCTTTGTACTTTGCTTCGGATTCAACATGCTTGTGCCTTGGAGTATGATAAACCATGGCAAATTCAACATTATATCCATATTTTCAATATGCTCGTGTTTAGCAGTTCGTCTGATTATGCTGCACACCTCCATTTTTTATGAGATTTTAGAAACAGATATGGTTTTTTTTGCAGATTCTAAATATGTAAATTTTAACAAGAATACATTATTTTTTCTATTTTTTTCTTATTTATCTTCTGTCATCACTCCTCAACTCAAAAAACACATTGATAGTGTTTCGTCCATATCTCTTTCGTTTCTCAACCATTTAGAAAGAAAATTGTATGGTCCACTAAAGAACACCAACCTCTACATGCTATAAAAAACCCATTTCCAAATAATTGCATTAAGACATTCAAATGCTGCACCCACAATTGATGTACCGTTTTTGAGGTTTGATCTCTTAGATAATTAAAAAAAATTTAAAAATATTATTTTTATTATTGGAAAAATAGTCGTGCACTAGTCCTATATGTTCTCTATATGTATACCGGTTTTCGTAAGTTTATTCCATCATTTAAACACTCAGACGCTGCACCCACAAAAACATATACCTTATAATTTGTCCAAAAAATAAAAAGTGCCCGTTAAAATTTATCTAACTTTAAATAGTTAACAACATTTTCAATAGAAAAAATATATATATTTGGAAAGGTCATTCAATTTCCTAGATTTCTTGTTTTTTATTGATCGCAAGATTCATTGTGTAAGTGTCTCAAAATATGCGTCCAAGTTGATGGATGCCTGTTTTTTCAGTTTTGTATTGCATCTAACGCCCCAAAAGAGACCCTCAACTTCTTGCACACACCCTTGAGGAATTCAACATTCAGATTCTGAACTGTAATTGTGTACAAAGAGATTAGATTTTTCTTTATTCTCGGTACATACACAACAGTTCATATGTGTCTAACAATACCATTCAGCGATGTTACTAGAATATCTACAAATCCCTTGATATGATAAGAACGATCATCTCAAAGATAAATATGGGCTCCATTATGTGTTTATTTGAAATTGAAGCTCCAGAGTCTACAAACCATGCATCGACATCATCAGTTTCAGTAGAAAACGCAACATTAGACACAAACCGTCTAAGATCCTTTGAATCAAAATTTGGGGTTTCATCAATATCATCAGTAGCAATATAAACAATCTTAGATCGGGATTGGAGGTTTCTCCTGCAAAGTAACTTGAATTTTTCTAGGTTTATCAAGAATAAAAATGGTACACACAATAGATCCATCGCTCTTACTGTAAATATGGGATCGTATCTCAATATCCATACACCCGCTGGTAACATTTGATTTGATTCGTTGTCGGTAGGGTAGTGGCTGGTTACACAATTGGCCGCTAACAACACCAATATTTTTTTAAATTACTTATCTACACAAATATGCACTCCATGCTCAACCGGTGTTGCAACCGACTGCTTATTATAGTAGCATCTTGAGCTTAAAATACGTGTACATCAGATCCATCCAACTGACCAACAGCGTAGCCTCCTCTCATGCTCTTCACGAAAGATGGATTGCTTCATTTCCAAGGAAAAAATAGCAACAAAGAACCATGGCTCCTTTCAATGCAGCAATGGCTAACAATGGTGTTGGCAGCGAAGACAACTTTCCTCATCACCTGGCCACAAATTCACACGTACGCTTGCATGGTTCACTGGCAACAAACGACGGTAGTCATGGTAGATGGTATGTAGGGAAAGATCCATAACGGAGCCGTCCGAGGATGGTAAGGTAGGAGTCCGATAAGGAGAGGGGTATGAAACCAACGAGCTTACCGTGTTTTCCTATAGATTATGTCATGGTAGCCACACACAAGTACTACAGGTACGCATCCATCCATCTCATGTTATGGATCCATTTTCACGGAGTGGGCTATTCTCTCGACCATTTGCACCATCGATAACCGAGCCCTCTCACCGCGTTTGCCTTCCCTCATTTCCCTTTACGCGTTTGATTCGCGGAATTTGTGGGGTCCTCAGACTTGGTCTAATAGGGTAGTCATACTCCACCGTCTTTTTTCCGTTCCGACATCAGATTTAATCCACGACGTGCTCGGTCTTCTCGTAGCTGCCACGGGCTGCTCCTACCATCCAAATCTCAGCATCGGCACATGGATAAAACAAGAACGGACTTGTAGCTGGGGAAAAATATTTTACATGCAATGAGTTCACAGTGCGACGGCCGTAACATTAAATGCCAGAGGAGAGGTTCACTGGCTCGGATTAGGCGCTTTACAACAATGGCTTAGGCGCTTGCCAACAAAGGGAGGAGGGACCTGGTTCAAATCTTCCGTCTCTTCTGGATACGACGGACGGGGCCGGAATAACCCCTCTTCTGGTCCGTTCCCTGCGCATTGCATATAAACTATTATTTTTCCTGTAGCAGCCTAGCCTGGATTACATAACCCAGACTAAAACCCATGTTTTACGCACAAGCTTATTTAAAAAATCCGAGGCATGTCATTGAAATACATCGTTTTGAATTTTATTATATTTAAATTTTAAATATTTGGAGCATTTTATTGGATATCAGTGCGATTGTTAGAGCTTTTCACCTCCATGTGCGGAGGCTATCTGTTAACATTGAAAAGTAGTTTGTATTTGAAAATTGGGTACATGTTGGAATAATTAAGTAACAAATCCATTCTCGTACGGAGGCTTACATTTTCAAACACTTTGGGTTTTATAATATATATTCACCTTGCTATTGTTATTATGGTTTTATAATATATATACATATATATGTTTTTGCTCGCCATTAAATTATGATTTGTGTAATATTTTTAATAATTTTTTAATGTTAAATTTTAACTATATTTAATATGATTTAATATAGATATTTCAAAATTTTACATTTGATTAATAAAATATTATCTATATGAGTTTAAAGTCATTTAATAAGATTGTTGAAAGTTCTAGTTGAAAGTTTTTAGTAATTGATACACATGCTTAAAATGTGTATTATAAAAAAAAATTATTATTAATTTATTATTTTTTTTAAAATATTTTAAATTTATAAATGTTGTAATGATGTATTTAAGTTATTTATTTTATATATAGATTTTTATTATTATATTTAGTATTTGTTTAACAACTAATTTTGATTTTTCACCACATTTTATAAAATATTTATAACTTTCAAAAATAGACAATAATTGGGTGATGTACATCTCTTAACCCGTTTTATTCTTAGACTCTTAAAACTATTGGTGAGACTCAAATTTAATCTATTTTTTGTATTAACTAAGAAAAATTTTGTGCATAGAAAGAGGGGAGAAGGGGTGACATTCATGCTAGCAGTGAATACATGTATATTGCAAATGTGTAGAATGATATATTAATATTAGATGATTTATTTTATATATAATTTTTTATTAATATATCTAGTATTATTTTCCCATTAGTTTTAATGGGTAAGTGTTTTGAGTTTTGCCACATATATTGTCTATATATGTAGGAAAGACAACTCTACCAATTATAAGCATAAAAGCCTATATAAGGTAGACATTGGTGAGACTCAGATTTAACCCAATTTTTGGTATTAATTGTGAGAAATTTTCTGTGTGGAGGAAGGGGAGAGGGGGTGACATTCATAATGACACCTTGGGTTGTTGTGGGAATGATGATATGAATTGTTCCCCATCCCTCCATGCAAGATACCCTTACATGCTTAAAAGTTGAAAACAGTACTTGACAAGTTGTCAAGATCTCTCCAACATTAGCCCAATTTGGAAGAATGTTAAGTATAAGGCGAGGGATGGGTGGGGGGATGAGCGGTTTAATGTTGGGAGTCGGCTTTGCTGATGGCCAACTCAATTAATATGAAA
This sequence comes from Pseudotsuga menziesii, assembly GCA_001517045.1. Taxonomy (NCBI): domain Eukaryota; kingdom Viridiplantae; phylum Streptophyta; class Pinopsida; order Pinales; family Pinaceae; genus Pseudotsuga; species Pseudotsuga menziesii. The sequence goes on along the minus strand of LPNX010136502.1, from coordinate 47,356 downwards.
ATTTTCTCACAATTAATACCAAAAATAGGGTTAAATTTGAGACTTCCAGAGCCTAAGAATAAAGAGGGTTAAGGATCTGTACATCACCCATTTCTTCTCTATTCTTGAAAGTTATAAATATTTTATAAAATCTGGTAAAATGTGGTGAAAAATAAAATAGAAATTTACAATTTATTTACAATTGTGAACATGTTATAATATATATAGATTTCTATATTAAATGACCTATACTAACCACTATGTATTATATTTACTTGTTTCACAATATTTTTGTGGTTTCTGTGTTCTTGGATTGTTAGCTTGTCATCACTTTTGGCTTCCATATAAGGTCTCAATTTAATGTTCCGATCGTTGTAAGGGAGAACAAGGTGGGCTGCTAAAGGAAGCAAGTCCCTACCTTTTGATATTGAATATTTATGCCATAATAATTTGTGTTAGTTTTTTATGACGAATAGAACATGTAATTAGTTATTTGTGTTAGACTCAACTATTATCCCATCTACCCACAGCTCGATTTGACATATGGCATGTCACCCCCATACTAATCCTGGAGGATTAGCTGTTATACTTCAAGATGATGTTGTTGGCCTTCAAGTTCACAAAGGCGATCGTATGAGAGGAAATTTCAATTTAAAATGGGCCTTCCAAAAATAATACAAATTCCATGACATCATATATTAGCCAATAAAAATGCTTTAAAATTCAAAAAAGGAGCACCTCTTAAACAATTTTTTAATATAAATTTGGGGATAGGTATATCATAAAAAAAACTACTTTTTTGTTCGTATTTTTGACATATCTCCGTGTGTTTTTACTCAAATTTAGATCGAGAGAGCTCGTTGGATGCGGAATTAAATTTCGCATCCAACGACTACCTACTTGGCATACTTTTTATAGGTCCCGCTACCCAAAAAACAAGAAATACCTAAAAGCCCTTAACGAGAAGAAGGAAGATGGTGGTTTTCTGTAACCCTAATGGAGAAAAAGAAGTAGGGCCTATAAACGAGCTAATCCATGACTCCAACCCTCCAAGATATAAACAGATGACTTTCAACGAGTACAGGATGCTCATTCGAACAAATGGGACTAAAGGAAATAGCTACGTGAAATCTCACATAAATTTTCTCTAAAAAGGTGATATTGTTTAGTTTATTGCACTGTCCCAAAATATATGAATCATCGATATATAGGTTGTATCTATTCAGTATGTTTGTGTAGTTTCTAAGGTACATGCATCTGAAACTACATAACAAAGCTTACCGCATATAGCCCATATGGAAGAGGCCTGGTTCATTTATATTTATATTCATAGATATTAAATGTTATATATAGAAATACCGATGCACTTGTATTGTTATTTGAACGTATGTAAATTTCAGGGTAAAATAAAGTATTTTTACGTTTAACAATAATCAGTTATATTAACTACTGCATTAAGCTTAATCAGTTATTGATCCTTGAATAGGATGAGGCTGAGTGGACCCTCCAATTATGGCATCGATTCTTGAACCAATAATCAAATTTTATAAGAAATGCGGAGCCATGTTGAGGCCATGCACGCATTCTTTCGATCATGTTCAAACCCCATGCAATGTACTTGGAGTTTCCAAGGAATCGGCATGACCACGTTGAAGCCATGCAAGATGAGCAAGCACCATTTTCAAGGAGTGTGGAACAAGAGATTCAAAGGCATGAATATTAGGAGAAGTGGCATTCTAGCTATGATTATAGCAGCTCATCGGCGGCAACGGCAGGCATGGCAATTCTGGATGACTATAATTTTGTAATTTTCTGAAATCTATTCCTCTGGACAACTTTGATTTGGATCCAACACTGAATTGTTATAGGATGTAGAATTTCCAGACATGAATTACGACATGACTCATTCCGTGTCAATGCTTTGATTGAAGAAGATGGTTCTTTAAAGGTGTTAATAGATGAGCTCGGAATGGATATCCATTTTGAAGGAAAAAAAGGTTTTATGCGTATGATAATAGTGAACTTCCCTCTCCCTTATATATTGAAGGGCATTCAACTTCTAAGATCCGAGTGGGATGGGATAATGAACAATATTGTTGCTTTATCAGTTGCATGCTTTATTAATTGCACATTATGGGACTATATTCCAAGAAGAAGTGGAAAGCTCAGGTTTGTCCAAGAAGTGGAAGGACAAGGTTATAGGTACCCTGCATGTTTGAGGGAAGGAAGGATGTCTCGATAGAGGAGGGTGAGAAAGGATGGCTCGACTCAATAATTAACATATGGCTCAGGGTTGCATCACAACACACAAGAAATGAATTGATATACACGACTACTATATAAAAAGGCTAGAACCGAGTCTACTTTCTCTCGAGCTACTCACTTTGGATCTACGACTGAAGGATTTGGAATTGGCTCCTATTAAGCTGGTGAGATTCAAAAAACTAAAACTAGCTATGCTCACTTTGGAACTATTACTATAGAAGCTTAAACTGTCATGGTTTCCTCTACCAATGGTGGAACTGCATCTCGATTTGCTGGTGATGAATGTGCTTTCGGCATTGGAACTAATGGTTTTGCTAGGGTAAGAGTTGTGACTAATAATGAGATGATAAACAATGATCAAAGGTCTGCTAGATGACATCGATCCAGTAGGATGTTGGGTTCCATGGAGAGGGATTATAAAAAAACACGACGAGGGTTAAACATAAGCATTTCTTGACAATTAGCTATTATATACTATAGATCTCTCACTCGACGTTTTCTCAATATGCCACATGAAAATCGGGTAAGGTTACATTCCAGGTAATATCACGGTAACAACTTCTTTGATAACAGAGAGGAAGGCGTGGAGATGAAAATAATAGAGGCTGATTTTGTAGCAACATGAGAGGGTTTATAATAATTTCTATGGAGGTACTTATCTCCTCTTGTATATGAATCCTCAAGACAATTGACGTTATGGTAAATACTTCGTCGTGAGGTTAACAAAGTATTCTGTGAGTCATTAGGTTCCAAGTTGGTTTAACTGCCGAAAAATATGCACTTGCCCATTCACAATCCATGAGATATGATGCCATGTAGAAATAGGGTATTTCACCCCTCCCAAGCACCTTGTCTTTATGGGGAATGCGAGCAGGACTGCCAAAGGTTACTCCCTTAACTCATATTTTACTCACATTTTACCATTTGCATTTCATTATAATATGGTGCTCCACTGCCTGGGCCACTGATCATTGGAAGCCCTTCTTGTCCTATGTTCCAGCTATCATCCTACTAGTTCGGGGTTGGATAGTATTCGTCTTCTTAGAAGACGCTCATGCTATAGAGGTATTAAATCGACTGTGGAGAGTGGGTAAAGGATCTCTGGTTTTAGATCGTTGGCATGTTAATTTTGATCCTGCACGTGAAAGAGTTCAGAAACGACATTTGTGGGCTTTGCTACTGGGGCTTCCATTTCCGCTCTGGAATCTACCTTTTTTGGAGGCAGTCGCGAACACAATAGATTGCTTTGTGGTGCTTGATGATGATTTTATGAATTCCTTTGATAAGAGGATGGCTAAAATCCTAGTCGATATGGACATTTCGAAAGGGTTACCAACTGAAATCGAGCTACTTTGTCGGGAATGTTTGTTTATACAACGTCTGGATTATCAAGGCATCCCCTTCAGATGCAGTTGCTGCCGGGAAACGGGCCATCTGTGTCATGCCTATCCATCTTTTCGGATCAGTTCAGCTTCTCCGAAATATCGATCTCCTTCTGTGACTATTCCAACCTCCTCTCCATTTCACGGGAACACTCATGTTTGTTTGACTTTGGTCCCTCCAGCACCATCTATTGGTCTTCTTAGTAATGCTTGTTCCCTTTTTGATGATGCTTCAGACCTCGAATTAGCTATTTTGGATTCAGTCGTTGTTAATCGTGATTGTCCTAAGTCCCCAACAGCTCCTAAACCATCGGTTACCTCTCCTCCACGTTCTTGTTCTCCTTTGCTTGGATGCGATGTACCGATTACTAATTCTCCTCCTTCGACCTTAGATTCTTCCACTCTTCCTATTCCCCTTCCTCCTTCTCGTGATTCGGATGCGACTAATCTCGTGGTTACTCTGCGTTCTTCTTCTTTTCAAACTCCTCCTCTGGTTAGTGATTCCCCCACTCCTCTTTTCACTAAGGTCGATTTCCCTCCACTTGTCACTTCTGGTCCTTCGCCCTTGGGTTCTCCTCCTCAAAGCCCTTTAACATCTCCTTCCTTTTCAGACCCATCTTTACATAAGTCTCTGAGTATATTTTCCGATAAGATGCCACTTTCCCCCTCAGTTCTTCCTCTTGATTCTATAAGATTTGAGAATGTGACTATTAGGAGAAAGAAGAAAAAATCTCCTATTGATGCTGTGGACCTCATCCCGGCTCCTTACACTCCTTTATCCACAAGACTTAAAGCTGCGGCACGTAATCCCTCCTCTCCACCTCAAAGAGTCCTTAGAGCTTCGACCCCTCAGCTGATTGATTCCTAATGCGTATTCTCACCCTGAATGTCCGTGGCCTAGGGGGATTGGCCAAACAAAAAAGCCTCTGTCATCTGCTTACTTCGCTCTCACCTGATGTTGTTCTCCTCCAAGAGACTATGACCAGTTCTTACCCAGCTTTATTTGCCTTCTCCAAGATTTGACCAGGATGGGAGTTCTGTGCCCTCAGCTCAAAAGGCCTTTAGGGGGGGATTCTCTCTGGATGGAACCCGAAACTACTCAAATGTAAATCCTTCCATACTGCTGCTGGTATTTTACTTCAAGCTTCGATTCGTGGTTCCTCCATCAAGCTTTCTATTCTTAATTGCTATGGCCCATACCTTAATAGAGATACTTTCTGGAGTGATGTGGCTTCTGGTGGTCTTCTATCGCTGCCAAATCTTATCCTGGCTGGTGATCTGAACTTAACCCTGAATGCCTCAGAGATTTGGGGCTCTAAAGCACTGGTTGATCCTTTGGGTCCTTTTTTCTCCAAGCTTTTCTCTGATCATCATTTAGTGGCCCCATCTTGTGCAGGCCCTACTTGGCGGAATGGTAGGATAGGAGAAGATGGTATCTCTAAAAGGCTTAATCATTTTTTGTTATCAAATTAGCTCATTAGCTCTCTCCCCAGGTATCGGGTATGGGCTCATAGATGTGGGATTTTTTATCACTTCCACGTTTTATTTGATTGGTTGGATCAACAAAGCTCTTGTGCTTTTCCATTTAAGTTTAATCAATCTTGGTTAGAGAATGAGGATTTTACCCAGATGATTCAAGCTTAATGGACTCTTATTAGTGCAGATAACTCGATGGATGCTATGCAAGAACTCTCTTTTAAACTTCGGGTCCTAAAAGGAAAAGTCAAATCATGGACTAAAGTTGAAGCTCTTAAGATGAAGGACAAGTCTATTTTATTGGAAGAGGAAATTAGTTCTCTTCTTTTTGCTTCTCAATCTGCTATTTTAAATGAAGAACAACAACTGAGATTGAATTCCCTCAAAGCTGATCTTCAAAAGCTGCTTGATCATGAGATATACTCAGCAAGATTACAAAGCAGGGTTACTTGGGCTCTAAATGGGGATGCTAATACTAAGTATTTTCATGCGGTGGCATTAGCCCGAAAAAATCACAATACCATCTGGAGTATGAAAGATGAAACAGGTTCTTGGGTTTTGGATGATAATAGTATCAAATCCCTGGGGATTCGTTACTTTAAGAATATTTTTGAAGATGACCATCTGACAAACCTTGCTGCCCAGCTGAAGGTTATTCGTCTTTTTCCATCATATATCAGTGTTGGGGAGAATGAGGCTTTCACTAGCTCTGTATCAATTATGGAGGTTGAGAGGGCTCTTAAAACATTTAAAAAAGATAAGGCGCCAGGCCCGGATGGCTGGACTGTTGAGTTCTACCTGACTTTCCTTGATCTTCTTGGGCCTCTCCTTGTTAATATGGTGGAAACTTCTAGGATTATGGGCAGAGTGACTCCCGCCCTTAACTACACTTTCTTAGCTCTCATCCCTAAAGTTGATCTGCCTATCTCCTTTGCTGACTTTCGCCCCATTTCTCTCTGTAATATTTGCTATAAGTTGATCTCTAAAATTGCGGCCCTGAGACTTAAGCCCTTCTTAGATGCTTCCATTTCTCCTTAGCAATTTGGATTTTTAAAGAGCCGCCAGATCCTTGAGCCTATATCCATAACGCAGGAAGTTTTACATACTGTCAAAACTCGTAAGAAATGTGCTCTCATCCTTAAGTTGGACTTATCTAAATCCTTTGATCGTGTTAATTGGACCTTTATCCGTCTTATTCTTATTCAAATCAGGGTTCCTCTTGTTGGGGTAAATTGGATTTTGGGCTGTCTCTCTTCTGCCAACTTTGCTGTCCTATTAAATGGTTCTCCTTCTACCTTTTTTCTGGCCTCCCATGGAATCAGGCAAGGCTGCCCCTTGTCTCCCCTGTTGTTCATTCTGGTTATTGAAGGTCTAAGTCTTTTGATCGAAGATGCTAAAAGGAATGGTAAAATCAAAGGTATCAAGATTTCGTCTCAGCTCTTTCTCACTCATTTACTGTTTGTATATGATGTGATCTTATTTGGTCTGGGTTCTTTTGAGGAATTGATGGCCTTCAAAGTAATCCTTGATACTTTTTTTGAAGCCTTTGGTATGTGTATTAATATGAATAAATCATGTTTTCTTCATAATTATTTGGATGAGGCCCTTCTACGCAGGATTACTGGTCTCCTCCCTTATAGATTTGATTATCTTAATAAGGGATTTGATTATCTTGGATACTTCCTCAAACCATCGGGTTATCTAGTTAAGGATTGGTATTGGATTGTTTCTAAATTTGAGAAGAGAATATCCCATTGGACAAACCGACTCCTGTCACTAGGTGGTCGCTTAGTTCTCATTCGATCTGTCCTATCGAGTCTTCCAGTTTATTGGATGGCTCTGGTCCCGATTCCATCCTCAATCCTTGATAAGCTCAGAAAGCTGATATTTTCTTTCCTCTGGGGATCTAGTTCAAAGATAAAAAAAATTCATCTAGCTAATTGGCATCTTCTGGCGCGGCCTACTTCTCATGGTGGTTGGGGAATAAAACATCTGCCCAGCTTCAGTCTATCTTTGAGAATGAAATTTTTTTGGCTTGATTTGAATAGTAATGGCATTTGGCACCTCCTCATCTCTATTAAATATCTGAAAAACATGCCTCTGCACTCTTGGTTTCGGGTAAGAAGCCTTAAAATTCGGAATGTCTCGATTATATGGAGAGGTTTTATCTCAATCTTACCATGGATTGGTAAGGGGCTTCTCTGGCATGTTGGCAATGGCTCTGCTATCAGGCTGGGCGCGGACCCGGTGGTTGGTTTGGGCTCCTCCTTTATTCTGTCGAGAGATTTGAGAGATTATCTGGAAGATTACGGGATTTGCTCCCTAGCCCAAGCAAGGAATCATACTCCCTATGCTTCGGGCTACTGGTTCTCGGATGAAGAGCTTGATCTTAGTGGTGAGTGGAAAACTGTGTGGGATAATTTTGTCAGGGGTTTGGAATATGGCATAATTCGACTAACTGATCACTGCGATACTCTTCTTTGGTCACATAATAATTACGTGGGCCCTTTAACTGCTGCAAAAGGTTATGAGTGTATTTTCTCTGATAGCTCCTCAGAGATTGAACCGATTCTGGGTTTCCTGTGGACTCTAAATATACCTATGAAAATAGCATGTTTTACATGGCTATTGGCTAGCAGCTGGATATTAACTTGGGATCAGCTTTAGAATAAAGGATTCAATGGACCGAGCCGTTGTGTGCTGTGTGAAAGAGACATAGAGGATATACATCATCTCTTTCTGGTTTTCCCTTTTACTATGTGTATTTATGCACATTTTGCAGGGAAGTTTGGATTATCCTTTTCAACCTTCAGTTTTGTCCCGTCCCTTCTGGCCCACTGGTTCAACTCTTTTGTGCGTTCTGCTCCCTTTAGATATCTGCCTTTATTTATCTTTTGGAGTATCTGGCTCCATAGGAATCTCTGCATTTTTGAAAATAGGAAACCTGCCTTCTCTGCTCTTATCTCCAGGATTGAAGGTTTCTTAAAATCTTACCCAACTCCATTAAAAATTCAAAAAATTCGGAATGTTGGTACAAAACCTCTGAAGGCCTTTCCTTGTGCCTTTTTCGATGGAGCTGCTGCAGAGAATATAGGTGGTTCAGGTTTTGTAATCTACTTAAATGATTCTCATTTCTTCAGTTTCTCTATGGGTTGTGGATGTAGCACGAATACTAGAGCAGAATTATTGGCTCTCTGGGAAGTTCTTAGAGTTAGCATGTTGATGGGTCTTCCCATGCAACTGATTTTTGGTGACTCTATGGTTATTATATCTTGGCTCAATAGAATCTCTGCACTTGATGTTCCTTCACTGATGCATTGGTGTAATGATATAAGAAATATGCTTCAAATGTCCCCTCCGGTGATTTTCAAACATATATTTCGTGAGCACAACTCGCAGGCAGATGGTCTCTCTAAACAGGCCTTAAAATTGGATATGGGATGTGATACTTTCTCTGAAACTCTGGATGAAATGGTCATAAATCATGGCCAATTGGTTCTTTTTTAGTGTTGCTGAGTCTCTTGTATTACTGCTTTTGGCCTACAGCATATGATTGACTATCTTTGTCTGTTAGGTATGAGACCTTTCAGCCAGAAAGTCTTGCTCAGGAATGTCTGTTTGACGATCATTTTCGATCTTTCTCAGCATATTCTAACCTGATTTATTCAGGGATGATGAGAAAAGTCTGCTATGATTAGACTTTTACTTCTGGTTGACTAGTCAGTATGGCTTTATTTTATGTTCCATGTGTGGTTCAGGGATGCTACACTCTCTCAATTAAATTTTTTATGTAAAAGATGTCTTTTGATTCCTATGAATAACAAAGACTGGTATTTTTTCCTCTGAAAAAAACATTGGGAGCAGTTCTGCACCCTAATTGTCCTTTCTGTTAATTGTTGATATAGTTCTTTTTAGTTGCAAAAGCATAAATAGAAACCTGAACATACACTTTATTTTTTTGCATTTTCTTAAGAAAAGAAAAGCAAGAAATCGATTGGCGGGTGATATGCATGGCGCAATTTCTCCTGTGCCAAATATATTGGATTGCAAATTCCAAATTGTAGGTCAGTCAATTTTTAAAAATCCTGAAAATTTATTTTCAAACATTTCTAGGATTTTCTTGAATCACATTTTTCCTTTTTGAATATACATTTAATACCAAAACGAGCAAAATTCTTGATGAATATAAAGTATAGTGTAGACTAGACTGTTAATTAGCTGAATTGGATGCATTTTGTGTCTATAGATTGTGGCACTTTTTTCCAACAAACATTCATAGCGCTTATTAGAATAGAAAGGAGGTAGTCAACTACCATATTTGCACCAAGAATCATCAGAAGAAACAAACCTGTAAATAGTTCCTTAAATATTATAATACAAACTTGTAAATAATTGTTATTAGTTTCTTACCTATCCTGGTGGGTTTGAACTTGAACATGTGATCAAAGATCAAAGTGTACCGGACGTGCAAAAAACTCTTTCTAGGCTCATCTAGCAGAAGACTCTTGGGACAACCAGCTAACCAGCAAGCGATAAAAAGCAAGCCCTCAGTTCTTATCTTAGCTGGGGTTTTCTCAGCAAGCAGCCGGATTCAACCAGCCTCGGTTTCTGACCAGCCCGCCCAGCCATAAATCCAACCAAGCCAAGCCATCAGGTAGTTCCATGATATCTGCTAAAGGTTTATGGGACTAGTTACTAAGTCAGAAAGTTCCTCGAACGATCCAACCCACGCAACATGGAAGCTGTAAATTGAAATTCATCCAAGTATACCCTGTAAATTGACACAAATAAGTGGCCTTTCCATGGCCTTTGAGAATGGGTACACAGGATGTGGTGGTGAAGGTGCAGATAATGAAACATGTGTGCTATGGTGGTGCAACGATGTCAATACCATAACATGAACACATAGATATGAGAACATGCAACAGTTGGTGTGAACACATGGATAGGATAACATGCAACAATTGACATAATAATATTCTTGTATCAGTATAATGTATGGGAAAGTACATTAATTTGTGCTCTTAACATTTAATGTCAAAGGTAATGCTAGACTAATTTCTAGCATTAATGGGTTTATGAAAATTATTCATCAATCTTAATTTTAACCTAACAATTTTAGGAACATCAGACGCCCTGCCTCGATATGAGGCCAAATAAGAGCACAAATTACATGATTGGTGGAGAAAAAAGTTGTCATACTTTGAATGCCTCGATATGAGGCCATATAAGAGCACAAATTACATGATTGGTGGAGAAAAAAGTTGTCATACTTTGAAATAAAAGCATGAGCTGCATGATTGGTAGAGAACCAAAAAAATTTGTCATACTTAGAAATGAAACTTATGATAAATGTTTAAACTTTATATTGATTTAAGTGCAAAGTTATAAAAAAGGCGGCAAGCCGATTCATAAGTCCCTGCTAGGCGATGGCAGGGACTAATAAGAGAAAAGACGGAACGACAACAGTGAGGTTAAAAATTGAAAACATTAGTAACGCTCATTTTAATTGAATTGGGACTATACCGTTTAAAAAAAAGCCTTAAAATTTAGGAGTCCTGACAATAAGCCTTAAAATTCAGGAGCCTTGATTTTTTTGGGGTAAAATAATTTTATCTATTTATATAAATTATTGAGTGTTTTTTTGGATGTATCTGAAGAGACCTAAAGTTTATTTATTGCAACTGCATATTAATGTTAACAAAATGGAATTTACTCATCAATTGTTAATCACAAAGTATGATATATTGTATGTTATCAAAATCTTTTAAAATCACATTAGACATTTTAATATAAAACTGGGCAGAATGTCTCAGGCTGGTGTTTTAGTTCAGCATAATCTTTTATGTTGGTTGGAATTTTTATTTTGTTGATGAATATTATACAGGCCTACTGCAGCTTGTGGGGATGCAATTCTACTAATCATTCCACTAATTAAAACCCTGAAAGTGGCTTTAGATTTCGGATATTTGTATATTTTGTCATGTTGTATTTGAGGTTAATGTGGTATTAATTGAAATATTTTGTGTCGAAATATAAGATTGCAATCATTGCATACTCATTTGTAATTCATTTTCATGAGTCCCTACCATACAGCGAGTTATTCTTTGTCATTGGTGCCTAATTATCATCGGTCTACTAATTAGTTTTGACTCTATTAATGACCATATTAATAACATAAATTATTATAATTTTTTTGAAATATTTATATATTAAATTTAAAATTTAAAATATATAAATAGGTTTATTTCAATATTTAAATTTTAAATTTTATTTTATGAAATATTTATATATTAATTTTAATATTTTAAAAATATAAATTATTTATTTAAATATTTAAAATCTAAATTTTTATTTTATATATATATTATTTGAGAACTTTGTAAAGAATGGATATTAAAAGAAGATCATTGACAAAGCAATCCACCAAGCTCGGAATAAAAAACTAGTGGTAAAGAGGCTGTGGAAATTGACAAATGAGATACCATACTTAATGGGGATGATGGGTTAAAACTAGGGTTAAAGAGGCTATGGAAATTGACAAGTGAGATAACATACTTAATGGGGATGATGGGTTGAAACTCAATGACACTTGGAAACCAATAATCAATAAAATAAAAAGGCAGCTACATGAACACTTAGCGGACATCACACATCTATCTATATTTATACTCACTCTTTGGGATTTAATTAGAAACATCTCGAAAACATGGTGAGATACCATGATGATGTGACAAGTCCAAAATTTTGGGCATTTAAACAATAACAGGTTTTTTCCAAATTATATATATATATATCGTCCATTGGGCGTAGCTCAGGTGGTTGGGAGATTTGGATGTTGTGCTCCCCACCCAGGTTCGAATCTCATCGGGGACATTTTCTCCTTGGGAGCCATTGTATGTAATGAAATATTAGGCTGGTGAGTTGTTTATCGTGATTAATGATGCCCAAGTTCATGTATACTTGCCTAGTGAGTATAAGATATTTTCCCAAGTGGACGCAACCATGGTGTAAAATTGGGCTTCCATGGTGAACCACATTTTTTTTAAACATTGGAATATGTGTGTGTGTGTGTGTGTAAAATTGGGCTTCCATGGTGAACCACTGTTTTAAAACATTGGAATATATATATTTATGGGTCAGTGCAAGAAGATGAGGGACCTTTTAGATGCAATCCTAGTTTTCAAAAACACGATCACGTTACCAAAAAATACAACGCGTTTCTGCTACATAGCACTTTCTATGGTTCAACCCGAGCCTGACATGTCATGGGACATGTAGGATAGGAAACCATATCGCGTACGCGTTATATAACTACAAAACGTGCTTGTGATTTGTAGTTCTAAAATGCGTACACTATTTGGAAAACTAAAAATAATTTATATACACAGGCCTGAAACCCGCGACCTATTCTACCTATCAGGAACGCAAAAATGGCGGCGATTTGGAGAAAATTAAGTGCTTGGGATTGTTGGAGGAGCTGATTTACTTGGAGGGGAGGAGATTCCACTAGTGAATTATCATCCAACCAGGTAATTCAATCACCCAAAGCATTCTTTTTTGTCATTTTTAAACCTATAATTGTGTTTTTTAATAGAATAATCAACCCAACAACTCTCAAGTTAATGTTTGATGGATTCAAACTAAAAGACGCTATAGGAAACAAAAACATCATGTCTAATAGATATTTAATGTTCCAAAAGGCTAGAAATATATAAAACAAACACAAGTATAGAGTGTGTGTGGAAGGAGGCTAAAATTATAATCCAAGGGTTTTAACAATTAAAAAAACAATATATATCTACATTCAAATTAAAGACAAAGAAAGATAGAAAGCCCACATCATAATGAGATTGAGAGGCATAAACAAAAAGGAACAAAAATACTATAAGAGAGACACAAAATTACTATTGAGTAGGGTTCTAAACAACACATATCTCATAATTCTCCACAATATGCAAGAGAGAGTAATGGACAAGCTATCTTATGTTCCAATTACAATAGAAGTCCTAGATATTACACACCAATTGGTAGAACTAACATAAAAATATGGTATAAGGCACAAGGTGTAAGAAACCCATGTTAGCAAACACAAGAACATGAATTCTACTTCTTTTATCCTGTAAACATAATAAATAAAATTAGAAACATGTAAGACCCTAGGTCTCCCTAAGATCCCTTGATGTAGCAAATAAATAAATGACTTTACTGAAACAGTCTATGCCCTTGCATCACTAGGTTTATCAACCATTTTTTAAAATAGAAAAAACAATGGGTAATATATTTCTACATGTCAAGTCTCTAAGCTCATCTACAACCAATTGTAGTCCAGTCCACAAATTCTCCATTTTCCATGTAACTTTTGGTTAGTTTCCATGGTTATACAACAATGAAAATGGTGAACACCCATGAACTACCTAGAGTGCATCGTGAGAGTGTTCCCAACCATGATCGAGTCAATTATATTTATAGGATATGGTGGCATCCCTGTATCACCCCTTTTCTTTCCTCACATGTCCTAATAGTCCATTGCCCCTTTCTTTTACATATCCAAGGGATGTAAAGGCCAAAACATGTCAAAATAGCAATCCTAAATTCAAAGAAGTTTAAACCCAAGTGTGCATGGAAAAGTCACCAATGAGGGTGAAGAAGTGCCTTAACTTCTAGAAAGAAGTTGAACGAAACTCACTATTTAATAGTTAAATGTTTAATTTTAAGTTTTAAATGTATGTAAGTGAATGCCATTAAATTGCTTACTTGAGTTTTCCTTAATTTACATTTTCAATTTTGAAGAGATGTCATTATATACCATGTATACGTTTCTAATGATCTCCTTATTGATTTTTTTATTGCAGTTTTGGCTATGGACACCAATGCTGAAATACTGATTGAGCTTACCCAGTTGAGAGGACTTAGTACTGCTTTTAGTGGTGGTGATAGGATTCGACGTTCACTTGCATCCACTTTGGATGCAATTGTTGAGACTATTACATTGTCAAGAAACATACTATATGATATTACATCATATAGAGAAAGAAAAATACAAGAGTACACAAATGGGCTTGGCTATAGTGCAATAAAAAAGTTGAAAATTACCAAAGAGCATATATTTTCATTGTTTAGGGACCCTTGCACGGGGGAAATCCCAAATGAAAATAGGCCACACATCTCTATCGAGTGGTGCACATATCATCCATTTGTTGATAACTGGATGGGCAGATGGTATATGGTTTTTGATATGCCACCACACAACAACAGGGAAATCCCCCTGTATTTCCTTCAGAAGATGTATGCAGAGTTCATGTCGGGTGAACACGTAAACTATTTTGATATATTGTCGTTTCAGGGGATCGGTGGGGGGATGCCCCAAAACCGACCCAATGCCAGGCTTCGAGACGTTGATCACCCTATCCTTGCACCTTGCAGGCAGTTTCCTGGGCCAGATGTCCCACCTGTACATCATGTTATTCCACAGACACATGATGCATATTTGAGTTTGGCATAGGCAGTTGTTCGTCATAGCACTATGGTTCAACATATGGGTGAGGAAGGGACATCTATCCCTAGTGTGGTACATACACCAAGTCGTCATGGTGCAAGACCATATTCTAGTGCAGTACCACCCACTAGTGTAGTACCCCCATCTACTGCATGACCATCTACTAGTGCAGCACCATCAGCACATTCCCAGCCTACTTTTGAGCCTCACGAGTGCACATCGTGTGGTCGTCCCTGCTATGGTATTTCATTAGATGTTGTCTTCAATGGGATTTTGAGTAATGTATGTATATGGTTAATTGTAATAAATTCTTCATTTATTTTCCTCTTTGTACACATATGTATAGTTTGAGCTAATATATTAATTTTGTGAACTTGCAGTTGATACTTTATGTCGGCAGCAACGCCACAGAGTTTCATGTTCCACACTCTACAGAGGGGCATGACATTCCATCCACTGATCCCTTGGTTGGTGGAGAGATTCCTATAGAACCCATTGTTGTATCTCACACCGAGGTAAACATTTTAAAATTTTAGTTTTTTAATACTTGTTAATTTGTTAATTTCCACATACTGTACATGTTAGTTCACTAATGTTATCTACGGTCTAATAATTACAATTATTAAACTTGCAGATGCCATATCCTTCACGAGGGAAAGCAGTGATGGAGGTAGGATCCATGGTCGTATTGACCGAGGAAATATCTGGGCATGACATTCCATCCACTGATCCATTGGTTGGTGGAGAGATTCATATAGCACCCATTGTCGTATCTCACACTGAGGTAAACATTTTAAAAATGTCAGTTTTTTAATACTTATTATTTGTTAATTTCCACACATTGTACATGTTAGTTCACTAATGCTATCTACGGTCTAATATTTACAATTATTAAACTGGCAGATGCCAGATCCTTCACGAGGGAAAGCAGTGATGGAGGTAAACATTTTAAACATTTAAAAAATGTCATTTTTTAAATACATGTATGTTCGTTGAATCATGCATGTCTAACTACAAGAACTCTTGTTGACTATAGGCACCGACCGAAACACCTGGACCATTTCCTGGAGTTGTAACTCCTCATAGGCCATATGTGAACAAGGTTCATGTGTATATGAGGCGTCCTACTCCTAGAAAGAGTCCAGTTGTCCAAAACCATGGAGATACTGATACCATGGTAGTGTATATCCTTCGATGATATTTCTTGGTTGACTTGAAATCCAGTGCATAAAATGTTTTGTTAATGTTTGATTTGCATGTTTACTGCATCAGGAGACAGAGTTTACTATTGAAAACCTTGCAGGGATGGTTAATGCAACAGTCAGTGCTGCATCTACAATGGCAACAAGTCACACAGAGGTACGACTATTTCAACATGATCATTACATAGTTTATTATTAATGGAGTATGTTTATTCATGCATGTCTAACTATTTCAACATTTGGTGATTGTAGCCACCAGCAACAGGAGTTATTGATGCAGCAGTCAATGTGGTATCTGCAATAACAACAAGCCACATAGAGGTACAACTATTTGAACGTGATCTAGACATAGTGTGTTATTGTTGTCTATTGTTTATTCATGCACATTTCTAACTATTTCAACATTTGGTGATTGTAGCCACCACCACCACCACCAGTTCCTGCCCCCTCTGGTTCGACCATGGATGCGACCATCCTTGATGTTCAACCAACAACTCCATTTGCTACACAAGAAACACAATCCCCTTTGTCACAGTCTCTCACTGAGGTGAGATGTCCGTTAATGACCAATTTTTTCTTGCAATGTCCATTAACATTTTGATAATTGTTGAGTTAATTTAGATATGGTATTTTATTGAGCTAATGTAGTAGTACATAGTTAGTTGAATTTAACAATTGATGTTTAATTTGCAGGATCCATAGATGCCCACTGGTCCTAGATTTGTGCCTACAGGATCAACCTCGAGAAAGAAAAAGAGGAAGCTTGAGTTTTGATGTGTCTTATGGGATATGTACATTTCAATACATGTACATGTGGCTTGGACAGTTTTGGATACATGTACTTTTGGAGACATGTACATTGACATTTCACTTACATGTACATGTGGCTTAGGTAGTCTTGGATACATGTACATGTGGCTTGGACAGTTTTGGATACATGTACTTTTGGAGACATGTACATTGACATTTCACTTACATGTACATGTGGCTTAAGTAGTCTTGGATACATGTACATGTGGCTTGGATAGTCTTGGATAATTGTGGAGACACATGTACTTCTGGTTACTTTTGGATATATATGTACTTTTGGAGACATCTACATTGACATTTCAGTTATAAATGAATGATACATTTCACTTTGAATTTTTTCTTTGGTTTCCACATGTTATTGTGTCAATCTATTGTATTGATTTGTGAGGATTATCTATTACTTATGAATGCACTATGTCAAAAGAAAAAACTATTATATTTAAAGGTTTCAATGATCTCACTACATGCACACTAAAGTCAAAGTTCTTGCTCGTGTAATTTAATAAATATAAGTGCAATACAATGTATTTCAAGGTTTCAATGAACTCACTACTTGCACACCAATTGGATATATCTAATTAAAAATTGTGAGTTTGGATTCATTAAATTACAAGTTAAGTCAATGATCAAGTGTAATTTAATAAAACTAAGTGCAATACATGCTTCACATTTCATCAACAACCAACAACACTATTCAACAAACCTCATGCACCCAATGACTAATCACTCAACATTAAAGGAACTACAATAGAATCCAAAGACCGAAAACCAACTTCGTGACTCAACATGATTTGAAGCATAAGTCCACCAGATTTGAAAAAGTTGAGTTGGATATTATATTGATTCTTAATTGAGTTGTGACAGTAAGATAAGATTAGGGTTAGGATTAGGGTTTCCTTCGTGGGGTTATGGTTATGGGCCATGCATGTTAAACAATAAAACCTAGTTAGGGATAGGGTTTTCCAAGTTTGGCCTTCGTTGGAATGAAATCCATTGTCCAGCTTTGGCCCTCATTGGCGTGACTGCATTGTCCCATACTAAGCGAAACCATAGCTTCAAAAACCACCGTATATGGAGGTCACCGGGAAATGGACAGGAGGGAGAGGCCCCCCCGTAGATAAAATCCCATGTCACAAATCCAACGAAATCGACGGTTTATCGATTGGAGGCCCGAGCATCGATCTATGGCGAGTTGCAGGCCACCTCCAGATACCGTTCAGGGACACCTGGTGGACTTGTGCCCAGTGCGGAAAAAACCTCATGTAGTCACAATTTTGAATTCTGTCAACTCCTGCTAGTGTGTTTGGGCATGGGAAATATGGCAACGCCAATCCCATCCCCACCGTCCGTGGATTTCTAGCTTTGGCCCTCGTTGGAGTGACGGCATTGTCTCCTACTGAGAGAAACCCTAGCTTCAGAAATGACCATAGACGCAGGTCACCGGGCAATGGACAGGAGGGAGAGCCCCCCCCCTAGCTAAAATCCCACATCATGAATCCAACAGAATCAATGGTTCATCGATTGGATTCCCGAGTATCAATCTATGGCGAGTTGCAGGTCACCTCCAGATATCGTTCAGGGACACCTGGTGGACTTGTGCCCAGTGCACAAAAAACCTCACGAAGCCATAATTTTGAATTTTGTCAACTCTTGCTAGCGTGTTTGGGCATGGGAAATATGGAAACACCAACCACATCCCCACCATCCATGGCTTTCCATCTTTGGCCCTCGTTGGCGTGACTGCATTGTCCCCTACTGAGTGAAACCCTAGATTTAGAAACCACCATAGACGGAGGTCACCGGGAAATGGACAGGAGGGAGAGGCCCCCCCCAGCTAAAATCCCATGTCACAAATCCAACGTAATCAACAGTTCGTTGATCGAAGGCTTAAGCATCGATCTATGGTGAGTTACAGGGACACCTGGTGGACTTGTGCCCGGTGTGCAAAAAACATCACAGAGCCACAATTTTGAATTACGTCAACTCCCACTATCATTTTTGGGCATGGGAAATATGGAAATGCCAACCGCATCCCCATTGTCCGTGGCTTTCCAGCTTTGGCCCTTGTTGGCGTGACTGCATTGTCCCCTACTGAGTGAAACCCTAGCTTCAAAAACCACCGTAGACGGAGGTCGTTAGGAAATGGATAGGAGCAAAAGGCCCCACCCTAGCTAAAATCCCATGTCACGAATCCAACGGAATCGATGGTTTGTTGATTGGAGGTCTGAACATTGATCTATGGTGAGTTGCAGGTCACCACCAGATACCGTTCAGGGACACCTGGTGGACTTGGGCCCAATGCACAAAAAACCTCATGGAGCCGCAATTTTGAATTCTGTCAACTCCTGCTAGCGTGTTTGGGCATGGGAAATATGGCAACTCCAACCACATCCCCACCATCTGTGGCTTTCAATCTTTGGCCCTCGCTGGCATGACTACATTGTCCCCTACTGAGTGAAACCCTAGCTTTAAAAACCACCGTAGATGAAGGTCATCGGGCAATGGCCAGGAGGGAGAGGCCCCCCTAGCTAAAATCCCACATCACGAATCCAACGAAATCGATGGTTTGTCGATCGGAGGCCCAAGCATTGATCTATGACGAGTTTTAGGTCACCTCCAGATACCGTTTAGGGACACCTGGTGGACTTGGGCCCAATGTGCAAGAAACCTCACAAAGTCGCAATTTTGAATTCCGTGAACTCCTGCTAGTGTGTTTGGGCATGGGAAATATGGCAACGCCAACCGCATCCCCACCATTCATGGATTTCCAGCTTTGGCCCTCGTTGGCATGACTGTATTGTCCCCTACTAAGAAAAACCCTAGCTTCAGAAACCACTGTAGATGGAGGTCACCGGGAAATGGACAAGAGGGAGAGGCCCCCCCTAGCTAAAATCCCACATCACAAATCCAACGGAATCAACGGTTCATCGATCAAAGGCCCAAGCATCAATCTATGGTGAGTTGTAGGTCACCTCCAGATACCGTTCAAGGACACCTGGTGGACTTGGGCTCGGTGCGCAAAAAACCTCACGGAGCCACAATTTTGAATTCCTCAACTCCTGCTAGCATGTTTTGGCATGGGAAATATGACAACTCCAACCGCATCCCCACCGTCCATGGCTTTCCAGCTTTGTCCCTCGTTGGCGTGATTGTATTGTCCCCTACTGAGCGAAACCCTAGCTTCAGAAACCACCGTAGACAAAGGTCACCGAGCAATGGGCAGGAGGGAGAGACTCCCCCCTAGCTAAAATCCCATGTCGCGAATCCAACGAAATCGATGGTTCATCGATCAGAGGCCCAAGCATCGATCTATGGCGAGTTGCAGGTCACCTCTAGATATTGTTCAGGGACACCTGGTGGACTTGAAGACGGTGCACAAAAAACCTCATGGAGCCGCAATTTTGAATTCTGTTAACTCCTGCTAGTGTGTTTGTTTATTAAGTTTATCACTTAACATCTTCACATGCATGATGTTGACCTACTTCACATGCATGATGTTGACCTACTTCACATGCATAATGTTAGCGCATGTTACTTTTGAATACTTCATATGCATAATGTTGAAGCATGTTACTTTTGAGTTGTTTGTGTCAATATTAGTCGGTTATTTTCTTCCACTTTCAATGTTCAAAAAAACATAATCAACTAAAAACAAAGTTAAATAAATCTCTTATTATCTTTTAAGTAGAAATTAAACTTCTCAATAAAAAAAATGAGATTAAATTCCAACACTACTAGGCACTACGCCTTTGGCAATGGACATGCGGGTATAAGAGGTGAGTTGTCAAGAAGGAAATTATACAAGCCCTAAAACAGAATTTTATCGTTGCGGCATCTTGTTTCCATCATCCTAGTTGTATATATCGGCTGAAAACGTTGACAATATTACCTACTTGAAAAATTAAGGTTTTAGTCCTGTAAGAGAGCCTACAAAGAACTTTGATAGGTATGACCTATAGAGGTACATGTATGTATTCTAATGTTATGTATATCATGTGAATGAGATCTTGAAATGTTCATATGATTGATATATATGGTTTATTGATCATATGTAAAATTTGGCATGTTCATTAACTTGACATACAAGAGAACTTTTGGCATATTTATAAACAACATTATGGAAAATTTTGCATATCAAGAACACAAAATTGACATATTCATATGAAACATACATGGGAAAATTAAAATTATGATACATACCTCATCATGCTAGATCCAACCTATTATCATACAACCAAGCCCTCCGGATCATCTCTTATAATGATGGTCTCCATTAGTCTCTCGTGCTCTGTATCTAGTAAGAAGTAGCGTACCTTCGTTGAATTTTGGATAGGCATTGTTTGTAACTAGAGGTTTGTACCAATGATTAAGTTGGTAAAGTGATACACACTTGCACCTAGTTTGCAATCCCTGTAAACATATCCGCCCTTCTTTCTTGCATTGTTGTCATGTGTAAGGTATTCACCTTTAACAACCATAGACCTGATGGAGTGGTTGTTTTCATCATCAGTCATGGACATAATGAGGGTTTGCTTTCCCTCTATACAATGTGCCAACCAGTAATCACCACCCCATTCACTATCTTTTGAGGCAACCACTGCATATATGTGTCCTGCATAGTATGATTGTAGGTATATGATCAAATATTTTTCGTGTGATACAAGGCCATTAATGTGAGTTTCAAGACTACGTAAATTTTACAAAAAAATGTTAAGGAAATGCATCATACTAGGTTGTACAAGGTCTAATACATGATCAAAATCTATAGAAATAGATGATTGGTATTCTTCCAACGAAGTTAAATAAAAAATTGCACATTGATCAAGTGGAAGTGATATGCGATCCCATCCATCAACCCAATCCAATGATTCACACACAACCCAGTCACCATCACAACAAGGCGGGCAAAAACAAGCGAGTTTTCTGGTCCAAATTTCAAATACTGGGTTATCATAGCTTCGAACCAAATGAAAGCCATGAGTCCCAGGAACAGTATTGCATTCCCATGCATGTGAATGATCTATGTCTACCACCTCCCAAAAAAATCTCTCCACATGTCTCTTTCTTGTGGATTCTACTCGCATAGCTGATTCCTCTCCCATTACTAACGTGCACCACCTGACTATAGATTGAGCATTTCGAATAGTAGATATTGTAGATAATTTCAATTCCTCTCTTTGTAGGGATGTTTTGACACATACTCCAGCTCCATCATGCTCTCCTTTACCATGCCCAGTCTCAAAATAGTTCCACATATGTGGAACTTTGTAGTTTTTATGCAATGAACACAACCATTGAAATATGCGTGCATCTTTTAATTGACCAGCACATCCATCAAACCAAATCTAGTGTCGATCCATCTGTATGTTCTTGCCCTTCAAATGATTATAGAACATGATGAAGCAATGACGTACATAGTGGAAGTCATGGCACCTATCATCACTTATGTAGAAGTGATATTCCCTTAGAATTTCTCTTTGCTCTTCACTACTATTTGGGCCATGCCTATATGTGATATGCACCATCAAGGAAACCTACTCAGAGTGATAATATTGACTTTGGATCTCATTTTGAGGTTGCAGAGTGTAGTTCTCGGCAAAATCAACAACTAAAATTATAGTACCATGGGGAAATGTATCTCTGCATATTCTAAACTTCTCATCCTGCCATCGTACCAAGTGGTCATGCTGAACATATTGATGTGTCTTTTCAATAAATTCCTTGACGAAGACACTAACTTGTACCTATTGACACAAAATGATCTCAATACTAGGTTTTTTTGTAAGTAAGGAATGAAATGCAATTGTTCAAACATAAATTTATAGATAAATGCATGTACCTGAGATGTCACCAATTGTATTTTTTTGCTTTCTTTCCCTGGGACTATTTCATAGCTGATATATTTGAAACTTTTCATGTCTGTAACCATATTCCCAAATTCATTGTCTCCAGTCTCGTGCATACATTGGCTCAATAATGCCATTCCAGCACAGTGGGAGCAAGTTCCATCCAAACAGGATTTTGCATAGTAAGTTTGCCCCTCAGACCTATTGCACATGATACTATGAATGAATTCTCTTGATGAGGTCGGTGGTATTGTCAAGGAGCAATCCTGCACATGGTTAGTATGCAACACATGATGAATGTACAAAAATGTTTCATAGTAATATTCATATTCTACATGGTATCTACAACAATAAGTGTTATGAAGAGTATTTATTCTAACATACCAGGGCTTACATTTCTCAAAAGATCTTTGCCCCAAATTCAATTGTCTATGTTCATTCCTAAATTTCTCATATAGTTCTGTTTGTGTTATATCAAGAAGATGCTTAATATGTGGTTCATGGTCCTTTGAACCCCTTCTCAGTTTTAGTACATCCTTCCGGTTTGAAGAAGGCCTTGTGGGATCATGCCAAAAACTCTGCATTAGTCCCTTTACTGCATCAACTAGCTTCATGTCACGACGTGGCAACCGACCAATAAAGGCCGAAAAATTTGTCTGGGCAGTTGTGTCAAGATGTTCTCTTCTAATAGAATACCTATGGAGGGATTTTACATTCAAATTAACTATTTTAGATGTACGCTTGACAAAACGAAGGACCCTGGTGTTCTTATTTACAATTGCTTGTGACAACACACAATGAGCCGCATTGCGGTCCTTTGATCGTGTGTTCTTACCAATTTTACCAAAGGCATCTACTAAGCTTTTAGCTATATGAGAACTTGGTCCAGAAGTCTTTAGCATCTTTATCCCTAACGATTTCCTAACAATATTCATGCCCCTAGATTTTAACAATGATAAAAATAATCTACGTTTATCTCCATCACATTTAGAAACAAAATATTTATTTAGTATCTGTTGAGTTTGATAAGCAATACTACATTTAGATAGCGTACCTTTAATGGAATTGAGGAGTCCTTCATCAACTTGTATATGCTTTGGAGTTCTTCGACGTGTGCTTTCTAATGGAGGTAAGAGGGTTAGATTTCTATCATCTAGTGCATCAATAATACGCTATGGCGTTTCAGTAGCAACTTGTTGTCCTTCATTCTCTTCCTGGTAGTTGGATGGTGGAAGTCCAACATCCTCATC